>CM051389.1:13350646-13375646 GCA_028015245.1 Cardamine occulta | reverse complement strand
AAATTATATGGATTCCCTAAGACTATTGTCTCAGACCCAGACAGGGTGTTTATGAGTCATTTCTAGAAGGAGTTATTCAAGATAGTTGGAACTAAGCTATGTTTTAGCACATCATACCACTCCCAATCTGATGGGCAGACATAAGTGACCAACAAGGGATTGGAAACTTAACTGAGATGTCTAGCAGGGGATCAACCAAAGAAGTAGGCACAATATCTATCATGGGCAGAATTGAGTTACAACAGAGCCTATCATTTAGCAATTAGGATGTCTCCTTTTCGAGCAATCTATGGAAGAGATCCCCGGTACTGATAAAATATGAAACACGATCCACATCTTATAGGGAGCTGGAGAGTCAATTAATAGAGAGGGATTAGATATTGGCAGTAATTAAAAGCCATGTTCACAAAACTCAATCAAAAATTAAGTTAGAGGCAGATGGACATCACAGAGAGGTTGAGTTTTAGGAAGGGGATATGGTCTATTTGAAAATGAGACCTTATAGAAGAAAGAGTTTGGCTAAGAAAACAAATGAGAAGTTAGCTGCACGATTCTATGGCCCTTATCCAGTGGAAAGCAGAGTGAAAAAGGTGGCTTATAAGTTACAATTACCAAGAGGCTAAGATCCATCCTACCTTCCATATTTCATAGCTAAAGAAGGCTGTGGGCAAACCAGCTCTAGAAACATCCATTCCAGCACAACTCACAGAAGAAGGAGTCTTATTGGTGGAACCAGAAAGGGTAATGGATTGCAGATTCAACACTAAATCGGCTCAAGAGGAAGTAATGATCAAATGGAAAGACCAACCAGACTATGAGTGCTCATAGGAGTGGAAGAGTAAAATAAAAATGTTTTTTCCTCACTTCAACCTTGATGACAAGGTTGTTCTTAATGGGGAGGGAATTGATAACAATAAAGCAAACCATCCACCTATTCTCTATCAGTACCAAAGAAGGAACCAGCCCTAAACCTATCCAAAGCATCCGTAACTAAAGTAAGAACTGGTAACTCTACTATAGTTAAATAAACCAAAGTAAAAGAAGGCAGAATCGCATAAGTATCAAACTGTTAGAAGGCGTACATGGGGAATCTAGAATATATGAGAGTAATATAAGAAGAATAAGAGGATAGTGATAGAAGATATCGAATGAGATCATTTGTAAAGGGAGAGGTGAGAGACATCCCAATACTTCTCTCATTGTAACAGGGATTTCTGATATCAATATATCCAATTTCTATATGTTCTTAGCTTTATTCTTCTTTGAATCTTTCTAACTCATATCAGAGTGTAACAGTCATTCACATATTGCAAAGGGTTGAATTTCTGCTTCTTGCAAACGAGTAGAGCGTGTAGACATGGGAACTTGAAGCTTTGAAACTTCCCATGCGTGCAAGTGGATTCTCCTAGCTAAATAATTCATCCATCCTTTTCCGACGGTGATGCAACAACCTGAAACACGTTAAGGTCTAAAGACATTACAATGTAAGTAATGAAAGATGTCCTGAATTCTTCAAGCTCGTTCATGACAGGTTCAGTGTACACACCACCGTGGCTAAGAGAAGCACGACTCTAGCTAAAAGACTTTTCAAATGAGGATCTCAGTTCATCAAATAGAAGCAACACGAAACCTGTCACTACATGATCAACTAGCCCAAATCTTTCACAAACTGCAAACAAAGCTTTTGTATTTATCTCCATGATTCCATACCTCTGACCATTGTCATAAACCAAAGCCCACTGATTTTGAGGGATTTGTTCTAACCATTTCCAAGCTTATGCGTTGTCTTGTTTAATTTTCATGTAGGACACAAATTCTTCCTTCTGACTTGTGCATCCAGCCCGCCTCACAAGACTGTTCAGGTAGTAGCTTGGAAAAACGAGCGAGAATTGGGAGCACAAATGATTCAAACATAACCTGTTATAAGCCCAAGGTTCTTGCCACTGAGACCCTGATTCGTTAATAGCTGCAACTATGTCAGGGTGGGGACTGGAGATTAGGCAAAGGCATTCTCTTTGTGCAACCTTCTCTCTGATTCTAGTGAGAAACCAATGCAAACTATCAGTAGAAACTTCTTTAATGATCGCAAAGGCAAGCGGAAAATAATTGTTGGCTGCATTTACCCTTAGGCAATCATCAATTTCAACTAGCACTCACCATTCAAGCTTGTGGTGTCCACTATGATCAAAGGTCTACAGTGTTTAAACCCTTCTATAGATTGTGAAAATGCCCAAAATACGCCACAGGAAGATGCAAACTTGGGATTAGGAAATAGATTATACTTCCAATCCACAAGCAGCCCATTAGATGAACAAACACTCTGATCCAAATCTCCAAATATACTCTTTTGATAGCTTTCTCTTTTTCATCCAACAACTCTGAAGTTTCAAGCTTATAACCAAAGTTCTTTTTCCACCAGTTCTTTAACTCTGCAATTGTTAATGTGGGTTGTATCCTGACAACACGCTCAATGTCATCTGCTTTAAACTCTGACTTGAGCTCTTATGGATTAATGGGACGACAAGTATGCAGACCAGTATACCTGATTATCTCAAAAAATCCGTGCTTTTCCATTTTAACAGCTCCAAGTGACCACTTTCATTTCCATCTGATACACTTAAAGTTATACTCACCCTTTGCAGTCTCTCGCACTATACACTTTTGCAGCCCTTTTAGGGAACACCAGTCAACTGCCTTCTTCAGCTCATCACCATCTTTAAAGCATAATCCTATTCGCAAGTTCTGATCATCAAGCCACAAACTAGACATACATGGTTTCGAAACTCCAGAATTCGAATCTTTATTCGAGGTGCTGCTTTCTCCTATCAAATTAACCACGCGCACCAACCTATCTGATCCTAAGTTTATATCCATCTCCCTCTCTAGTTTAACAAATACATTTGTCCTCTGCCTTTTCAAAGAACTACAGCATTGGCCAAAGGCAGCGATGAACAAGCAGCAGGATCACTAACTCCATCAGATGTCAATTTCACTTCCAAATACAGGTCAACAATTTTTATACAAGGATATTTGTTTGAAACCTCAAGCATAGTCTCTAAACTAGTGCCTTTAACCACAGGAAAATTTATATACTTAACCATCGATTCTTCCACAGATGAAGGATATCTACCTATTATATCAAACTTTGATATCCTCCTATCTAATCCAGTGAATGGATACAGCTGATCCAACAATATACTTAACTCAGTCTTTCGCTTAACATTGATCATTTTAAGAGTAGACCCTTCATAGTATATGCTAGTAGGACCATTCTTGATGCAACCTTTCCAGTACAGAACACCGGAATCTCTATTTCAGTCATGAGAAACACAAACCTGAAAGGAATCAAAAGAAAAATGTAAACTTTGGAGCTAAAACCCTAAAATGCAAACCCTTTCTCTAATTCTCGAAACCCTACAAGAAGGAAAATACAATTTCTCACTTAAGTAACAACAAGAAGGGGTGTATCACCATATCAGCACAGCTAAATCCAGCAAGAAAGAACAAAAAAAAAACCCTAAAAATGGAAACCCCTAAGAAAACAAAAATAGTCATCTAAGTTAAATGTCTAAATAAACATATATGTTTTTTTTTGAATATAATATTAAATTAAAATTCAAAAGAAAAAATAATATCTTTACATTACTTGTTTTGAGAGCATAAAGTAAACTTTACACAAGTGTTTTAGATTCGTGATGCGAACCACATTTGCAGTCCCTTTTCATAACGCGTATCGCCTAGGCCTCGAATTGATAAGAGTTGATTTTGAACTTATCTTTCAATCCAACAGATCAAGACGACATGTGAGTTTGGGGTATCTCTATGTCATCTTACATTGCGCTCTCTCTAAACTGTGTGGAGTGTGGCTTGGAAGACATAGCGGGTTAAGAAACTCTAAATTCGATCTAGCTGAGGATCAATGAGAGATGATACAATTGAAGACCAGTCTATTGTGTACCTTGATTTGAAGATGTTCTAAGATAGATCTTTCTATATTTCCGATGAGTAAGTTACATAAGAAAAAAAGATTGTCTCGAGTTTCCATTGTGTCAGAGCATAAAACACAAGATCCCAACGCACCCACATTCGATTGAATCATGTGGTCCCCTGTAGAGAGACGATTACGCATCGTAAGCCAAGTGCAGAAAGAATATTTTGGTGTCGCATAGGCGAACCAAACACCTCTATGCCAAACTACCTTATTTGATGTCGTTCGGGTGTAATTCCAAGTGTCTGCAGTTCTGAATTTCGGTTTGAAAATATTTTCTTTGCCTTTCCATAATACCACATCCACACCATTACCGTGTCTCAAGGAAGCTTAAATTTTCAGAAATGGAAGTAATATCTCAACAGCATTTAGGGTTTTTCCTACGACATGGTCACAGAGGAGCTTCCGATCTCACCTTGCTTCACTTGAGGAAGTATGGTTTCAGATTTTTGAATAATTATTTAAAAAAAAAAATTAACTACTATTGGCTTGAGAGAAGAAAGCTAATTCGTGTAATCCGGACCATATATCCGGTTCAACCAATGGCCCTGGGCATCCAGATTTTTTTGGGTTTTCGGTTCGGTTTATTCGGTTTTTAAAAATTTTCGGTTATCTAAAATTCTGCCAAACTAAACCGAATAAAAGTTTGGTTTGAAACTCGGTTTATTTAGTTTGGTTATAAATGTTTTTATCTGTTCCGAAGTAAACCGAATTTGTGATTTTTTATTTTGTGTTTTCGGTTAACAAAAATTGGTTTGTTCGGTTCGGTTTATTTGGTGGATTGAAATATTAACTTATGGGCTGTAATTTTATGGGATAATTGGATGTATTAAATTTATTTAGTGGGCTAAAATGTTTGTTTAGGTCCATAATTAAAAAAATAAGCTCTAATCTAATCTTCTGCTTCCTTAGCTTGTCGCCGACTTCACGTGAGTTACTGTGTTCAACACAGTTTTGAGTTTTCACTTGTCACAACAGTTGTCGTCGGGATATGGATAGATGTGGTCAAAAGCAACAGGATGATGATGATCGAAGTTGGCAACATCACGCCGTCGGGAAGGATGATGAGAGTGGTTCTGTTAATTGCCAACATCACGCCGTGGGGAAGGGTGATGTAGGTGGTTCGAGTCAGATTCAGAGCGGACTAGAGTCGGATTCTTAATCAGTTGGGAGAAAACAGAAGAACCTTTCGGTTCGATTCCGAAGCGAACTAAAAACCGAGATACATTTGATAACTTGCCGATCGGTCAATAGCTACAAACCGAATTGAAACCGAAACCTGAAAATTCGGTTCGGACCGAATCGATCTGAAGTGAAGGCCCAGGGCTACAACCAATATTTGGAAACGCTATCTACAGACTACAACTACAATTTTAGGAAATCAAACCAGTTGATTACTGGTTGATTTAAGGCCAAACCAGGATCTAGTGACTTGATAAAATAAATGCGACCTGTTGGATTTCTAATTTACCTCATTTTTTTAACATTGATTTCCAATTTTCATGTCTCTCTTTTATTTTTTGGTCCTCAATTTTTGTTTTTCATACTTTTTTTTGATAAAAAGATTTCTATTAAAATTATATAGATGTGTTACAAATGGTGAAATTACAAAATAAAAAGAACATAAACTAACAAAAGAGGGATATAGTACAGATAATGAATCAAGAACGATATTGTAAGGATATCAATTAGTCGTGACCTAACCGAGAAGACCGCGAGACTGGAAAAACTAAAATGGGCCAGATTAACCCACAGTTTGAATTAGCGGCTAAGCAATATGGAAGAGGAAAGTTCCCCTTACCAGTTCAAAGAAAGCAAGTCGAGCAAGACAATGAGACCGATAAGGGATCCTAACCAAGAACACACACATTCCTCTCAACCCAAACATGAGCTTACCCTAATCCACAACTGAGAGCCAAGGCCAGGAGATCCATCATGCAGAAGAGCACACCAAACTGAGATCCAAAACCGCCTAACTGGACACCACAACCAACAAACAACCCACATTCTAGCAGTCAACAAAGAATTGACCAACTTGAGAAACAAGCAATATGTGGGGAGAGAACCTATACAAACCGAGACAAGGAGAACAAGAAGGAGAAACACAACTAAGAAGTGATCCTCATTTTTTACTATCTCCTCGGCGAAGCTAAGGCAGTGAATTACCTGGTTTTACTGGCGAAGGAAACAGAACCGTCGGTAGCTCAATTGCACGGTGAAGATCACACTAACTCCACCTAAAAATGCCGTCCTCGAGCGAGAAGAGGAGAGAAGTCGAACCTAGAGAGAACCAACGGAGAGCAGCGATGCCGCAACATGAGACAAAAGGAAGTCTATTCCAAATCTCGCGAGCATTGTCTTCATTCTTCATGAGCTAGTAGCAGACGAAGAAAGGTGAGACAAAGTGGGTCCTTTTCCGGCGGCGGTGAGAAAAACCAACAGCCGGTGAGGGAGATCGAGGTTCGTTCGTTGGCGACGTTTGTATTGCGAGCATTTTTAGGGTTATCGGTCGGTCAAAGGCTCTACAACTAATCTTTTTTAAGCCTAAGTGTTCAAGTCTTATTTTTATATTTGACTAGACATATCCTCGTGCATACGCGCATATTTTTCTTTCTTAAATTTTTTTTTTCTAAATTAAATATTATTTGTTTCAAATAATTTTGTCTTATAATTTTAATAGAAATATTGATATGAATTTATCTATTTTGATCCTATTGATATAAGTAGATCGTTTTAGACTAATTTTTATTTCAAAATAAATATTATTTTAATATTGTTATACATTGTATTCAAAATTTTGATGATACATCAATTTAACTATTTTTCTAATAAAATTTATCATTTTCACAACGACATTAAATACAAATATCACATTTTATAATTTCGCAACATATTTACAAAAAACAATTAGTCAATTTAAAATAGCAAAATTAAAATAAATAACCAAATTATAATTTATATTCACAATATACAAGCGTAGAGCGAAAGAACAAACGGCCATTTATAAACCCTAAACCCTCTTCCCCAAGGATTCAGCTTTACAAATTCAACTCTACTAATTTCTTCTGCAAAGATTGATTCTTGTTATGACAAAAGCTTACACATTTACACATATTCATATGTTTTCTCGTAATCCCATTTGAATCGAATCGAATGATCCAAAGATTATCTCATCCTTCCTTACTCTCACTCGAAACTCTCTTGAAGCTCTGTAAATCGGAGATTCATCTTAATCAAATCCATGCTCGAATCATCCGTAAAGGTCTTGAACAAGACCAGAATCTCATCTCAATTTTGATTTCATCGTCTTCTTCATCTCTTACTTACTCTTCCTCTGTTTTTGATCGTGTTGCATATCCTTGTACTTATCTCTGGAATCACTTCATTAAAGGGTACTCAAAAAAGCTTCTCTTTTTCGAGACTGTTTCGGTTCTAATGCGTATGATGAGAACAGGCTTGTTAGCTCGACCGGATGAGTATACTTTTCCTTTGGTTATGAAAGTTTGTTCTAACAATGGACAGGTTCGTGTTGGTTCAATGGTTCATGGGTTGGTTCTGCGAATTGGGTTTGATAAAGATGTTGTTGTGGCTACAAGTTTAGTTGATTTTTATGGTAAATGTAAGGATTTATTGAGTGCACGTAAGGTGTTTGGTGAAATGCCTGAGAGAAATGTGGTTTCTTGGACAGCTTTGATTGTGGCGTATGTGAAATCTGGAGAGTTGGAGGAAGCAAAGAGGATGTTTGAACTAATGCCTGAGCGTAATCTTGGATCTTGGAATGCTTTGATTGATGGATTGATTAAATCCGGTGATTTGGTTAATGCTAGGAAGTTGTTTGATGAAATGCCTAAGAAAGATATAATTTCGTATACTTCGATGATTGATGGTTATGCTAAAGGTGGTGATATGGTTTCTGCAAGGGATTTGTTTGAGCAAGCGAGAGATGTTGATGTTAGGGCATGGTCAGCTGTAATATCGGGTTATGCACAGAACGGCCAGCCGAATGAAGCCTTTAAGGTTTTTGGCGATATGTGTGCGAAGAATGTCAAACCTGATGAGTTTATAATGGTGGGTTTAATGTCAGCTTGCTCTCAGATGGGTTGCTTGGAATTATGTGAACAGGTTGATTCTTATCTGCACCAAAGCATGAATAAATTTTCTAGCCATTATGTTATACCTGCTTTGATAGATATGAATGCCAAGTGTGGCCACATGGACAGAGCAGCCAAGTTGTTTGAAGAGCTGCCTCAGCGAGATCTCGTTTCATACTGTTCAATGATTGAAGGAATGGCTATTCATGGGTGTGGAGGTGAAGCTGTTCGACTGTTTGAGAAAATGGTAGATGAAGGTATTGTTCCTGATAAAGTTGCCTTCACTGTGATATTGAAAATTTGTGGTGAAGCCAGGCTTGTTGAAGAAGGATTAAGGTATTTCGAGTTAATGCAAAAGGAATATTCTATTGTTGCCTCTCCCGATCATTATTCCTGCATTGTAAATCTTCTTAGCCGGACAGGAAAGCTTAAAGAGGCCTATGAGCTTATCAAATCCATGCCTGTTGAAGCTCATGCTAGTGCTTGGGGCTCGCTTTTGGGTGGTTGTAGTGTACATGGGAATACTGAGATAGCAGAGTTAGTTGCAAGGCAACTCTTTGAGCTTGAACCAAAAAGTGCTGGTAATTACGTACTTCTGTCAAATATTTATGCAGCTTTAGACCGGTGGACGGATGTCGCTCATCTTAGGGACAAAATGAAGGAGAATGGGATTAAAAAGATATGTGGCCGAAGTCGGATAAGTCGATAAGCACTTGTCATCTAACCGTGTCAATGGAAGACTTTGCTTAACTTAACAAGACTTTCAGGAAAAAGCACCAAAGGTAGTTCTATCATTATGGCTTTTATTCTTTGTGAGGTTGTTTGTTTCACTTGTGGTCAAATATCACTTTTGCTCAAACTTTTTAGAAAAGTGATTTGGTTCAAACTTAAATGATTTAGTGACCTGTAGATAGTTGGAGAAGTTGGATAACATTTTTACAATAATCAGGCTCAACGGTCCGCTTCGTTATGTTGCCAACGAAAAATGAAATGAGTAAAACTGAATATTGTGCTCATATGGTTAAGAATGTAAAGATCTTTGTTAGAGTTCACATGAAAGCTTTTTTTGCTTTCTTATAGATACCTTTGGTGATTTGAGAGGGTGTCCAAGATAACCAAGAATGAGGCATGAGAGAATAAGATCTGAATATATGGTTTGATTTTTCTAAGAGATCTTTTTGCTACTCCATTATTGAACAAGGATGAAATCTTGAGGCGCGTGTCTAAATACAGACAAAAATTGAAGGGAACAAAGAACTCCTTTTTCTCAACTGTCTAGAAAGAAATCATCTTTTATTGTACAGTCTTCGGAGCAGTTTGAATCTTTAGTTTTGTGGCAATGTAAGGTTCATGTGATAGAAACTTCAATATGCTCTTTAGTTTTCTACTCTTCTTAGGTATTAAGTTATCATTTCAAAATATTATACAGAATTTGTATAAGCTAATTTACTTTTCTATATATAAGATACACTACTTGTTGCCAACGACTAACAGCTTTGCGCCTTCGGATAAAGGGAAGATTCTGATATTCGCATAGGTATTGAAGCCTACTTCGGGGATCTGATCAGCTTCCAGTTTCAACATATATCGTCTTGCCTTATCTCCTTAAAATAAAAATTAGGTCGATGTAAATGGGTTGGTTGTAGCTCAATCTTAGGGTTCTAGGTGAGATCAACTTGTACCAAAAAGCGAAACTGGTATAAATGAACTCAACAGTTCCATTGCTCGGCAATTTTTTTTAGCTTTTACCTTTTAAGAGCTTCTATAGTAAAATCCCAAGGTTACTCATATGAATTTACAAAAGAGTTTCCTAAATTTGCACGACTAATCTACAAGCATGATAATAAGATAAGTTCATAGAACTTAGACTGAAATAAAATTTAACCTATAAGTTTTTAAGAAAGTGATGAATAATCACACTTGTTTATAATACTAAAGTCTTTTATACTGATCAATTCAATAAATCAGAACTTTTTAGGGTTAAGGTTTAGCCATCTCCCCGACAGGGAGAAAGCCCCGATTTCGGAAACTTCATGCGAAAGAAATGGATTGAGCAACTGTAACCAGAGGCGTGACTATGTCTTTAAAAAAAAAGACATTGGCCTTAGGCCCCAAACATTTACCAAATTTTAGGGGCCCTAATTCTAAAATATTTTTTTGTATATTGATGCAATATGTATTTTAATGTAATTATACTTGAGTTTTAAATTTTTATTTCATATATTAAGAAAATAATGTTAATTATTTCTGATATTTTACAAAATTTATCTTAAATTTTAGTATTTTATAGATTAAAAATAGTGTTAATTCAAAAATAGATTACAAAATAGTATAAAATTATATTTTATAGCTTAAGAAATATTTTATAGCTTAAGAAAATAGTACAAAATTTATATTCATAAATATAAAATACTGTTTATTATCTCTAATTTATTATAAAAAAATATGTTAAATTTTAGTTACAATATATATTTTATCACAATATATATATATATAACGGGATTTTTTTCCGATGACAAAAAAAAGAGATTTTTCTGCCTTACACCTCCAAAACTCTTGGCACGGCTCTGACTGTAACACCCGTCCCGCCACACAAACCAAAACAATATGTTATTTTTTAGTACCGCCTAAAATGTTTTCTTCAAAACTCACCAATGACCAAAAGTTCAGACCGCAACTTTTCCAGCAACATTCTCTCTCAAAAGAGACAATTTTCCTTGATATCTTCCTGTGGTGAAAGCGAAGAGACAGTGTAAAAGACGCTTGATGATGCTAATGAATCTGGAGATTCTCGATTGAAACTCATAAGAAGGAATGTAAAGTAATCTCAGATTGGCTCATAGTCAGTTTTCATAGGAATATAGAATGTCGTTGCAGCATTGTAAGGGGCATGAGCAGAGAGAGAATTTGCATTCCTTCTTATGAGTTGATTCATTTCCATAAAAGACATTCATGGTGCAACCTAATTTTGCATTAGGGCATGGGATAAAGATCGATTTAAGAACACTCTCCATTTTGGGACATGTATGACATTTATCAATAGGCAAAGCACATGTATGACATTTATCACTCAGTTTGGGACAGCAAGAAGAGCAAGCCAAATGCCCATTATAACACTGAAATAAATATAAAACCAGTGAGTAGTGATTAAAAACTACATCAACCGTTAATTCGAGAAAAGAAACCTAGCAATTCTGAGCAAAGGCAAAAAAACTTATTAATTAACCTCAACATTAAATTCATGACGTTAATATGATTCCTTGAGAGGCTATTTATCTCCCTCAAAGAAAATATATATTCAAGTGCATGCGTATTTACACCACATTTCTCGTCGACCAATCCTAAAAATTTTGCACGTGTTTGCAGAATGTTTGGAGCATAAAATATCTATAAGATCCTGAGTAATCTCGATTTTACTCAACGTAAAAAGGTTGTAAGTGCTTTATGTTACGAGGCAGAGGCTCGTGAACATGACTTCATGTCTAGTTATTATGGAATATTCTTACACTATCAAAATCATCTAAATTTTTTAAATGAACAAATCAAGAGAGCAAGGAGTGGGCTCGCATCCATCATGGGACCAGATAAAATGCCGTCATATTCCAATCTTCCTATGTCTCATCATTTCTTCACTACATATACCTCTTTACTTTCTCATACTGATGGTCATGGAAATGCTGGCACATCAACATTAGTCGGCCGATCTATGACTTCATGAAGCACGAGTGCTATTCATGAGACACTTTCGCCACCTCAACAATGAGAATCAACCATTATCTTAATCCAATGGCTTTCGTTTTTATTTTATTTTTGCATTTTAATTTCAACCAATAACAAAGAAAAACTATATTTTTTAAATTAAATCTAATTATTAATTTTAACACAAAACTAATTAACCCAATAACCCTAGCTAGCCACCACTTGTATCGTTATTTTACTTTCTTTTTTATTCTGTTCACCTTCTTCTTCTTCTTCTTCTTTTTTTTCAATTGCAACTCTAACCGCTACTCTTTAGGTAAAAATGAATATCTTTTTCAAATTTTTACATTAATTAACTTTTACACAAGAAATGTTACTAATCAATCTCAATTTGAATAAATTGAAAAAAATCATTCTCCTTGTTACAAAAAAAGATACCACAAAACAGTTCTTAGACATAAATACAACTCTTTGCGTATTAGTAATGATTTTTTTAGTGATTGCCTTGTTTGTTTAACTGAAAAACATGTACTTGACAGTTTAACATATCAAACAGTGATCAAAAAATTTTAGAACATGAATGAGTATAGGTACATCTTTAAGATGATTATTTGTGATAAATATTATTTTTTTCTTTTTTCAATATAATTTATACATTTTGAAAAGAAAATTTATTATAACACCTATGGCTAAATATTATGGCTACGTCATTGCATGCACTAAAACAAGTCGCATTCAAGATCATGCATGCATAACAACTGTCAGAAGACATTATTATCTCTTATCTGTTCAACCTATATTTTATCTCTTAACTGCAAAACAAAATTAAGAGGTGAGAATAAAACCATCCATATAAGTTTCCTATAAACACATTTGATATATATATATTAACAATAGAAAAGTACTATTAGATTTTAATATATATATATATATAAGCTTAAATAATTTATTTATAAATCATAATCTTGATTACAACTATATATTTTACTATCAATCGTGATGAAGAAAATAATATATACACAAAAGTATATATGTTTTTCATTTTTTTTCTTTAAATATATCAATTTTAAAAATCACGGGATGCAATAAAAATCAACCAATTATTTCTATTTTTCCATAATTAAAATCTTTATTTATAAATTTTGTGGAGGTTTAAGTGGTCGATTTTCTGGCTTTAGCTTAGACACAGCCATCTATTTTTAAGCGAAAAAATGTTTATCACTTCTCACATGTATTCAGTATTCGAATAGTCATTTGCTTTTCTTACAATTATGCAATTATATTATGAATTTCCCTGTCAAGAAAAGCTATTAATAAAGTTATCAAAAAAAAAAAAGCTATTAACTTTCTTACATACAAAAATCAACACAGAAAAAACAAAAATCTTAAAAATGGTTGTTCACATGAGAAACACCAGTTTAATTTTAAAACGTTGGACATTGAATTTTTTTTCCTTTACGAAAAAACGTTTTATTACAATTAATCGAATATGCGGATGCCTTATGATGAGAAAAATACTCTTGAGTTTTATAGTGACTCGAAACAAGATTCAAACTCTTATGTTATTTATTGTGGTAAGTGGGCAATGAATACAATAATTATCTAAAATTTGACTTTTTAGTGTATGGTATTTAATTTTTTGCCTAATTTGATTTTTGACTCTGGTACTTTATTTTTTTATTTTTAACGTCGGGTATTATATTAAAACATGAAGGAAAAAGCCATAACAACCTGAAAACGTATGAAACAAACCAAGGAAGAAAAACATATGATAAAAGAACTCAATGCCTACTATATTCCATTATACGTACTATATTCCATTATACGTGAATGCAACCAATCCGGATCACCTATCAAAAGGTATGAACTTAGACGACCATCCCTAGTCACACTATTCACAATATCTCGCGCCACTGAGTTTTCTTTGAAATGTGAGAAACACCACCGGAGGTTCCGAAAAAACCTTGATAATTGTCATATGCAGTCTATGTGTGATCGAAATCTAGGCCACTTATGTGCTTCCTTAATCGCTGACAAATCTATAGAATTATCAGACCACAATTCCATATCCTGCAGCCGCAAATCCAATAAACTCCGTAAAGACCATAAATTCAATGGTGCGTAACTCTGCTTCAAGACGTGAAGAAGAAGCCACAAAGGCCTCACGGGCATGAAAAACCACATCACCATTACCATCCCTAACAATCCAAGCAGCTCCAATCATCGAAGATTCATTAATCCATGAAGTCGCAACATTACATTTTTAAAAACCATTCTCAGGTCGTGTCCAATGCGATGTCAACCCTGAGAACGGAACAGATCTGGACTGTATCATCGACTTCTCCATTTCCTTAACCCTCTTCCACAGTTCAGCTTCCTCCATCGCAAAAGCCACTAATGAGTTCAAATCCTCTTGATTATTTTCAAATAGAAAAACATTCCTATTTTTCCAAATCCCCCATAGAAGCCAAGGAATAGCCAAACGTAAAGGAGTTGGGGCCTTAGTACTATCGATCAAATCAAAAATATACCACATATTTTCGAGAACAGAACCTGAAAACCCACGTTGAGGTAGCAGGATGTTCGCAAGTGCCCAGACTTTCCGCGCCGAAGTACATAAAAACAGCACATGAGCGGTCGATTCAGAGGCATTAGAGAAAATTCTACTCTTCATATCCGTGTTGATACCATGTGTTACTAAACCTTCTGCAGCCGCCAAGGCACCTGATAGTGCACGCCAAACAAACACCTTAATCTTAGGAAAGTCTGGAGAGACCACAACCGGGACTTGAGCTTGTTCAGAGCCTTCGTTGGTTCAGGGATAGATTCCAGTCCCAAAATGTTCCTAGAAACAAAAAAATTCCCACTCTTGACTGAATATTCCCCATTCTTTGTATGAGTTCAATACCAACTATCCTTAATATAAAGATAAGGTGGCGAAGCCTGAATCCTCTTAAATCAAATCTGACACTTTTAGGTTAAGGTTCATGGTGATTTGTTTGTTAAAAGGTCTCCTAGGCTCACCATCAAAAATCCATTTATCAAACCAGACCTTAGTGGATTCACCATCCATAATCGTTTTCACCAAACCCTTCTCTAACAACTCGCACCCAAAGAATAAGAGGGCCGCGAGCCTACACTTGCACTAACGAAATCTTTTCGTTTGAAATACTGTAGAATCTTTAATTCTAAGGATCCTAATTTGAATTATAAGATATGAAGAATTTCTTATTAATTGTTGATTGTAATATTGGTTAAAATAGAAAATCTTGATTAAGTGGTTATTCTCTAACGCTTTCTTGTCAAGTTATTTTGAAATATTTTCTTGCTTGAGAAAAAGAAGATGCATTCCAGGTTTAATGATAATGAAAGGAGCGTTGTTATGTTTCCCTATAAAAGTAGAAAAGATTTTTATTCTTTTGCGCACAAGATTACTGCTAAAACAGAGAAACCAGAAAAAAAATGTTTGTTATAAGTTTGTGTAAAACTTTGTGAAGTTTTTCTTATTGTGGAGTTTGGGAGAGGTCACTTTGGGAAGAGGTTGATGTCAATGTGAAGAGCACAGAGTAAGGATTCGCGCAAGAAGAAGACATCCATGATTAAAGTGGAATAAACTAATTTTACTTATGTAACCTTATTTCATGTTTTTGAGATAGATGTATTAAAACTTGTGTAGAAGTTTGCTTGTACTTGTCTTCTTAATGTGATCTAATAAATTTGCTTGTAGCCGAAGACTAGTGGAACCATATTTCTTCATCTTACCGCAGAAATACGAAGATGAGAGTTGTTCTCAGTGATACCGTCTCCGGCGAAGCAGTACGGAGAAAAAAATCCAAAATAGTGTGCTACACGAATAAGAATCTTTTCTGTTAGAGATAGGTGCCACGTGTGATCGTTGCTCGTGCTCATCTCTATTTTACGTATAATATCTTTCATTGGCTTTTTTCGCTGCACCAGTTTCGTGCATTCCTTTGTAATTTTTTTTTTCTTTCTCGTTAAATTCCGTATCGTCTCCTTATTGTTTATTACTTAGTCGCTTCCAAATTTTAAAATAAAATATGTAGTTTCTTAAAAATTTCAATTGGTATGGGAGTAGATTCCTTTAACCAATATCTTTTAATAAAATATTTAAAAAGACATACATGAACTAAGGTTACACAAGTAAAATTAGTTTACTCCCTCTTAATCATTATCATTAAATATACAGCATATCTTTTTTTCCTCAAAGCATAGAATCACTACAAGAAAACAGTTTTTTAACTACTATAAAAACAGTAGGAATCAGTAGCGAAACAGAGTTTTACGACTGATTAATGACTGATATGTGTCGTAATTAAAGTTCTCGTCGATAAATAAATCAGTAGCAAATTTGCTACTGATTTACGACCGATTCACGACCTGATAAAATCAGTCGCTAATCAGTAGTAAAATATTACGACTAATTAGTGACTGAATTGTGCTACTAAAAGTTCAGTCGGTCTTCAGTCGTAAAATCTACCTACTGAATCGCGACTGATTACCTACGGCTTGGGCTACTAATTTACGACTAAACTGATCATCGATTTAGTAGTTTTTGCCAAAGTTTACGACTGTTTAACTATCGTTTTACGACTGGTTTGTTTTTGTTTTTACTACTAATTTGCTACTGAATACCTAGTACAAATTATCAATTTCTTAATGTTGTTTAGCAACTAATTGGTTTGTTGATTTTAATTTAATGTTGAAGCTATAAAGAAAAGTAAAAACAAATGTAAAGTAATCGAAAACCTTAGGATTAACACATACACCAACATACATATTCATGTTTTTAAACAAAAGGAACAAGTTTCATGTTGTCAAAAGACAACATAATTTGAACTTAGCAAAAGAAGTGAGAAACAAGTGAGTCTTATGGATTAGCAGAAACAGTTTCTTTGGCGCGGAATGCGAGGAATCGCTCATCTGTTTGCAAGAACTTGTTGACAATCGCAAGCTTGACGGTCTGGGCCTTTTGAGCACCTGCAACTCGAGCATTCTCTGCTTTTTCTTCGTATAGGCCTCAGCAACTTGCTTCGCTTTCAGATCAACAAAGGTCCCATCTTTGAATATATGTTGCAGCTTGTTTCCTGTGTTAAAATCTAAGCTTCAATCTCCTTCAACTTTTTTGTTGTATCCTCATAGGTCTTGTTTTACTTTTGAGATGAAGCAAACGGGAAGCCAAGTTGGGAGTTGTAGATTCTTGACCTTTAAATGGATTTAAATGAAAATCTGTAAGTTAAAGGGTCAGTTAGCCACGCCTCCATCTCTTCAAGAACATCCCTAAACTGATCAAAGAGCTCTTCCAGCTTCGGCTCAAATAGATCATCACAAGACTGCAGCATAAATATCAATCTCGTCAGGGAAAAAAAACATTGTTACCACAAAAAAACCAATAAATCTACACTCCATCTTTCATCGAAACCAAAACCAAAGAGAATCATGAAATCAATATAAGTAACAACAGACATTGCTGAACTAAACCTCCAAAATATAAGCGGAGAAATCCATAAGAAATAGAATAAAGAAACTCGACACAACATCCTAGCTTCCAGTATCCTTTAACAAAAAAAAAACAAAAAAAATCCTAGCTTCCAGTATATAAGAGATGTGCCAGGAAACTCACGAATCAAAAAAAAATCATAGCTTCCAGTACTGCTGAATTAAAATTCAAAAAAGGCAGAGAGAAGTATAAGAAAGCTTCAGAATTAAAGAGAAAACGAAGAGTGAAGAAAGCTCCGGCGGCGAATCTTCGTCACCGTCAGCGAACATGTCATCTTCCTCCACCTCGAAATCCGACAGCAACATTCCTGAAAAACCGAGACAGATAGAGACGAGATGGTCGGAATGAAGTTTAAAGGAGAGGGAGGGAGGCAAAACAGAGACGGATGCAGGCCTGGAAACCTATAGAGAAAAGGATTTAGAAAGAGCGAGAGAGAAGAGGAGAAGGAAAAAAAAAGGTTAGATTTGATCGGACGGTGAGATATCATGGCATAGGAAGGAAGATCGGATGGTGGGATCTATGCCACGTAATGAATCTCAGTGATCTCTCCCCATTGGCTATCTTCTTTTTAATGTTTATTTGTTTTCTCATGGTTTTTTTTAAATGCTTGTAAAATTGTTTTATTTACATTAGTTAATGAAAAATATTTTATTTTACGACTTTATGATAATTTATGAATTTCTTAAAAATATATAACTTTAGAATTTCAAAAGAAATATAAAAATGACAAATTATATAAAAAGTTATAAGTTTGAATCCTAAACCCTATATCAAACCCTAAACTCTATTATCCTTATGAGCTAATTTGATTTTTAGTTTGGTTATTTGTAATATAAAGACTTATTCGTGTTATTCTGTTTGTAATAGGAGAATTAACATCTATATTATTCGGGAAAAAATCAAGTTTTGTCTTGATGTGACTGTTTTGGTTTTTTATTGCGTAACACTAGATTTTTACAAACATATCTCTTATACTCTTAAGGTTTTTTTGGATGGAAAGGACTTGAATTATTGAGAATTAGAAAAAATATTATTTAGTACATTTTTTGTTTATGAAATTATAGAAAATAAACATTATTAATCCAATGTCACTAGTGCAACTAAAATTTATGAGCTTTAAATATAGTACAACTAATTTGAGATTAAACAATCAAAGTACAACTATGCAGTTTTGGTACAACTATGGTACAACTATGGGACAATAGTTTATCTCGAGTACAACGTAGTTTTGTCTTATCCGACGTACTCTTTGTCGGTCCTATGTACTTTTTCTGACTACATATTTTTGTCTATATTAGATACTTTTTCTCTTATAATTTGTCTTATCCAAGGAATAATAGTTATAAAAATACGTGAAAATCATTTGGTAGTTGGTGTACCTAATTTCCTTTGCAGTAGCTATTCCGTAGCAAATCAGTCAGAAAATTTTCTTTATATTTGGTACTGATTACCGACTACATATTTTGACTACAATTTAGTCACTATACAGTCGTAAACGTCCTATTATTTAACGATTGATTTATTTGGTCGCTAAATACCGACTGTTTTGCGACTGTTTAGAAATGGTCGTCAAACAGTCGGTAATCAGTAGCAAAAACCCTGTTTTGGTGTAGTGAATATTTCAAAATAACTTGACAAGAAAGCATTAGAAAATAACCACTTAATCAAGATTTTTATTTTAACCAATGTTACAATCAACAATTAATAAGAAAATATTCATACCTTATAATTCAAATTAGGATCTTTAGAATTAGAATTAAAGATTCTACAAATACCTTTCTTTGTAGATTCTCGCCATCAAGGATTGAGGATTGAGCTACTTTATTCTTTTGGCAAGATAATAATACGTGTTGGTATGCATTGATTATCTTTTTTTTTTTATCCACTATTAATGAGTTATAGGTTTTCTTTATATAATAGATACATAATGTGTCATTTTATTTAATTTTTTCACTCAAAAATATTTGATAACTTATCCCATTTTAACTCTTTCAATCTCTTATAGCTTTTAATTCACAGATGCTTTTGGCAAATGTGCTATTGGAATCTGATTTCTTAATTGGTGTATTTATTTATTTATGATTCATTTTGTTTTTTTCTTAGCCTTTCCCTTAAGCTATTAACGTGTACCCTCCAATATCCACAACTCAAGAAAATAATAATCAATGAACAATGCTTCCATTCGCCAACTACTACATTTCAACACCAATTATGTCCGAGAAGAAAAACATCACCAAAAGTAATAACAATATGAGAAAGAAGGGATGGCCACCTGCACTCTTCACCGGAGGAGGAGGAAGAGGAGGATATGATGAGCTAGCGACGGTGAAAGCTGCTGCGTGGGCTTGGTACCAAAGAAATGAAGGAAAACCGATGATGAGAGAGTTCGATCTCGCAACAAGAGCCAGAAGAACACCTCAACCTTCACGGTACAAGCTCGAGGCCAACAAAAAGATGATCATCTCCGAGAATAGGGTTTCTAAATACGCTAATCATTTGTTGTGTGGAGATCAAGAAACCAAGTTTTCTAGTCTTCTTGACCCTTATGAGATCAAGAGTATCTCTAAAAGGATTGATGAGAGTTCTTTACCCGTCAATCGGGGCAGTGTTTTCCGGCATGATCATGTTACAGTGCAGAAGAAGCTAATATATGATAGTAAGAAGGAGAATGGGTTGGTGAAAAAAGTGAGCATTAGAAATTTGTGGAAAGGAACGATTCTGATGGCTCCAAGGATGGCTTTTAATTGTGGCAGAAGCGATGACGTGGATCTTGGGGCTTATCGGGCTGGTTCAAGAATAGAAAAGGTTTCGCCAATGAGTGTCAATACTCGAACCGACCGTCGCTAACTCTAAAGCCTCTAGTTATCGGGGGAATTAAACTATGTTTTTGGACATTTTAATGCTTTAAGGACTTCTTTTTCTATTACATTTTAAGGAATTTTTACAAGTTTATTTATATTATAATAATGTTATTAATCACTCTAACTAGTGGAAGCACCATTGGCCAATTGATTAAAGATTTAAAGCTTCTATACTAGATATGAGGTTCGAGCCCTAAAGAATATAGAACTGTATTACGGAGGAGAGTCTGTCTATCATTGGGGATGTCGTACATGCAGAACCATCTGCTGGAAAGAGTATGAGTCGTGGAATCGTTGTTCGAGAAAGTTGTTCATCCTAATGGCATATCATGTAGGTAGTCGAATTTCATCATAATAGGATTAGATCAAATATATCTAATAATAATGTAACATACGACAAAAAAAAATCATTCTAACCAAATGTGGGAAATATATAGTTATGCAGATATTTTAATTATATGTATAAACGCTTAAAATTTTTCATCTTAATATCTCTTTTTGTTGGAATTTTATCCTTTGCTTAACTAGATATCTACAAAGAACCGATTAGAAGAAGATGAGAGCAGAGAGGAATTAAGAGACATAGAAGAGAGAAGAAAAGGTCTTTGTACGAAGAAGAGAATAAGAAAGACAATGGGTCAATAATTGGAACTAGGCCCAATTTCTTATATGAGTGGCGTTTACTTTTACTATTAGACTATTAGTACTAGTGAACGATCAAATGAGCATTAGGCGAACAATATTTGCAGAATTAGAGGATTATTTTTAAATTTTAAATTAGTAAAACAAATAGAAAGATTCATATGGTCTTCAAAAGCAATTTTTTCAGTTCTATATATACGTAATGACTATAACAAATGAAAGAGAATGAGATGTAATTTGTTTATCTTTATCTTAGAGAAAATACAAAGTATAAATGTAAATATTTTAAATAATTTTGGTCTTGGATTTAAGTTTACCTGAAGAGTAGAGTGAAGTAACCAACACTATTTTGGAAATGGAAACAGATGTATATACTACAGAGTCTAGAGAGCGCCATTTAATTTTGGCAAAAAAAAAAACAAGAGATAATAATTGAACTTTTTAATCATTAGATTTATTCACATATATAAAGATTATAGAAGACAAAAAATATATCATAATAACCTAGAATTTTAGACCATGACACTCATAGTAACAATGTAGATACCATTGCGGGCCGGTCCAATAAGGAATTCTTCAAAGTTGAAACTTTTCTTTGACCCATTTATAAATATAATTATAAAAAGCCACATAAAACCAACATATAAGACTTGAACTCTGAACAAGCCTTCAGTGAAGCCTTAGAGAAGCACCTTTAACAACCGCACCATAAAACAATTTTAACAAATTAATGCCCTTTAAAATGATAATTTCTTTATTCTAGTGCCTAAAACACCAGCTTGTTGGATTTTAGATCAAGATCAAGCCTTGCCATCGTGCATAAATACTGTGTTTTTCTTTTTCTTTTAATATATTGTGTTTGATCTCTATCATAGAACACATAAACTTTATAATAACTGATTCGAATTATATCAACTCATTGATTTGGCATGTCTAAATGATGAGTTGAGCGAATTTCTCAATATCCCCACCTTCAAAGTAGTGCATGCATGTATTGAATAAGTCCCGAATGTCAACTTTGTGAAAGAAAACATATTGAGTGCTTTAATAGTGCTATGGTCAACATTTTTGCCAATTGTATGTGAGTGGAAATCTTGACACATATATGTCGACTTTGTAAAAGAAATGGCATTGGTTGGTGTTCTTCATATGTGTTTCACCGACTTCTTGTAATAATCAAATTTGGCATAGGTAATCATTTTTTAAAAAGAGTATACCACCACCCAAAAATATCTATAACTAAAAATATGATTATCGTTATGAACAATTATGTGGCTGTTCATATTAGCCCATGTTCTAAAATGTATTAAACTTACTTATTTTTTAAGTTTACTTGTTCTCCAAGTTGTATCTCTATATATAATTCTTATTAGTCATGGAATAATATACAATTATCTTTCACTCTCTTTTATTCATAACAATTATTATATTGTATCTCACTCCTATCTACCTCTGGTTTCATTTGTGTTTCACTCCTATCTACATGATCATGCCAGACATAAAACACATTCGTGTTTCAGTTCTGTATGGACATAAAACACATTCACTACAAAACAAAATTCAGAAGTACTTACATTTCTTTTAATTGATATCCTCTCATTCCAGTAATAAACATATCAAATAAAAGAGAGAATTTAATTTACTTTTTTAAAAAATTTCTCATTTATTTCTTCAGCATTTTCATGTTTTCTACATTGCTTATTCCCACTATTGATTACAGTAAAAAGAAATCTATCTTGAAGAAATTGCTTTGAATCCTAACCAGTACATAAAAGGTCTCAGTAACTGGCATGCAATAAAACCAATTTAAATGGGATATAAATGAGGTCGTGGGATCTCTTGCTTCGCCAAAAAGCTAGGAATTAAATGAAGGGAGGTTAAATCAAGAATTTATGGATTACTGGATCATTACAACTGGCACTTTGACCCTAGATTTATTCACTTTACTTGGAGTTTAGTGCTTATACAATAAACTTTTTAATGTGAAATAGCATGAGTCCCCTGCTTTTGACTATTTAACATATATAACAGCTGTTCATAGATATGCACCAGTAGACTAGAATCTAATACACACAAATATATTATATATCGAAGATGGTCCCTCATAAGTGATAGCTCTATGTGTGGCAGTCCCAAAAGACGTACGTAGAGTTATTCAGTTATCTATGCATCATTAATTTACAGGAGAAACGTTTTAAGTTAAGCAATTTATCTAGTGGTTTTGATCCAACAAGTAAAAACGTCCCTCCATTAGATAATCGGATAATCGAATTTTATCACATTATTCGACTACTTCTTGAGATAAGCAAGTGTTTTAGCAAAGAGATGAACTTTTAAAACCAAAAATAGAGATGAACCTTTTACTTTTTTTCTTTTCTTTCCCCAGAATTTAATCTCAAAAATTCATCACAAACTATAACTATATTTGGGAATGTCATATAAGTTTACAAAACAATTTATCGAAAATTGATCTTTTTAAAAGGAAATATAAAATATGTATTATTTTAAAGCATTTTTACCTTTAAAATAACCAGAACAAAGTAATAGTAGCTAGTACTTCTTTTCAAGTTGAATTTAGATTAAGTGAAATTTGAGTGCAAAGGAACGTGCATGTTTGGTTTTATTAATGCTATCTCTCTCACTTTGTACTTCCTTGTGTTTTCCTATGACTCAATGAGCTCTTTCACTGTTCTATTGCTATTCTGAAGTATTTCATTTTATGATTCTATATATCTCCCTGTAATTTTTTTATGTTTTTTTACTGTCAAATTTTCATCTACTACTGTAATTTGAATATTCTTTCTGATCATTCCATTTTCTCAAATGCAATAAGGTTTTCTAAGACGAAACTAAAACTAATTATTTTCTTTTGTGAACTTGTGACTTAAGTATTCAAACCACTAAGCTAATTCAAAGTATAAGTACCGATATAAAAAAATTATCTAGAAAAGTTCCTAGAGTAAAACTTCAAGTCCCTTTTTGTTCATTTTTATTGTACTAGTTAGATTTGGTGCTATTGCAAACACTTGGTGTACGATGATTAAACAAAGTAATTAAAGAATATGCCTTTAGTTTATGCCTTTACAAGATAACAATCGACAGAATCATTAAAATAATGATAATAGCGGACACGTGGTTTTTCGATGGGTATTTTAGAAAAAAAAAATTGATAGATGTTAGAAGGGCATACTAAAAATACATTATCTTTTTTTAGTGTTGACATGAATTTGAAAAAAAAAACACGAAAAGGATGTTAATGGCAACTACTGCCATAATAGTTTCATCTCTCTTTAACAATTTTGTTTTATTAATATATTCATGAAAATTACTCATAATAAATCAACAAAAATGCAAATGAATGAAAAAAAAATGCAAATGAATTAAAAAAAAAACAAGAATCGTAAAATATGAATAAGGTCATTGTCAGGAATAAAGGAGAAAAACAAATCCAAAGTGAGTTGAGTTCGGCGAAAGACTTGGAACTAAGCTGTCGGCTACTCTCCAAAATCTACCCAGCTCATCTTTGGGCCCCCATCTCCACACCTTTCGTTCAAATACGAAATTTCAAAATTTCGAAACAACATACACAAGTTTTTTTCAAACTCACAATATAACGTTATGATTTTCTTTTGACTAGGGGTAGAGGTGTCAAAATGGGTAATCCGATCCGATTCGATCCAAACCTATCTGGATACGAAATTTATTTGAACGGGTTCAAGCCGTCCATTTATTTTATGGATTTTAATTTATATACCCAAACCCATTATCGTTAAACTCATTAGTTAAATGGGTTATATAAGTTACTCATATAGAAATTAAATATAATTAAAAATTTTAAAACATACCATATAATTATAAAACTAACAAAAAATTTCAAGTAATAAGTTAAATAAAAATATTTAGTTATTAAAATAAATAAAAGCATCATAAAATCTTAAACCACTAATCCATAAAACTATAAAATAATAAAAGTATGGGTAATCCAGAACCCTAATACATGTTTTAGGGTTTAGATATTTTAAATATTATTATAAATTTATGTTTTAATGGTAGATCCATGGATAATCCAGAACTCAAATAGGTTGATCCACTGAATCCACAAACCCATTAGGATTGACTCATCAAAACCTATTTATTTATATAGATATAAAATTTCAATCCAAATATACTAAAATAATATATAAACTAAATCAACTCACGT
>CM051389.1:13333287-13350546 GCA_028015245.1 Cardamine occulta | reverse complement strand
GTTTTGACCCATTTTGACATCTCTAATTAGAGGTTGTTACTTACTAGTGACAAGTTAAACTGAAATAAGGTTCATTTCTTAGTGACGAGATTTAGAGAGATTTAGTTTCAAATAGTAACATCGTATCAATCGTTACAGTTTGAGCAGATCAGATGGTTTAAATAGAATAAATGTGGATCAGACGGATTAGATAGAATGAGTAAAAGTAGTAAGTGGTTTAAAAAATATATCTAATTGATATATAATAGAAAATCACTTATTTTAAAAAAAAATTTAAAGAAAACATTTTACAGAGTAAAAAGTATATTATTGTTACAAATGTTATTATTGTTTTATCATTTTCACATGTATGCTAAAAATTGTATACAAATATTATATTAAATTTGAAAGAAATGGTACAAATACAAATTTTAGATAAAAACTTTTACAAAATTTTATTATTATAAATTGTATTAAATTTAAAATTTTATACTGTTGTATAACAACATTAATTTGTGTTGAGTGTTGACTTAATTTTCAAATATTTACATAATTAAAAATGTTAGTTTTAAATAAATATTTTATAGAATATTACACATATAATATATTATTTTCATTATTTTATATATTATTTTGCACATTTTACATATTAATTAAAATTTTTAAAAATATATTACTATTCATGAGGGTCAAATTTTAAAACACCCTAATCATGTGGTATATGCACCACCAACGTTTCTTTGAACAATGAACCAAAAAAAAATTGTAATTGTGGGTTGTGCATTTTTTTAGCAGCTCATTAACATATATAACTTCAAATTATCATGAATGGTAATCATTTATTCACTAAATGCGTTCTAATATACCCATCTTTTTCCACTTTTTTTACACATCAATATTTTGTTATTTTGTGAGTTTAGTTTTCGTCAAGATCGCGTGTCTAAACTGCTTAAAAAGTGGTGAAAGACTTTCTCAAACATATAGTTTTATTTTAGATCGATCAACAACTAATTAATCTCTCATATATTTTTATGATTTATCTGTTTACGTTTTTGGATAAATTCCCTAAATTGAGTGTTACTTATTTATTGTGCTAAATGAATGTTTCTTATAAGAGACTCTTACTAATTTAATTATAAAATCTATAAACCTGAACTGAATTATTGTAAAAAAGTACATATCTAATTAATGTTGATTCATGGGAAAAGAAAAAAAAGGAAGCCTAACTTTAGAGTTTAAAAGAAAAATGACATTAAATAAATAAAAAACAAATGACGTTGCCGACTTGCCGTATCTCAGTGGTAATTGATTAGTAGTGTTCTGGTCGATTTCATCATCATGTGTCATTGTCTTCATTTGCATCATGTGTTTTACTTCTAGTAAATACGACCACTTTGTATCATCTTATGTCATATCTATATATATGTTAATATCTATCTCGGTTTCTCTTATTATTTATTAGGAAACACTGACACTACAACGGACAACGACATAAGCAATAACATTCATGTTTGTCTTTTCATTTGATCTGTTAAAGTTTTATTTTCGATAAGAAAATCTAATCGTAAAGAGTTTAAATATTTTACTAAAACCATATGCATGTGTTAAACAAAAAAACATATATACAATTTGAGCATGCTTATCCTGAAAACGTATGCATACTTTATAAAAGAGCTTAAAAATATATATATATATATATATATATTGTCAAAAAAGTACATATTAAAAATATGTCATAAATTTAGCATAGGTTCCAACAAATTTAGAGATTAACAAGAAAATAGAAAGTCTATATATATTTTTACTAGTAGGTGACTATAGGGACTACTTATATATATACCACATTACTTTTTATTTCTAAATTCATCTAAGATATATAGAAAGACCTATGTTTTTTTTTTTTTTTTGAAATAACCTATGTATGTTAGGAGGAGCTGTTGTGTATTTACGTAAAGCACAAGCTATATATATATATATGTCTATTTATTGTATACAAAATTCTGTTTTTATGATATATCATAATTTATAGATTTAATTATATTCATTAGTGTAGACTATAGGGACTAGTAGTTGGTGCTTTAGAGTTATTTATCGGAGACTAATTAGATTGACGAAGAACCATGGCGAATATAATAAAAAAATCGACAGAAACTGAACCAAAATTAATAGTTTTTAAAGGGAATTTAAATGTTACTGCCAATCTAATATTTTTAAATTCGAAATTCTAAGAGTTGCATAGGATTTTTGATTAAAATTTATGATTTTGTTGCTGTTTATTAAAAGAATGATATTATTTTGGCCATGCCGAGTTATATTGACACATACGTGAACCCTTTTAATTATTATAGTACATACATTGATACATATAATTACATTACAGAGCCTAATAAAGATGACCAAGGACAGATGTCCTTCTAAAGGTACCCCACAAACTTCCCAGATTCAAGACTGTTATTAATATACACTGTCCGATCAAACATCATCCAACGACGATCATAATCGGGTACAATTCCGAAACCATACGCACGACCGTAAACGAATATTAGAACTTTCTCACGATAATCTGCTGCAGTCGGCTTTACTGAAACCCACTCTTCTATTGGTCACATCAAACTCAACCCACAGATTCTGCTGATGAACGTTACCGATTATGTTACTAGCTGCACCAAGCATGCTTGACCGTCCGATCCCAACACAATGGACCCCACCTCCAACGTTAATCAGAAGCCTTTGTTTTTCAACGAGAATCTCAACACCTCTCCCGAAGTCGAACACAAGATCACCTATCATCCGTCCGATCTCCATCGGATTGTTCCCATCGAAACACATGTCAGCTGTTGAACCGTACACGTAACCTTTCTTTAACCTGGGTCCCACAAGCCTCACTATTTCTTCTTTTACTTTATCATACGCCACGTCGACCAAATGTGTAAATTCAGAACCCGAATCGACCATGGTTTGACCCGACCCGCCAGCGTCGGGTCTAAAAACAGAGGCGGGAATGTCCAGTCTCTTTTGTCCGATTCTAATCCCTTGCAAAGGTACTGTATATGCCAAAGGGTCTAGATTCGGCATGCGTTGACTTTGAGGAAAAGTCAAAAGCGAGACGTATTTCAATCCACGAGAATTCGGGTTTTCCCCAAGGTAAAAAGACCCGGTTGAGGCTAAACCGGGTCGGTTCGACCGTGTAGGGATACAATAAGAGAATTTAGATATCTTGGCTTGGGAGACAAAAGAAAGGCGACCAAGATTCATTCCCAAAATACCCTTCTCGTCAGTAGACTCAGTAGCGCAACCAAGGATCAAAGGAGGGGTAGTTTGGGAATTAGAGAAAGTAAATTTTTCTTTGACGAGATTACCCTCGGCGAAAGTTCCATCAGCGTAGAAGTAAGAGTAGTGACAGAGACGGTTTGAGTCACAAGAAGTGGGGAGGGTAAAATCGGGAATTCGTGGTTTACATAGAGGATGAGAGCAAGGTAAGTTAGAGAACGATGAAGATAAAGAAGGATCAAACGACGTCGTTGGAGGAGGAGGAAGTGGTTTCTTGATTTTCTTGCGATGGCACTGGATCCATGAAAGTTGGCTTCCAGTGTCAAGGACTAGCTCCTGATTTTGAGCTGGTGTTCCTATAGGAAGAGAGAGTATAAGAGCCATGGAGTATTTGATATTTGATCGGAAACTGTACGGAGGAGATGGATTCCGGCGAGCGAGGAGGGAGGTTTGGAAGGAAGAAGAGTTTGTGGTTGGAGTGAGACGTAGAGATGTGAGAGGAAGGTGAAGAGAAAGAGGCCATGACCATGAAAGAGAAACTAAGTTGCAGAAGAAGAAGATGTAGAGAGGTTTTGGAAATTGAGACATTTTTTTGAGAGTGAAGAGTGAGTGGGAAGAGAGAGATATGATATATATAGACAGCAGACACGTACGAATATTTTAAAAGAGAGAAGAAATTGAGGGAGATTGTGCAACTAATTAAAAGTGGTTAGCTAATAGTTATATCATATGATTATTTGTATAGTCTTGTTTTAGAATAATAATATGATTTTTAAGCTAGTGTTTATGTAGGTTGGTAGTGCATGGATAAGGTTACATATAACTAAATTTGTTTTGTATTTTTTTTAGTTTTGGTTTGGATTTTTGGCTAATGTATTTAGATGTCAATTTAGAGGTTTGATCAGCCCAGGGACCTAGGTGTTTAAAATTTTAGCTCAACGACCTACGATTATTTTTTAAAGTCAGAATATAAGATTATCTAAATTTATGATATTACGCTAATATATCTTCATAGTAACTCTAGGTTAATGAAAATTAAATGTTCTGACTTCTGATTGATATATGTTCGATTGAATTCATTTATGGTGTTAGAAAAAGTTGGACTGGTTGATGTCGTTTTAGAGATATATATATATATATATATTAGAAAAAGTTGGACTGGTTGATGTCGTTTTAGAGATATATATATATATTATATATTGTGAGTAGAATTCAATTTTTAAGAAAATTTGAAATGAGACGCTAAATGAATATTGATACTGATAGTTTCGACAAGTGATAAATATGTAGTTTGATTAATAATAATTGGAAAATATTGATTTTATTACGAACATACTCCCACCGTTTCAAAATATAAGACATTTTAGAAGTTTTGTTGTGTTTCAAAATATAAAGTGTTCTCATATTTCAATGGAACTTTTTACTTTATTGAATATTGTGTAACCAATAATAATTTACAATATATTTTTATAATTGATTAAATTATTTTTATTTATATATTAAATAATATTTTTTAAAAGTGAAAGCAATTTTTTAATATGCGTGCTTTATCCCAAAACGTCTTATATTTTGAAACGGCGGGAATATTAGATAGATGTCCATTATACTTCATTTCCAAGTATTGTATCTCTATATATATTTTCCATTATACATGGTATAAAATACATAATTCTCTTCTCTTTTTTATCCATTACGCGTTATCACCACGAGTTACCGTTTGAGCTAAAACCCTAGCTGCTTGAGCTAAAAGAAATCTTTGCATAAATCCCTAACCAAAGTTGCCTTGTCTTCGTATTCTGTTGATGTCTCCGATCCGTTTACTGACGCCATCTCAGTTTCCAAAACCATCGAGCAGACATAAGATCATGTTACCAAGCTCCGATCTCTTTGTCTCTTTCCCAATCGAGATAAGTATTTTATAACCTAAGCATGTTTCACAACAATCGAGTTATAATTCAAATGAGCAGATCGCGTATGACTTCTTTATCGTTTACGACCTTGGTATATAATTAACTATCACGTTTAGTCAAACATGTTGAATCACGTTGGCTATTCAAGACGTCTGATCATGCTTTACTACCATACTCATGTTTATGGTTTAGTATTTTATTGTTTGGGTTCGTTTGGTCTAGCTGGTTTGGTTACGACCTGTTTTGATTTATATGATGGAGTCTTAATGTTTTAATTATTTTATTGTTTGGTTTGATAAAGTGAGTTCTCTGTATTTGAGCATCGAATAAATCGATTCCTTTAGTGGCATGTTAGATGAATCTGAAATTAAATTTAATGCTTCATCCTCTTATACTCTACGATACTTTTATCTTATCATGTAGAATTTTATTGCTCTCAAAACATGTTTTTAATCTGACCGTGACAATGAATAAATTATGGCATCAATTATGAATTAATCATTCATATTCATATTTGTTCTCACTTCAATAACCCAATATTTAAATTGATTCATGTTATTGAAATATTTTGAACACTAACGTTTGTTTGATTGATAGATCATCAATCTCTTTAATACATGTTTTCCTATTAGATTTATGAGAGAGGTAATGTATCGATTCATGTTCTACGACCGTCTCTGATCATTAGCCGATCAAGACCGTCTCCTTCTTTTGACATCGTCTTCGTTTTCAAAACCACCAAGATAAGTACTATTTATTCTCCATAAATATTAGATCTAATCAGTTCATATATCTATGACATAAGTACAATACATTTGATCGTACTTTATAATCATCTACATATGTTTAAATATTTAATAGACTATCGATTCATGCTTTATAACTGTCGATCCACTATCAAACTGATCCTCATGCTTTATAGTTATTTATGCTCATGCTATGTATTACGTTATACTACCTGATAGTTCTATGGTTGAATCTTAATGCTTTATGAATTTAATTATTAATTTTATTGTTTGGTTTGATGAATCGTTGGTTTTTGAAGTAGTTTGATAAAACGAGTTCTCAGTTTTGTGACTAGTGATCCATGCTTTATTTTTATTCGATCTGGTAGTATACTCCATGGCATAGTTATATATTTAATCATTTTTGACGGTGTTATTTCTAATTTGGAGAAGTGGATATGTTTGTTTAATTTATATAACTATGTTGTGAGTAATAATTAATGGATTCTTTAGTATCATGTCACGTAGAGTTGGAATTAAGTTCTGATTCATAGTGCTTTATTTTTGGCAAATAATTTGAAACCTTATCGCTTTGGTAAATTATTGATTTGAATTGGTATGTCTCATTGGTGTTTGATTCATAGATAACCAATTTTTTTGACAATTGTTTTCTCTTGATTTTGAGATATATAATGTATAGAATTAGACTCTGATGATGCCGAGACTCTAATGATGCCACTTTCGTTTTCCGTCAATGGCACATTCGATCTATCCGTCTCAATTATCGATCGAGATAAGTATTCATGATTTATATCTATCATGAGATAAATATTTTATGATTTATTTTATTTCTGATGCATCTCAATAGACCTGCATTTTAGTTTAAAATTATGATAAACTATAGTGAAGTGATTATATGATTGATAGAGATTACTATAATTTTAATCATGAAATTCGTTGAACCCAAAACTTGCATAAAACAAATTTACATGAGAACATGAAAATTATACAAATAAAAAATCTCTACTATAATACTAATATTCAAGTAAATTTGATCATGAACCTCTAAGATCACTAAAAATATTGTTTATATAAATTTGGTGTAGTAGAAAGAAGTTGTTGTTCTCGAGTTTTTTTTTATATGATTATTATATGTTAAATTTGTTAGCAATATTTTAGTTTTCTCTTCCGTTTCTTTTAGGACCTTATAGTTTGATTTTACAAACGTAATGCAACCATTTCTTTTAGTTTGATTTTAAGATATGTTTTATGGAAACCATTTCCTTTATGGAGTATTTATTTATGAAATAACAATAATCACAATTAATTATTGTTTATTTTGAGGATGAACCATCCTTAAAATGAAGGTCATTGTGCTCTAAATACCGAAGTTTTGATGCAAAGGAAGAATTGAATATTTGTAGTAGTTTATGGTGTTTCTTGCAATATCATTTTAACTTTGGTTGAAAAAGTTCTTGTCTCTATGCATATATCTAAAGTGCATGTAATAATATCAAAATGGGACTGTGAATTTACAATAAGTGAGGGAATAAAAGGTGATACTCAGTATCAAGTAAGTGAGGAAAAAATACAATACCATGAATCTCTCGAACTATTCGACAAATGTTTTCAAATTTTTTGATTTAATAAATTGACCAACGATGAAACATGGACCAATACTAGTTGTGATAGCCTTACTACGAAAATAAATCAACGCATTACTTTCTAATTGGTCCCGTATCATTGCATTACGGGACATACCATTTTAATTGCAACCAGTCATAAAAGGCAATGCCAAACTCCTCCCAGTCATAGAACGCCTCCTTTTTAGAATTTTTTTTACATAAAACAAATTTGTCACAAAATGGGGAGAGATTCTGTCCATACCTTCTTTCCCAATAAATCAAATTTCAACACTCTTTCCCATAAAACGAGGCACTAATCCGACTGATTAAAAAAGACATTAAAACTGTATTCAAACCTCTTTTTTAAAAAGACATTAAAACTGTATAAAATATAAAATTTATAAATTTAATTATGGCTCAAAAACTTTATCTTGTTTTTTTTAAAATATCTAATTTTGGTGAGTTTCACAATTTTAACAATTTTAACTCAAATCCAGTTTTTAGACTAATCCAATTTCGACAACACTAACGATTACCAATTGGAGTATCATTTCAAATTTTTATCGTTTACATGGACCAATTGCCTTAGACAGTAAAGAACGATTTATATACGATATGACACAAAAAAGTTTACGTAATATTACTGATCTATAACAGACAATTCTAACTGTATTACATTCACTATCTTGTTAAACACATGAGGGATAACATACAGTTCTATTATAAAGTATGTTGAAATCTCCAATAAATTTATATTTATAATCTGCACGAATTAACATGTTTTAGAAATATAAATTTATACGGAGTTGTTCAAATTTTTTTTTTTTTATACTTTATGTAAAAGAATTAAAATCTTTTAATCAACTAATACACGAAAAGCCCCCCCCCCCCCCTCCCCATCATTTATCTAACCAAAGGCTTTCAAGTTCATCTAAATGGTTTACAAATCCAAAGTAAAGGTTACGATATTTATTCCATTATAAATTTTATATTCACCAAATTCGCATATATTAAAAATATATAATATGTCACAATCTAAATATTATTAGAGTTTCTATAAAGATTGGTAAAAGATAACTCAGTAATTAGCTCTCTCTTTCTTATACTCTCTTTGTAGTGTACATCATAGAAAAGCTCATTAAGTCCCTACATGCTAAAACTGATAGATGAAATAGCTCTGAATTTATTACTTTTAGCCTATAGACCTATGCCAATAATAATTTTGTTATCAGTGAAACATATAACATTATATGTTTAATATCATGAATAACTATTTTATTACTCTGCTAAATATTTTATTTATGAGACAATATTAGTTTCACTGTTATCTGGTAATTAGGATATACTAACTTTATAAAAGATTACTATTAAAAATTACATACATATTTTTAACAATATTTACTTGGTTATGCTAGTGGTACCATGATAATAAGTCAATTTTTGAAATTTGGAGTTGATATATTGTTCTATTGTTGGAATATTTACCACTCTAAATAAAAATATTATCGAATAAAATCATAATTACCGATAACTAAATTACTTAGTCATAATTTACATATTTGTTATTGCACTAAACAAAAAGTTACCTAAGTATTCTGGTTACATCAATAACTAATAAATTATCGCTTGCAAATTTATCCATCATCTGTGCAAAAAATATATTACTATGTTGATAACATATTTTATACCATGTTAAATAATAATTTAGACGTATATATATATATATATCACGTGATATAATGGTTTTTTAATCCTGCTAACAAAATAATTGCTCATTAAAATTGGACATGAGCTCTTCCTAATATTTTGCTAGTTAACAAAACACTCACCCCGATAAAATCACGATAGGGGTATTTTTGTCCGAAATTAAATGTGGATGAGAGAGAACAAATAAATAAATAACTATTACCTTATATCTAATTGTCAAGTTATTTATGGCTATAGATTAAATTACCCCATAATAATAATAAAAATTAATATTTTAAAAAAAAAAAAATATATTTGCTGTCTAAGTAATATATAACAGTTTTGTGTAAAAAGACTAATAATATTTAGGAGTTCTTTCTTTATTTCTCTACAACTCACACATGAAATTTATTATATAAAAAAATATAAAGATGTTATTCACAAAAGAAAAGATGTTAAATTAACTGGTGGTTGAAAGATTTGTTTTAGAATTTAAAAAAAATCAAATTCCACTCTTTCCATTATTATTTATTTAAATATTAAATATTTAAATTAAATACTATTGAATTTATCAAATTAAAATTTTAAAATCATATTTATAGGAATCACTTCACCACTTTTTTGTTTATTTATTTGTTAATTTACTAAATTAATTTCTATAATGGACGATATGTTTCTTCTGTTTCATTAAATTAGTTAGGGTTTTAAACTAATTAAGAATTTTTTTTGAGTTTATTAGTTTGCTTTTTAATTCAGATGAATTTCTTGTTTATTTGGAAAAGTTAGATTATGTGTCTTTATTTTCTAACTTTTTTAATATGATCAAACTTTATTATTTATCGCAGCACTAAAAAATTTATTCTATAACTCTGGACATATTACATATATAATATATATATATATATGGTTTAAATGATAAATTTTATATAATTTTTAATTTTTTAACAGAAAATATAGAGGTAATAAAAAGCAAAAAGAGCGAAAACTACAAAAAACAACAAACTAACAACATAAACAAAAAAAGTCGGACTAAATGATAGAACAAAATAGACCTAAGCCAAGAGAACAGTAACATTCCTATGAAGAAACACCAATTTCGAGCGCCTGAAACCCGACCATTTGCACCGATGCCCAATTCCAAAGGAGCATGAGTCTTCATCCTCAAAATCACGAGCTACCCTTCTGAGGGCCGACCTCAAAATCTCAAACGAAGAGAAACCTACAGCTTCTCCGAAGACACACAAGCAAAAACAGAACTACTTTAACAGACTAGCACACACCCCGGTGGCACATGAGTCTCTTCAGGTAGTCAGTACCGCCTCCTACCGCCATTTCCTAGCTTGTGAAAGCCACTAGAATCATCTCCACAGAAGTGTAGTAGCCATAATGATCAACGTGTTGGTAAAATCTCTATACAGATATCCCGTTCTAATCTCTTACTCAATCTTTTATCCGTTAGATTAAAATAATCAATCCACAACATGTAATTATATAAAAAAGATCGGTTACAAGACGGAAATTTTTTGATGGATAGATCTAAGATAAATGTTAGATAACTAATTTTATAATAAGAAATATAATATATATTACTTTAATATTAGAACTATTTATTTATAATAATTATATTTTACTTATTATTATTTTTAAATACAACTAGACTAAAATAATAAATCTAAAATAGATAATTACATAACAGGGATCAGTTACAGGATGGAAAGTTTTCAACGGGTACCAGATCGGCCGGGTTTTCGTTCCAAAATAGACATGTTTAAGACAAATATTGGATAGCTAATCATATAATATATACTAAAAATAATATATATATATTAGAACTACTTACAAAATATTAAAATGGATATATACGTCAAACAAAAAAACCAATACTAACACTTTATAATTTAATGAAGTTGAAATCACATGTAACTAAAAAAATAATAATTATCAAAACTAAACGAACAAAATCTAAAATCTATAAATTATCTAGAAAACTGAATAAAAATATTAAATTATAAAATATAAATATTTGTTATAATGATTAAGAAAATATTGACATGCGGTGTACCATGAGTTATACTCTAGTTAATATTGACAAGATAAAAAGTTTAAATAAGTTAGCGAGTATAAATTAATAAAGATAAAGTAAGAACAAATAATTCAGGTATATACATATATTTACAATGTCTTGCTCAGAAGCGCTGCTTGCTAGGATTCTTATTTTCAATCTGATTAAACATCCCCTCAACTTGGAGACTGCAGGAAGATTTTTTTCCATTCGAGTTTGTAAAAATCTTCATGGTCTTGGTTGACTATGAAAAATCTCAGATTTTGCATATTCAATTTGAATTCTGGACCAAAATTGATCTCCAGATTGGTTTATCCCTATGATTGAATTTTGAAAAACGTCAAGATATACATGACATAAATGTTTATCTTCTTCAATAGAATATGACGCATAGCGAGTTAAAGTCATTTTAGAAGAAATATTAGTGGTAAGAAAATGAATTGAAGATGTGTGAATTGTGATCATTCAAAGAGTAGTATGCATTTATATAGAGAAGTGAAGACAAAAGCAAGTGTTAGATCTTGGCCAATAAATTCAATGGCTTAGATGGATTCATATTGTTCTCAGATGTAATAATTGATAGAGAATATGAAGTGACTAATCAATGCAACGGTTAGATATTTGTCAAAGAAATCCAACGGCTTAGTTGATTTGTATTTTTCTGAGATGTGATAATTGATAAAGGATGTGAACTGACTATTCAATGCAACAGTTAGATCTTCGCCAAAGAATTGAATGGCTTAGATTGATTCGTATTTTTCTGATATGTGACAATTGATAAAGGATGTGAAGTGACTAATCAATGCAACATTTAGATCTTGGTCAAAAGAATTGAACGATTTAGATTGATTCATATTTTTCTGAGATGTGATAAATGATAAAAAAAAATGTGAAATGACTAATCAATGCAACGGTTAGATATTTTTCAAAGAAATCCAATGGCTTAGATTGATTCGAATTTTTATGAGATGGTGATAATTGATAAAAGACAGGTAAGTGACTAATCAAATCAACGGTTAGATCTGGGCAAAAGAAATCTAATGGCTAAAATTGATTTATTTACAATATAAAATGAGTACCATGTTTGGAAAATAGGATGAATATCACCATCATCTTCTATTTCTCCTTTTTATATATCTCTCTTCATAAAAGATAAATTTTAACTTCGATAGTTAATCTCATATACCATCTTCTTCATCTTCGGATAATGATTATTACAATCATATAGAAAAGCAGGAATTAGCACAAATTATTGCAAACATCAATTTTCTCATCACTCAAAACCTATTTAACTCGAAAGGTTTCCATGGTAGATGTATTCCGGGTCATATAGTTATCAACTGTGACTGAGAGAATACTTCCCAAAATCTATTCAATGATTATTTTGCAGACAATTCTTTGTTTTCTGAGATGATGTTCTGATGATGATTCCGGATGAGTCGTACTTTATTTCTGCATATTTTTCATACTATACAAAGACATGACAATTATTTTGTCCAGCGCAGAGATGGTGTCGGTAAATTTGGGTTGTCAGCTTTACAAAAAATAATTGTTGCCTTTTGAATGTTGGTGTACGGTTTACCGGCAGATTCTATTGATGAGTATATCAAAAGAGGGGAGTCCACAACTATAAAAAGTTTGAAGCGATTTTGCCGTGCTGTCATTGATATACTCAAAGTTTTAAATCCCTAGAGCTACACCGAAAGTGCACAGAAATACAATTGTAGTATATAGAGGTCAAATCTACAGAGACTCTGAAATTTTATAATTCGTTTTGAATTAATCTAAGATGGAAAAGAGATAAAATAAAAGCAATGCAAAACAATAAATGAGTGGTGTCGATCGACACTACTGTCTTGATTGACACCAACTTCAGCTTCTCAGCTACAATGCTTCAAAATGCTCCAGAATGTCCAAATGATCCCAATTGTGTGTAAACCTGTAAAAAACTCGATTAGATACATATATCAAGGCTTAAAACCCATAAAAACCATGATATATCAATTAAACCTTAAAACCCTAATTAATAGTCTTAAACACGATTGGGTTCTTTTGTAAATACGTAAAACTTTTGGGCATATCACAGGCTGTTCAAAAGGATCTCCTGTTCTTCCATCAAAAATTTGGCTTTTTCCAAGTTACAGATCTTTAAAACTTGTAATTTCCAAGGTGGTGTAAAAATGTGGCCCGTGTCGATCGACACCACCCATTGGTCTTGATTGGAACAAACTTCAGCTTCTCAGCTATAATGCTCCAAAATACTCCGGAATGTCTAAATGATCCCAATTATGTGTAAACCTGTAAAAGACTCTGATAGGACTCTAAAGACACATAAAAGACTCGATTATGTACATATATCATGGCTTAAAACCCATAAAAACCATGATATTATCAATTAAACCTAAAAATCCTAATTAATAGTCTCAAACACGACTTGGGTTCTTTTGTAAATACGTAAAACTTTTGGGCAAAGTTACAGATTTTCAAAACTTATAATTTCCAAGGTGGTGTAAAAATGTGGCCTGTGTCGATCGACACCACCCATTGGTCTTGATTGGCACCAACTTCAACTTCTCAGCTACAATGTTCCAAAATACTCCAGAATGTCCAAATGATCCCAATTGTGTGTAAACCTATAAAAGACTCTGATAGGACTCTAAAGACACATAAAAGACTCGATTATGTACATATACCATGGCTTAAAACCCATAAAAACCATGATATTTCAGTTATCGAAGTGTTTGGCAGCCGTTATCTTCGATCACCTGATGCTAACGATGTTATACGACTACTTAAAATTGGTGAACGCCGTGGATTTTTAGGTATGTTAGGTAGTATAGATTGTATGCATTGGAAATGGAAAAACTGTCTAGCAGCTTGGAGAGGACAATATGTGGTCGTAGTGGATCTCCTACTATTATTCTAGATGTTGTAGCCGATTATGATATTTAGATTTAGCATACATATTTTGGTCTATCAGGATCTAACAATAATATTAATGTGCTAGAAATGTCTCATCATTTTGCTAATCTAGCTGAAGGAACTACTCCACCTGCTAATTATGTTATTAATGGAAAAAATTATAATATGGATTATTATCTAGCTTATGGTATATATCCAAAATGGTCCACTCTTGTTCAAACAATTCACGACCCGCATGGTCCCAAAAGAATTTTTTTTGCAAAGAGACAAGGAGCATGTAGAAAATATGTGGAACGTGCATTTGGTGTATTGCTATCAAAATTTGCAACTGTGGCCGGACCAGCACACTTTTGGAGTAAGAAAGTGTTACATGATGTAATGACAGCTTGTATTATAATGCATAATATGATCATAGAGGATGACATGATCTTGATACAACAATTGAAGAACGAACCGAAGTTTTAACTGCAGAAGTTGAAATGGCGGATAACAATGATGCTTGAGTTCAAGAATTCTTAGCTCGACACAAGCAAATCAAAGACCACGAAGCTCATATTGAACTTCGTAATGCGTTAATTGAACACTTATGGTCTGAATATACTATTTCTAAAAATTAGTGTGATGTAGTTTATTTTCTGCTATTTTTAATTTATTGATTGTATTTTTTTTTGTTATTCATTATAATTTTATATATAATTTATAATTAGTCAGTTATAAGAGTAATTTGTATTTATCAAATTATTAAAAAAATAAAGAGAATCTTAAGTTTAATATTATAATAATAAAAAATATTCTTTTTGTTGTAAAATTTGGTATTATGGTTGGAGATGAAAAACTAATTGAAACACCAAAATACTAAATTTGATGTGATTTCTACACCATATTTGGTGTTGTGGTTAGAATTGCCCTTAGTAACTATTTTGATACAATCTATGATCTAAATAAACTAGCTTCCCACATACTTTATAATAGAGTGAGGGCTACCAAGAGTAGTATTAGAACAAGCTTTCTAGAATATAAAGAGTTGAGTGTAAAGTCCAGTTGCTATATACTAAATTTTTGATTATCTATTACCATCCTTTAACGTAACCCTAAAAGTAAAAGTAAAAAAAAAAAACAAAAAAGTGATAAATGCACGCCCGATGGATGTCCCAGGAGAACCAAAACAATTTCAACAAAAACACACAAATAAAAAGAAAGATGGTTTATATGACAACTTAAAAAAAAAAAAAGAAAGTAAAAGAGATGTTAATATGTTACATTCGCATAATAGGAAACTGTTTCTCTGTGAGAAAATTATATTTTTCCCCGACAGGGACTTGTGCATTGGATCATGATCTTTTGACACTTTTTCACGTTTTTAATTTGTCCATTTTAGATCTTTATTATTGAAGTGTCGTTGTTTTATCCAACACATATCTGTGCAACTATTAAATTTGTAACCTGGTTATAAACAAAATATCTCCGTGGCAGTTATACGCTGGGTCACATTTGACTTATCTCTACTTATGATTGTCATATTTGGAATTAGTTAGTGGTCATACTCAACAACAAATGTTTTTTTTTTTTGGCTAATTTACACCAAATGTTATATTGTAACATCTGTTACGTGGCTTGCCTGGTTGATGAACAAATTAGTTTTTTTTTCTCAACAACAACAAATTATTATTATTATTGTTTTTTTGGAAAATAGAAACAAAATAGGTCTAGATACTTTTTGGGCTAAATAAATTTTATAGAAGCTTGTGAGAGAAAGAGACATGAATCAGATAATTTTGGGCCTACATATAATAAACCCAAAGCTATCGGGTTTTCTTACTATTTTGGAATACTAACAATAACTTCTAAGGAGATACTTTTGTAAACAAAACAAAAAATTCCAGAGGGATTATATAATTTTTTACAACGAGATAGTACTCTTAGGTTTTGTATTATTAAATTTTCAAAATTTTACAAATAAGAACTCCATTTGTGCTTTAAAAAAAAAAACTCCAGTTTCTCGAGGAAGTGAATTTTTTTTCCTTTGTTAAATTGGTTACTACTACATGATATTTTCTAAATTCGTTTTTGATAATTTTGGGCCTACATATAATAAACCCAAAGCTATTGGGTTGTTCTTATAACTTTTTTTTAACGAGATAGTACTCTTAGGTTTTGTATTATTTAATTTTCAAAATTTCATAAATAAGAACTCCATTTGTGTTGTCAAAAAAAAAAAAACTCTATTTGTTTCATCAACAAAAATTGATTACTGCATGATATTTCAAATATAATCCCAAGACTTTGTAGATTTCTTTCTCATAATATACTGCATGAAAATGAAGATATTTTTACCTCAGTTTCAAACCCTTTTCATAGAAAACAGTAATAACATTTATATTCCTCTATAATTTAATAAATTTGACAAATTGTTACTCATTTATCAAAAACAATCTGCTAATGAGTAATTCTGTAATAAGCCATGGATAATAAGTTAATAACTAATAAGCAAGCCTGTGTGATTGATGATGTTGAATGGGTTCTGACTTCTGAGTCTTCTTCTAGCCGTAGAAATCAAGCTCTGCCTTCTTCAATACGCATGAAACTTTTTCAAAGAACTCTGCTTCTGTTTCCTTTACTTCCTCAAGAGTCTTAGCCTCATGTTCATCTGCCTATTTTAACATTTATCATACCTCAAAATGTTACAAAACTGGGACCACATCATGTAATGATTTCAAGCTATATATATATTATCATGAAGCAAACCAAACCTCTTTAAACTTCAAAAGAATCAAGTTTGAGACTGATGCTGGCTTCTTTGCATCCCATCTGATTCATCATATATAACTTCACATTATGAACTTGAGGATTTGATATTTCTTTTAGTCGGATTTCCGTTGATTAATCAAACATACCTTACGAGTATCAACTCATTCATGGCTCGCCACATTCCTCTCCCAACATCTTTGGCAAACTTATCTCTAGCACTTCGTCCGTGCCACAACTCTTTCACTATGTACTTCACTTCCTCAATATCTACCTAAAAAGGAGGTAAAATCTTAATCATTTCCAGGAATTGACCAAACGTTTTAGAGCATTTC
>CM051389.1:13308187-13333187 GCA_028015245.1 Cardamine occulta | reverse complement strand
AAGAATCTGCCTTCAAGTACACAAGCAGTTTCCAGTTTCACATGAGTTTTTAAGTATTTGGGATTCAGATACTGTCTCAGTTACTGTTTCTCTTTCTAGTCTTTTTCTTTACAAGTTGGAGCGACTTAGAGAACAATATATTATCGCCGAAACGAATCTGAATACCTGGACTTCTGCAGATGTGCCATAAACTGTCTCCTCATGCTCAATAAGGCGTTGATGAAGTGTTCGGTAATGATCCAAATCTAGATTCACTATAGGCTCCATCTGAACTTGCACACCAGCAAGTTGTGTTATAACATAGGAGGCCATGATTTGTCCAAAAATAGCTGGGATGGTTCCAAGAACAGGAATTATCCGAACACGAAAGCCTGGAACTACCTGAAATCACAGGCAAGCTATAAGATCAGTAACTAATGTAAAGACTGGAAGTAAATGTTCAGTGTTTCAAGAACTGAAATTAGTTACTTGATAATCTGAAGGATTCTCATCTTCCCCATTAGGTCCCTTAAAGGGAAGCAGCTTTGCTTTTGGTTTTTCGAGGGAAAACACGACAGGAATGCCTCCTTCAATACCGTGTTCTCTTCTCAATCTGTGTCTTACCTAAAAAATCAAGAATCATGTAGAAACTTTAAGTGAGAAGTAATGCTGAGACCCGGAGATCATTAATTATGTATACTTATCCATTTGATGAATGCCTTAAGAAACACTTTTCACAGAGGACAGAGTTAGAAGTGTTACAGATCGAGATAAGGGGTCAATTGTTGACTCTCTTAAATCAGCCACTCTGATTCTTGTTGGGTCAGCTCTTGCACCCGCACCAGTTGCACACAGAACTTTCAAACCCCTCTTAACGCATGCAGCCAAAAGTCCCACCTAGATGAATTCTTATACATTAGAAATGCTATAATCTAAAGCTATATTGGAAATGGACGGATCAATTCAAGTCTAAGAAGAAACCTTACCTTCGTATCGATGTTATCAATGCAGTCCAAAACGAAATCTGGGTTGCCTGAAAGAATTTCTTCTTCAGATGATGAGTCATAGAGCATCACCTTGGCTTCTACATGGCATTCAGGAAAAATTGAAGAGAAATGCTTCTTGAGACATATAGCTTTCGGAATACCAACATCTGCTCGTGTTGCAACAGCGTGTCGATTTAATGATGATAGTGATACCTTCTCATGTAATTAAGAATAAGTGCATGAATACATGGAAGGAAAAGCTAAGTAGATCAAATTTTGTATGCGAATTTGTATGAAACAGACCGAATTATTCAAATAATGAAGCTCAATATAACCCATAATACCTGGTCAAAGTCAACAAGGAGGAGCTTGCCAACACCTGACCTTAAGAGCATAGATGCAGCATGACTCCCTACACCTCCAAGTCCAATGACCACAACATATGATCCAGTTACTTTACGCTGAGATTCAAGATCGAAAAACTGGATATTCCTATATCGACAAATTAGCAGAAACCTTTTAGAATCAACATAGCATCAGGTAATGTGCTTAACGTCGATACAAAATGGTTCAGACATTACAGCATAGTGAGATTTAACAAGGAACAAAATAAATTCATTTTAATCTCTCGCTAGTGCCTTCTTACAAATTATCCTAGCCACTTCTACAACAGAAAAGATCATAGCTAGTGTATCTATAGTATCATAATATTTTTCAAGAAAATTACTTTACGCTGAGAATCAAGATCGAAAAATTGGATATTCCAAAAGAGTCAAATTAGCATAAACCATTTAGAATACAAATAGCCTCAGGTAAGGTGCTTACTTTCAATAACAAAAAATGATTCACACATTACAACATAGTGACTTAACACAAGTAAGAAAAAGAGATTTCTTTTGAGTCTACTCCTTTCCCCCTATTACAGTTCCCTAGCAATCTTGAACAAACCAATACCTTCAGAAAGATCATAGCTTGTATCTCTTTAGTATCAATCCAAGCTTACTCAAAGTTCACCAAAACAATCATTTCATTGCAACGAAGACACCAAAACTAAAAAATACCTTGTTAAATGTTCAGAAACAATTTCATCTGACAAAAGATCCTGACCAATTGATCCTGTTTCAGGTTCAATACCATTTCCTGCAGTCGTAAGTAACTTCATTTAAACTTACCAACAACAACAAAAAACAGAACTTTTATTTGGATTCAAACCTATGAACAAACAAAGAACACTAATTTTTCCTCTTCTTCATCTCAAAAAACTAAATTTGCAAAATCATAAGTACCTAAGAACTTAGTTTCTGGGTTTTCATCAAGCTGCTTCACTGAACTCCTGCAATGGATAAAACACCGAGAAAGACTCGAATCAGCTTTCAATTATCTCGAAGCTGCTTAGTTTTTTTTTAATCCTGTAACACGAAATTGAAATTTCGAATCGAGAGTATAAAAAGGGGTTATTGCCTCGAAAGAAGTTTAAGAAGAGCGACGGTGGAGACGGATCCGATTAGAGCTCCGGCTCCGACGAGAGTTAGATACTTTAATTTCTCCTCCATGGCCGTTAATTTCGTTTTTGCCTCTCTTTTTCTCAGCAAACACACGAATCGAATTTAAGGTGTTAGTTTTTGAAATGAGTAGAGCTTTTATCGATGGGTTTTAGGGTTTATTATTACTTGGTGTCAAAATGGAGTTAAATAAATTTATGGATTGACCCGAGTTGATGGGTTTAATTAGTTAACTAGGTTAACCCATAAAAACATTATAATAATTTTATCAAAATAATAATAATAAATTAATTAATAATACTTTTTATTGTTATTAATTTATCATCATCATTATTATCATTAGCATGCATTATTTTTATGGAAAAATTGTGGATCCAGGTCTTTGGGTGGAGAATTACAGAATCGAGTATATGATGAATTACATAATTAATTTTTGGATGGAAAATCTGCGAATCCACAATTTTTTGCAGAAAAGTTACAGGCTTTTTTTTAGTGAAGAAATTGTGGATTTGCATTTTTGTAGAAAAATCACATAATCAATTTTTAGCAAAAAAATTATGGATCCAATTTTTGCTGAGAAAATTGCGAATTTCTCATTTTTGCAAAAACATTATGAATTTGCATGTTGGTGACATTGAAATTGAAAATCCGCTTTTTTTGTAGAAAAATTGCCCCACCGGTGAACCATCTCCTATTCGCGGATGACAGGATGTTCTTTTGTAAGTCGAATGAATCAAGTTGTGCTTCCTTAGTGAAGATTCTTTCAAGATACAAAGAGGCTTTAGGACAAGTCATTAATGTAGCCAAATCGGCTATAACGTTTTGCACCAAGACATTGATGGAAGTAAGTGACCGTGTGAAGTATTCTCTTCGTATCTCATAGGAGGGAGACATTAGAAAATATTTGGGTTTGCCCTAGCATTTAGGGAGGAGGGAAAATACGTGTTTACTTATATTACAATTAGGATTAAACAACACACGATAAATTGGTGTAGTCGTTTTCTTTTGTGTCAGCCAAAAAAATTCTACTAAAAATGGTACTAACTCACATACTCATACGCTATGTCTTACTTTAAGCTTCTCCATTCTCTTTGCCGAAGAATTCAATACGTCCTAACTAGGTTTTGGTGGGATGAAAAATCCGACAATAGGAAAATGTCGTGGGTCTCGTAGGATAATCTTACTCGCCCTAAGAATGCGGGAGGACTTGGTGTTCGCGAGATAGAAGGTGGACTTCCGTAGAGAGTGAAGGCAGTCGTATGTTAGGCCCGGAGCTAAGAGAAAACTTCAGTGATGCACTCTTCACAAAACTTAGTTGGAGGGTTCTCTAACAACCACATTCCTTGCTAGCTCAAGTTCTTTTAGGCAAGTATTACCATTGTTCCTCCTTTACGGAGGGTGTAGCGTCTTCGAATATGTCACATGGATGGAAAAGCATTCTAGCGGACCGAGAAGTTTTATGGAAAGGTGTTAGTTGGCTGGTAAAAAATGGGAAGAAGATCAAATTATGGTATGATCACTGGCTCTCAATCATCAACCTCTACCCGACGGTAGGAACAGTTCCAATAGAAAAAGATGTGATCATGGTAAGCTCTTTACTCTGCCCAAAAAGTAACAATAAGAACTTGTAGACGATTAGAAACACATTGCCTCATCACAAGATCCAACGAGAGTTAGATACTTTAATTTCTCCTCCATGACCGTTAATTTTGTTTTTGCCTTCTTTTTCCCAGCAAAGATACAAATCGAATTTAAGGTTGTGAGTAAATTCAAAACAAATAGATTCTTGCTCATAAGAGCCTAATGAAATAGAAATGAAAGACATGAACTGAAATAGCTCATTGGAGCTTTGTTGGGTGCGATAAAAATAAAAGATGAAAACTTAAATAAAGAAAACCAATATCAAAGATTCTTATATTGCTTCATAATTGAATAGAGGGAGAGTTGCAGAAAGTGGCAACTCTCAAAGTTAGAAACATTGATGCTCATTATATAGCTATATATATGAACTACTTGCTAGAAACCTAGTTACATAGAGTACATACATGGGCTTGTGGTTTTTTTATTGGGCTTGATATGATGTGCTTCTAATAAATGTTTTATTTTTGAAATGAAGAGAGTTTTATGAATGGATTTAGGGTTTACTATTACTTATTACACATCAATTCTTATAGTTTTATAAATTTTATATTTTATTTTTCCTAAATTTGAAAACAGTAATCTCTAAATTGAGCAATAAAGGAAAGTAAACTCTTAAAAAAGTTAATTATAGGTTCCAAACAAAGATAATGCAGTGCAAAATAGGATGGAATAATATAAATATTACATTTACTTGCAATATACTATGGTGGCGATGTGTGCAATTATCTAGACGAATCTAACCTCCTTCCTCACTCTCAAGAAAAGAAAGATGGTTGATCTTGTAAACCTACTTAATATCAATTGTTTTCTTACCAAAAGATAAATCAACAAGAATCCTAATTTTATTTTATTTTTCAGGACAAAAGACCTCTTTTTCATAGCATTGCTCTAGTTTTTTTCTTTTTAATCACCTCCTTGTAAATTGGTTGCTATATAACTAAAATATTCAATACGCAAATTAATCTTTACAATTTTAGTTTCAAATATAACTAACCACCTAGATCTAAATAAATTACAATTCTACATTTTATAATTATTTAAATTTATAAAATATTTAAAAAGTTGCAGTACACTATATGTAGATTCTTAGCCTCGACGATTACTAAAAACTATTGTAATATGTTCTTTTGCCATTTTGAGAAAATCTGCTAAGGCCAAACTATTTTGAATATTTTGAAGATGTACGAGAAGGTATCGGGCCAACAAATTAATTTTGTAAAACCTTCAATACAATTTAGACATATGGTAGAAGCTTCGGTGCAAGATGAAATACACCAGCTAACGGGTATCTGGAGTATTGGCAGAATGAGATCTTATTTGGGACTTCCAAAAAGTCTCAGAAGAGTGAAATGTAAAATTTTCACTTTTGTGAGAGATATACTACAAACTCACTAGTGCTGTGGCAATTTTTGGTGGAGTTCAAATAGAAGGTAAAACAGTATGCACTGGCTAAATTAGAAAAAAATGTGTACAAGAAAAAAGTAGTGAGGGATGGGTTTTAGAAAATAGAGGACTTTAATACGACATTATTGGCAAATCAACTTTGGCTTTTAATAGAGTTCTCAGATTCACTCTTTGCTAAAATCTTTAAAGACGGCTATTATTGAAAAACAGATATGATGGACCCTATCAAATCATATTCTCCATCTTACAGATGGAGAATTATCATATCGGCTTTCTCTCTGGTAAAAAATGGACTGATTAAAAGAGTTGGTACATGCTCATCTATGTTTGTTTGGAATGATCCATGGATACTAGTCAATCGTCCGAGACCAACTACCATGTAATGGCTACATTATCTGTCTTGATTTGACGGTTAATCAATTAATTGATCGGACAACTAGGATGTGGAATATGGTCTTAGTGAAACAAATTATTAAACTGGATGACATTCCTTTCATTAGAGGAATCCCTATCAGCTATCTTGATAAAAAAAACACATGGTTGATACTACACAAAATCTAGAAAATATATGGTTAAGTCGGGTTACTGGACAGAGCATAATGAATCTTCAGTTAGATCTCCACAATGGTTTTTTGGACCCGATGATTCAGGAGTTACAACACCAGGCTATTTACTTAAATGCACCCCCCCTCCCAAATCAGACATTTTATTTGGCAAGTGGTTACGGGATGCTTAGCAGTAATTTTTAATCTTAGTCATCGGGATATCAATTGTGATCATTTGTTGTACGACGTGGAGCAACTCAAGAAATGATTAATCATGCTCTTTTTGAATGTCCACCAGCACTACAAACATGGACACTCTCTATGATTCCGACTGCAATTGGAATATATCCAAGTCTATCAGTTTTCTCAAATCTAGATTATCTATTTTGGAGGATTCCAAATAGTGGTTAATATGAAAAGTTTTCTTTGGATTATTTGTTATTTATGGAAAGTAAAAATTGATAAAGTGTTTAACAATACTGATAGAGATCCACGGGAGATTTTGAAACTAGCAGAAAGTGAGGAGGCTCAATCGTGGGTATTAGCCAAAGCTAAGGATGAAAACACTGAACCAAAAATGTCATCAAAACCAGCTTATTGGATAGATGTTTCTACATCTTCTACTCTGGTTATGTCTTTCATGGGATACCGATATTTTATTGATGGATCTTGGAAGGATACAGAAAATTTTTCAGGTATATGATGGTTTTGCTTCAAAGACGACGTGGAGGGATCAATAATGGGGCCATAAATATACGTAGGAGCCTTTCTTCACTACACTCGGAAGTTGAGGCACTTATCTGGGCCATGACGTGCATGCTCGCACAACAAAAGACAAAGGCAGTTTTTGCGATATATTGCTCTGAATTGGTGAAGATGGTGTCTATATCAACGGAATGGCATGCATGCCTTCTCAACACATTTGGATGAATTCGTGCGGAACAAAAATTTATTTATTTGTTTCGTTTGTTTATTTTTAATTCTTCGCAATTTATATTTTAAGGTGGATGATTTAGCACGTAGTGCTAGGTTATATCTGTATGATACTGTTTATGTAAACCATGAACCTCCGATTTAGATTTATAAACCGTTTTAATTAATTATAAGCAGTCAAAGGAAAAAAATCTACTAAGAGCTTAAGGGTGGCAATCATTCATGACTTATGAAGTCACTTCTTACTAGCAGTTTTGCTAATATAAGAATTTGACTATATATTTTTATATATATAGACCAAATGAATGAAAAACAATGAAGGCCAAGAATTCTGTTTTTTTTTTTTTAACATAACTTGTCTTTAATTTTTACATAGAATTATCTTCTCTCTTTTAGATATTTCCAGGACCTCCATATAATATGATATTAGTTCTACCAGTGTCTACTTTATAACCACGAGGGTTATCCGAATAGGTCTCTATTTTATTTATGGACCCATCAATCTTAAAGTTTTCATCGACTGTAGTTATATTCAAGATATGTGCATCAAAATTTCGATCCCAACGCGGAAAATAACCATTCCCCATCTGAGGACTCAACATAGATGCACTATATACTTCTCCTCCCCACTCGATACTATTGGCCGAACTCTGTTGAAATGTTTTTGCTGGCCAAAACCCAATTTGTTCTCCCTTAAACATAAGACACCAATTACCATTTGCCTGATCCTATCAAAATAAAAACATACTATTATTATGCAACTATATATAAATGAAACATGTTATATATATTTTTATAACTTACAAATAAAAAAAAGCTATTGAGAGTTTGTTTTATGCGCGTGACATATATACTTTTGTTATTTCTTATTATGTTTAATATACGTTCTATTTTTCTGTTTGTAAAATAACAAACTGTGAAGCCTTATTGAGTTATAAAAAGAAGAAAAGGTTAATAATTAGCAAACCTTTTGTACGTCATATGTATCATAGGATCTTTGTTTAGAACCACGAAGACTAGGAGGACCTCGAGCTATACCGAGAAAAAGGTCTGTACGGACCATTATGATCCCAACTGAGCACATGCTATTATAACATTCATTTTTACCTGCCTGTATCGTTTTATATATTATTATGCCTATCATATAAATATCTAATACATATTATGATGGGATAATTTATCATATATATAGGAGACGAAAACAAGGAGATGTAACTATTTATATGATATAATGGAAAAGAAAAATCAATTTAAAGATTTCTCGTAGATTGTGTGTGTGTAATTTAGTTCTTAAACTTATAAGTAATTTAGACAAATGATAGGCTTACAAAGATTTTTAATGGCATATCATGTAAGTAATTAAATACTAAGGTCTTTTTCAAATAAATCATTCCTTTTAATATATAGTATATATATAATAGACTTACTTTTGTATAAGAAAAAGTTCGAGGTTTGCTGTCCTTATAAAAACTTGGATTTACCTGAAATGTAAATATATTTATGATAATAATATTAAAAGTAAGTAGTCTAAATTTGTAAAAGATTATAAAAATACCAACTTATCATGAGTTTTATTCTGGTATTGTTTGGGTCACAATTCTAATAAAATATAGGATATGATAACAAAACTTACAGTCCACCCAGTTTGGATATAATCGTCTCCAATCTGAATATGCATACGAGCAGAACTAAATTTTGGAGATATAACTTGTGGCTCATGTGTAGAAATAACCATTGATGCTCCATTGTAAGGTTTCCCTTCTCCTCTCTTGGTACGACCCACCCCAAACTAGTTATTATCACCATTAATAATCAACATTTAGTGAATTTGATAGAATTATATATATTGAGGTTGGTTTGAAAGTTACAACGTAAATACTCCTTCCTTTTTGCTTTTAAATTTATTTGATTAATTCTAATTTATAGCTTCAAAGGTAACTAATTAGTGAAATAGATTTATGTTGCATAGAAAACTAAAAGCAAATCATATATAATAAAAGAAAAATCGTTAAAACATCTTAAAAACAGAACGGATATAGAGTACTACTTACATGATGTCGGTCATTAGCAACACTGTCTTGATAATTAGTGAAGTTCCAAGAACCTTGTGGCTTATATTTGTTGGAGAACGAATTTATTCTCAAGAGTTCTTCTTTAGTGACTCTTTGTATGGGTATGGTACCAGCGGGACATCCTACACCATTTTCCCACAAAAACCCAAATTTTTTATCATTTATTTTTCTTGTTCTTGAATTTTCAAGGGATGATATCCGATGCATCTATATTTTAAAATAAAACTTATATTAGTGACTGAAATAGTTATCCAAATCACTTATGTTAAATTTATTATATACTTCGAAATCAAAAAGGTGATTTTTCATCGAGGGATGATCAAACGCTGGTTGTTTGTAAAAATCCACACATTCACATGTATCTCCATCTATAGTCTGTCATCCAGAAACAAAAATAGATTAGAAAATACTTTATAAACTTCTTATGTCAATTATATGTATGTATAAACAAAGGTAAATAGTATGGCTCAAAAAAAGAGTAATAATAATTAAACGGACTTTGATGATTTTAGCAGCAGGTTTACTGATGACATGACGTTGTTTTTCAATTTCAAAAGTGGTGAAACTTTGCAATCTTTCTGCATCCACAACTTGATTATTGAGATCCAACATATCGCCGAAACACAAGATATAACCTAATAAGAAGAAGAACATCCTTGGCCAACTTAATTTCATATTATCTACGAAAGAGGGTGAGGGTGACAATCAAAAAGTAAATAGAGATTTATATAACAATATCATAATAAATGAGAAAAAGAGACATAAAGAACATTAATGTTTATTAGATGTGTTTGATTCTTTTCATGAAACTTCAACTATATAATTGATTCTTCTAATTAAAATCTATTAATAGTGCTACTATACATTATTGAGTATCTATATTAAGTAGGTAAAATTTTTATAATCTATTAATTTTGTTTCGTAAGTATTTTGACTATGGCCTACTAAATATTATAAAATATTGCTTAAGTATTATTTTTAAGATAAACTAATTAAATTGCAAATATTTGCAATTAACTTCTTTACCTTTAATGATTTAATTTGAATTGTTCTTGGAATTTTTTTTTTTGTAATATCATTTAATATAACATTTAATATATTTTAGGTTATTAGTTAAATATACTTCTCAATAATATTGTTTTCGTTTCGCCCCCTGGTACATTCGGCTACCTACATCATATGCATTTATGAGTATAATTTCTACAAACAATGATTTCACAATGCAACTCTCCCTGCAACAGTCGGATCCACAACACAATTCTATATGTGTGAGATTTCTATCTATGACGGACGGTTATGCATGTAGGACAACCTCATGATGCGCATGTTATCTCCACAATACACGAGACCACGAGCACTGAGCCATGTATCTTTGATGCTCTTGTGATCGCGTTTGTCATGTAAAAATTCTATACTACAAGTTGGGACGGCGTTGTGCTCTTGCTCATCTGTGTTGACCAGATTTGGTGCGACGCTCTTGATTCGTTTGAGTTGTATGGAAGCTGCACACTCGAGACCATTGCTTTAGTGACTTAACAAAGCTAATAGAAGAAATACTTTTAGTCTATTGCTTTCCCCTTATTAATTTGACTATATATTTTTGTATATATATAGACCAAACAATGAAAAACAAAGGATGCAAACAATTTATTTTATATACTCAGTTACATATGCTGCTTTAACATAATTTGTCTTTAACTTTTACATAGAATTATCTTCTTTTCTTTAGATATTTCCAGGACCTCCATAATATATGATATGTCCAACCAGTAAACCTGAATATAAATCATCATGTACTTTATAACCACAAGGGTTATCCGAGAAGGCCTCTATATTCTTTACGGACTCATCGATCTTAAAATTCTCATCGACTATAGTTATATTACAGATATGTGAATCAAACTCTGGATCCCACAATGGAAAATAACCATTCCCCATCTGAGGACTCAACATAGATGCACTATATACTTCTCCTCCCCATTCGATACTGTTGGCCAAAACCCAATTTGTTCTCCCTTAAACATGAGCCACCAGTTACCATTTGCCTTGTCCTTTGATCAATAGACACATCAAAACAAAAACATACTATTATTATGTAGCTGTAAATGAAAAATGTTATATATATTTTCGACAAATAAACATTTCATTGACGTGAACAAATAAAGTCTTGTTATATATATACTTTTATCTATAAAAAGCTTAAGTTTTATTTCTTATTATGCTTGATATATGTTCTATTGTTCATTTTGTGAAATAATAAAACTATGAAGCCTTATTTTTTTTTTTTGATAATATATGAATATATTTACCAATTGAAACGGTTTACAAATCAGTTTGTAGAGCAGCAGAGGCTTCAAAATAGGTAAAAATAGATTTAAAAACCCAACTGAAGCAGAAAAATAAGCAGAAATAAAGCATGTCTTAAGCGTACTTGAACAGAGAGATAGAAGAAAAGCGAAAGCTTTCATCCGTCTCCGAGAAAGTATGATATCGTGGATTGATCTGTCAATGATCCTGAATAATTCTGCAGTCGTGGAAGCACAGTTGTTGTGTAACCTATTGTTCCTTTCCCTCCATAGCATATAGAATGTTGTATGAGCAGCTAATCTGTTAAGCTTCGAAGAGGAATTAGAACACGATTGCGCTGAGAGCCATGACAAGAGCGTAGACCAGTTATGGAAGATGAGTTGAGGAAGACCTAATCTCTGAAGAACTGAATGCCAGACTTGACCACTAAAGTCACACTGAAGCAGCAAATGGTCCCTTGTTTCGGAGTGATTGCCACAAGTACAACAAGCATCCGAGTTAGCAACACCCCATGCATACAGTCTTGCTCGAACAGGTAGATGATCGAGAGTAGCGACCCAGAACGTGAAAGTATGCTTAGGCACATGGCCTGCATACCACACCTGTTTATTCCAAGGAACAGTTGGAGCTTTTGGTCTCAAACTCTCCCAAGTTAGTTGAAGAGAAGACCCCAGCAGGTCTGTCCCCTGTTTTCCATAGATAGGAATCCTCGACATGAGTAGAATGTGGCAAAGGTATCTGTAAGAGACAGCTCCTAATCTGTTGAAGCGGTTGGTGTCGCGGCCTTTGGGAGGGGAGGCGCCAACCATTTCCTCTGAGACTTTGTGCTACCGTTGAGATAATTGGAATTCCTGTTAGGATAGAACCACTGTGACCTGCCACATCTATTAAAGGACCGATGTCTGCCCAAGCGTCAAACCAAAAGCTTGCTGAATTCCCATTCCCCAGAGAGCACTTTAAGAATTGTTTTGCAATCGGTCTTAGGTTAAGAAGAGACTTCTAGATCCAAGAAGAGCATAGAGAAGAATCAAATGTCCAAAACGATACTCTTTTCAAACTATGAAGCCTTACTGAGTTATAAAAAGAAGAAAAAGTTAATTGGTAGCAAACCTTTTGTAAGCCATATGTATCATAGGATCTTTGTTTAGTGACCATGAAGACTAGGAGGACCTTGAGCCATACCGAGAAAAAGGTGTTTACGGACCATTATGATCCCAACTGGACACATGCTACTATAACATTCATTTTTGCCTGCCTGTACCAATTTTTATATTATTATGCCCAACATATAAATATCTAAAAGATAAAAAAAAATTAAAATATAATGGGATTATTTATTATATATGTATGAGACGAAAACGAGGAGATGTAACTACTTATATGATATAAATGGAAAAGAAGAATGATATGATGGACAAATATGAAGATATCAAAAAGATAAACAAAAATGCAATGTAGACACGAAAATTATAAGATAATTAATGATAAACTAAATCATATCCCTTGCTATAAACATGAAAATTTGACATTATAAAATACAATTTTAAATCGTAACATAAGTATAAACGTAAAAGATGATAACAGATGTCACTGAATGTCTTATATATAGCTAGAATGTGTGTAGCATTTTAAGTATGATATATATTTCAAATGTCAAATATATTTTTTGCAAAAGAAATTACTGGAATATTTCATTTATTAGTATTTAGATAGATATATGATTGTATAAATGAAAATGTAATAACCTGTGTTACAGAAAATAATAAATTTATTATTTTTGATACTGGATATTTTAAATAATTATAGTATGTCTGAGTTTTTCTTATGTTATATCACAATTAAAAATATAAAATTTGTAACCATAGTTTTGTCGAACTGAACCTCATCTCTGTTTGTTTCTATTATTCAAATACCTACAATCTTTTTAAATGTCATTGTATATTATATAGAAAAATTATAACATAATTTTTAAAAAAACTAAAAGATTCTCGATTTATATTTTACTGAAGTTCTAAATTTGAAAATGTTTTATATATTTATATAAAAAACTATAACAATGTGATTGATTTAGTGATACATTTTCGAATAGAAAAGAGCTTGTAAGACCCATATTTTCAAGTCAACAAGAAAAAGTTTATATAGAGTTTATGAAACCAATGAGGTTTATTACTCATGACTAAACAATTCATTAAATTAAAAAAAAAACGAAATTGATAAAAAAAACTAACGAAAATGTGATTTTTTAAAATACCGTTGTAAAGATTTGTAGTTTTTTTTTTGTTGTATGTAATTTTGTTCTTAAACCTTTAAGTAATTTAGAAAAATGATAGGTTTACAAAGATTTTTTAATCGCATCTCATGTAATTACATACTAAAAGTTTTTTTTAATAAATTATTCTCTTTTTTTTATGTCTACATACATAATTGATAAACTTACTTTTGTAAAAGCAAAAGTTCAAGTTTTGGTGTCCGTATAAATTTTTGGATTTACCTGAAATGTAAATATATTTATGGTAATAATATTAAAATAAGTAGTCTAAATTTGTAAAAGACTATAGAAGCACCAACTTATCATGATTTTTAATTCTGGTATTGTTCGGGTCACAACTCTAATAAAATATAGGATATGATAACAAAACTTACAGTCCATCCAGTTTGAATACAATCGTCTCCAATCTGAATATGCATACGAGCAGAACTAAATTGTGGAGATTTAACTAATGGATCATTTAGAGAAATAACCATTGATGCTCCATTATAATGTTTCACTTCTCTTCTCTTGGTACGAGCCACCGCAAACTAGTTAACATCACCATTCATAATCAACATTTTTTTAGTGAATTTGATAGAATTATGTATATTGTGGTTGGTTTAAAATTTAACAACAAAACTACTCCTTCCTTTTCGTTTACTAAAAGTATTGTATAATTTGTTTTTGTTTTTAAACTTATTTGATTAATACTAATTTATACTTTCAAAGGTAACTAAGTGAAAATAAACTTATGTTGCATAGAAAATTGAAACTGAATCACATAATATAAAGAGAAAATCGTTAAACATCTTATAAACAGAATAGAGATTACTTACATGATGTGGGGCATTACCAACACTATATTGATAATTAGTGAAATTCCAAGAACCTTGGGGTTTAAATTTGTCGGAGAATGAATTTATTCTCAAGAGTTTGTCTTTGGTAACTCTTTGTATTGGTATAGTACCAAGAGGACACCCTACACCATTTTCCCACAAAAACCTGAACTTTTTATGATTTATCTTTTCTGTTCTTGAATTTTTAAGAGATGATATCTGATGCATTTATATTTTAAAATAAAACTTATATTAGTGACTGAAATAGTGATCCAAGTCATATATTAAATTTAATATATATATATATATATACTTCGAAATCAAATAAGTGATCAACTGCTGGTTGTTTGTAAAACTCAACACATTCACAAGTATCTCCATGTATAGTCTGTCATCCGGAAACAAAACAGATTAGAAAATACTTTGTAAACTTCTTATGTCAATCATATATTAGTTTAAATATAGGTAAATATTATGGCGCAAAAAGAGTAATATTAATTAAACGGACTTTAATGATATTAGCAGCAGGTTTATTGATGGCATTAAGTTGTTCTTCAATTTCAAAATCAGTGATACTTTGCAATCTTTCTGCATCCACAAAGCGGTAATTAACACAAGATATAACCTAATAAGAGGAAGAACTTAATTTCATATCTCTAAGAAAGAGGGTTATGGTGACAATCAAAGAGTAAACAGAGATTTATATAATTATATCAAAATAAATGAGACAAAGAGAGACATAAAGAGCATTAATGTTTACTACATATTTGACTTCTTTTTTCATTAAAGTTTTGACTATATAACTAATTCATATAATTTTATTTTAACAAGCATTATGGTACATTATTGAGTATCTATATTAAGTAGGTTCAAAAATATTTATGACATTCTAATTTTTTGTCAAAAAATATTTTAATAATCAACTACTATACATATATATATATATATATATAATTTTTTGGTTAATCAACTACTAAATATTTTTGTTTTTAGGAAACTAACTAAATATTTACATTTGACTTCTTTTACCTTTAATGAATTTAGTTAAATTACCCTTGGAATGGATTTTTTAATAGCATTTGATATAATGTATTTTTTAGGTTATTTAGTTAAGTATACTTATCAATTAATAGTATAGAGAATTAGAGATAACAATAAGATTACAAAAGAAGTTATTTATAAGATTTACCATAAGTGCCACATTAAAATGTTTAAAATATATCAATATTTATTAAACTAACATGTGAAAGGTACATCTAATGTTAATTGTGTGTTGTAGGTAACGTTGTTTCGTTTCGAATTTTTAAAATTTTATGCTATATGAAAAAGAGATGTTTTAAAATAATGTTAAAATATTATATAAAATATTTATTTTTGGTGAACGACTTGATATATTTTGTTCAGTTTACAATATTTGTAAATAATTTTAGAAATACATTAGGACTATAAATATTTTTAGTCTACATATTGAGCCAATTTTAAATTTAGTTTGATGATAAAAATATATTTTAACTTAATTAGAAACATATAATAAACAGAAAATTATGCTTAAAATATATATTAGATAAAATGTGTCACTAAAATGAGATTCAAATGCTTTTCTATAAAATAAATTTAAATGTTAATAGTTTCTTTATATTTTTGAAAATATTCATAAATTCTTCTAAAACAATCTTGTAATATGAAAAAAATTTCTTCTAAAATTTTGTAGAAGACTAGACATTGTATATATCGCCATGCCCGAAATTCACACACGCTGTAGCAATCACAATGATTTTTGTTTCTACAGAGTTTGTGAATAAAGAACAAAAATCATCTAAATTTTTTTGATCAACTCTGTAGCAATCACAATGCTAAAGAACAAATCATAAATTAGACATTGTATATATCGACATGCCCGAAATTCATATATGCAAATGCAATAAAGAGTACATATGAAAATCCAATCCTACTAAGAACAAACACAGGATGCCACAAAGCATCCAATTAACATTGCAAAGTTTTGCATCTAATAATGTGCTTATTGCAAATTGCTTATAGATTTCACCGCAAGCTAAACCCGAGATCCAGTGATACACGGCTTAAACAAAAGGTTGGTAAAGATGAGAGCAATCGAAGAATCAGTACCTTTATTTTTGCGAAATAGAGATAAAAAATGTGAAAACAGAGCAGCTTAAAAGCTCTCACTTCTTCAAGAGCACAGCACTGCACTGCGCCATGATTTTTGATGCTCTTGTGATCGAGTTTGTCATGTAAAAGTTCTCTACTACGGGTTGGAACGGTGTTGTGCTCATTGTCTCCTTGCACTCAGGTTTCAATGAAGGACCAAAAGCAGCTGGCTCTCGTTCATCTGTGTTGACCAGATTTGGTGCGACGCTCTTGATTCTTGATCTAACACCTTCGATTGAGTTGTATGGAAGCTTCACACCTGAGACCTCGGATAAAGCTCTCAGAATCTTCCAGTCATCTCTTGCATCACCAACAGTTGGAACAGCGGGAACAGTCTGTTGGGTAAATCCTTCTGTGTTTTCATATGTTCCTTCTTTCTCGGTGAAGGCTGATGCAGGGAGAATAACGTTTGCACGGTAAACCGCTTTGTCTCCATGGTGTCCTTGGTAAACTACAAAAGCGTCTTTAGGAATCTTGTCAACATCTACATCGTCTGCTCCCATCAAGTAGACAAATTTTGCAGATTCGAGGGCTTTGGGAGACTGTTGAATGAGACCAAGATCAAGAGCAGCCGCTTGAGCAGCATACAAAAGGAGGAAGTTAAGACCATTCCAGTCTGGTCGGACGACATTGTTGGCTTGTGCAATGGATTCAACAGAAGAGAGGATAGCATCTTTATCGGTTCTGTTGAAGAGACCTGCACCAACAATGATTGCAGGGTTTTTGGCGTTCTTGAGAGCCGAGCAGAATGGGTGACATCCCTCAGCAATTTCTTTGAGAGTATCAGGCCCAGTCCCGAGGTGTTTGCAGTCGTAGTTGAAATCTGCAGGTGGACCAACGTATCCAACCTTGGCATTCGATGCACGGACTGTCTTACAGATCCTAGCATTCACCATTGCAGCTTCAACCCTAGGCTGGTAAAAATAAACAGAAACAAATGAATATCTGAAAGAGCAAGTTGGTGAAAAAAGAGAAAGTTTTGCTTATGAGAAATCAGTAGCCCGATCATGTCTAGATTGACCCGGAACGGAAAATAATACCAAACAAAATGTTAACATCTAATATGGTTTTTAGAAACATAATTTACTGGCATCTCCCATCTAATTTCTTACGTATTCCAAATTTTGATATGCACGGAACCTTTAGCCACATCAATAAACTAGACTACACAATCTAGTATTTCTTGTGAAATTGATCCTAAGCATAGAACATCTATATAATCCAATACCAGTAACCTTATAAAGAGACAGAACGGAAAGATCACCTGAGTACCAATTAGAAGGAAGAGATCCGCGTTCTCAAGTCCACTAATACTAGTGTTCATCAAATAACTGTACCTAAGATCAGCATCAACACCAACAGCTGTTCCTTCACACCAGACATTGTCTGAACCCATTCTGTTAACAAAGTCCTTCAACACCATCATGGACTCTGCATCAGATAGCTGACCTGCTATTCCAACAATTTCATCTGGCTTCACCTGATGAATGACATCACCCACAACAGCCAAGGCATCACGCCAGCTCACTGCCTTGAATCGTCCATCAGAATCTCGAATCATAGGGTCGCTAAGCCTTTGTCTTTTAAGGCCGTCATAACAGAATCGAGTTTTGTCAGATATCCATTCTTCATTTATATCCTGAATAAGAACAATCACGTGTTCAACATCCAGCAAAATACTTCAATAATGTTTTTGAACACAAGTAAAACATACCTCATTAAGCCGTGGGATGATACGCATCACTTCTGGTCCTCTACTATCAACACGGATGTTTGACCCAACAGCGTCACTAACATCAATGGTTTCTGTTGCTTTCAACTCCCAGTTTCTGGCTTTAAAGGCAAAGGGCTTTGAGGTCAAAGCTCCAACAGGACAGATGTCAATAACATTTCCCGAGAGTTCACTGGTCATAAGCTTTTCAACATAAGTTCCAATTTCTTCTCCACTACCACGACCTAGCATGCCAAGATCCTGAACCCCAGCAACTTCTGAAGCGAATCGTACACACCTACAAAGACATTATAAAAACATAACCTAATCAATAGGATAGCATATGTATCAGACTAACTAAAATATCACTTTAAGAAAACTATTTTAGTAACCTTGTACATTGGATACACCGAGTCATAACAGTCTTCACAAGAGGACCGAGGTTTTTATCAACAACAGATCTTTTCATCTCAGTGAAACGGCCTCTGTCAGATCCAAAAGCCATAGACTGATCCTGAAGATCACACTCTCCTCCTTGGTCACATATAGGGCAATCCAAAGGATGATTCATCAACAAGAATTCCATCACTCCCTCCCTCGCCTTCTTTGCTATTGGTGTGTCAGTCTTAATCTTCATCCCTGTTAGAAAAACTCTTAGAAGTCTATCATTATAATACAATACACAACACAAAACATTACCAAAGAAAGGAATTTGATGCAAAAGTATCTCAAACTCCATATGTTTCTACTCAACAGCTGGCATACTTACTAAGGGCAAAACAAAACCTCAACACCGAAGAGAAACTAATAAAGCTCACCTAAATTTCAAAAGAAAAAATACATCTTTACTTGCACATAAACAAAACTCTGCACTTGGAAGAAACTATCAACAGCTCAGGTCAAAATTTGGAGAAACAAGATCCAAAAATGACAACGTCTCAGATAAACTCCATAACCCTAAAATCTAATAAAGCTCTCGTTATCTTAATCGTCATCATCATCATCAAACTAAAACCAACAAATTTGGAAGAGAAATGGAGCTAACACTACAATAAACAGATACCAATATCCCAAAAATCCAAATTTATTCTACCAATTCAACAATCATATCAATCAATTTTTTCCCAAAAATCAAAACTTTACTGAACTAACCAGGAAGTGCGGGCATGGCACACGACGCTACAGGCTTAGGTGACTTCTCAACCTCAACAAGACACATCCTGCAATTTCCAGCAATCGACAAACGAGAATGATAACAAAACCTCGGGATATCAACACCAGCGACCTCACAAGCCTGAAGAACAGTGAATCCTTTAGGGATTTTGACCGCGTAACCATCAACAAAGACCTCGATCGCATCCTCAGGATTCGAGAAATGGACGCGCGCTCCACCAATAGGGTTCCTAGGAGGCAGAATCTGAGTCGGCGGCTCAGGTTGTGAAACGGCAGCGGATTCAGGAGATTGGAGCTCCGGTTTTGAGACGATGGTGCGGAGGAAGAAATTGGAGGATTGTGATTGAAGAAGACGTGAAGCTGGTCGAATTGTTCGAGAAGCTAAGATTCCTAAACCCATGGCGTTGTGGATCTGTATCGTCTTCTTCTTCTTCTTCTCTGTGTTGTGTTTCTCGATCTTGTTGTCTCATTTGTGAGAGAGTGAGGAAGACACGAATCAGTGAGTTTTGGGCTTCATGGGCTTTCATTTGGATACTTGAATTGGGCTTACATTAAACCCATAATTAAGCTTTCGGATCCCTCATGGACTTTGATTAAAATTGCCCGGAACCATTAAAAAAACAAAACTTTAATTTGTCATCTACCCTTTTTTTTTGTTTTCTTTGTTGGTCTTCATTGATCCAGAGCAAATATAGCTTAGTTTTACCCAACCATGGGTATCATCGGTTGGAAGCTTTGAGGATTTTAGGTAAGTTTAAAGTCTTCAAAGCTATTTTTTACACAATTAGACTTTTTCCTCTTTTTTTTTCTCTAAAGTTTCTACAGTCCTTAACTACATACTTTTTCTATTTGTTCTTAATTATTTTCTTCTTTCAAAGTTACAGAAACCAGACTTTTAAATGACTGTAGGATTAATTTATTTTTAACTTTTATTTCTTTTATTTTAAAACTAGTTTTTCACATGTTTTCTCCATCCTAATAACTAATAAAGAAATTAAATTTTTTTTATTTGACACAATTAGAATAAAATCTAGGTGACTAGTTTAAATTAGATTTTGTTGTTAAATACTATTAATTAATAGTTTCTATTAATCAATTGTGTTAAATATATTTTTATTAATTATTAACATCAATATAATTTTAATAATTGATAAATTAAAATCTAATACTATTGTAGTTAGCAATCAGTTTATTTCATTAATAAAAGCAGTTAATATATATATATATATATGTATGCATATATGTTGTTTTAATATTTTCATTACAAAATATATACAAAAAATCTTTTTAAAAAAAATTATGTTCCCTAAAATTTTGTTATTAATAAAGTTTATTTATGTCATTACTTTGATTTAAATATGGTATAATAAAATATATTTATATGATAATACAGTTAACAGTCATACTTTAAAAATTATTTAAAGTCACAGTTTCTACAGTAACAGTTTCCACAGCAAAAGTTTTTAAAACCAAAAGCCTATAGTGAAAGTCTAAAATAATAGTCATAACCAATCGGTCTCCATGATTTATAAAAGAAAACCTTTTTTTGTTATCTTATCTGCTATAATACTTAATTTTGAAGTCTTTAATGGTAGATATAAGTTTTCGGATGTCAAGAACAAAGGTCTAAGCATGGGACATATATCATCACCCGTGAATCAGCTAGCTGGAATTTGGTTCATAAATTACTTTCTAGGTATCCAAACCTGTTATCGTAAGAATAGCCAATGCCTCCGTATGACCGTATCTAACAGTGATCGCGCGAGCTCCTAGCCTAGCCATAATACATTTTTGTCATGGTCTTTGAAGACCCAACCAATACCACACTGATTTTCTTCTGTAGGCTATAATCCATCAACGTTATACTTCATCTAGTTTAGTGGTGGTGGTTCCCATTTTATGTCTAAATTAATGACTTGCAAGATTTATAGTGTTGAACTTTGTACCGCTGCTATTTTATTTTATGTCTATTTTTTGCATACTCCTTTGTCTTTCTCACGGTTGAATCCCGTTTATAGTTAAACCAACTCAAACCATTTCATATTTTTATGGATTTGGTGTTAAACTGATAATTAAAGAGTAAATCAAATGTATTTAGCAAATGGTTTAGATCAATCTATAACCCACATTCTTTCAAGAATGATAGATTTTCAAGAGTTTGAAACATAGTATACATACCTCGTTACAATGGTGCAGTCTCTTAAGGATTGTCCCATTTTTTCCAATCTACTAAGGGACCGACTGGTTGATAAATTTAATTTGGACTGTTACTGGTCCGATTGGTAAAATATGTTACTTTCATCTTTTCCTGTAAATTTTTGATTGTAAAATCTTTTGTTGTAAAAACTGTAGAGAGTTTTACTACCATTATTAGTTTAATTGGTAAAAAAATTATAGAAAGGGATGAATTTAGATATTTTAATAAATTTAAAAATTTACAAAGAGAAAGGGATCTCAAAAGAACAAAAAAGATAAAATAAGCAATTAATCAATTAAAATTATTTAAAGATAAGATAATAATTGTTTTAAAAAAAATTATAAAATTTTTTGGGGGAGAAAATAATAAATAGGGAGATTCTTCTCTTTCTTATTATTGTATAGTTCTAAAAAAGGTCACAATTTTTGGCTTTAGAAAAAATAACTTAAAATTGAGAGAAAATGGTAGTTGGATTTAGTAGTGGGATGCGGGCTGCCCCGCCCCGCATAGCCCGCTAACTCGCGGATTTAGCTTAAATTTTAAATACTCGAACCCGCCCCGCCTACGAAGTGGACTTTTTCTTTAGACCCGCCAAAACTCTGCGGTTCCCGCGGGTAACCCGCACACCAGAAAATGAGCTGCCTGCAAAAAACTGCAACCCGCTAAACCGCCAGAAAAATCGCAGCGAATATAAACTACACACAACTCAAGGACTGATTTGCAACACAATGTTATACACATCCAATCAAAATACAAATACATAAAAGTCTTACATAAACCATCAAGTCTTACACAAATATATAATATTCTAAAAAGTCCAAAATCATCAATCAGCATTCACCAACAATCAGAGAATGGGCTTAAAACGTTGATGAATCCACCATGGAATCTGTCACACAATCATCAGATCCATCACCAAGACTTAAGCTTTCAAGTTCTGTCCCTAAAGCAAAAAAAGAATCAAAATCAATAATTAGAAGCCAGAAATGAAGAAACAAAAATCAGAATTCAAGTATGAAGAACTTACCACTGTAAGATGATGTGAACCCCCGCAGCCAATTTCGAGTACAAATCAAAGCTTGGACATTTTTTGGAAGCAGACAGCTTCTGTATTTGTTTAGAACCAATACTAAATGAAGACTCAGAAGCTACCGTAGTGATAGGTATACTCAAAAGATCACAAGCCATGAGTGATAACTCTCCAAAGTGCAATGAACTGTCCTGACAATAGTCCAATACATTTAAGCTTTCAAACATTTTCATGTTTATTGCTGGTTCATCCAAATACATGTCCAAAGCTGATTTTCCACTAGTAGACACATTTTTTCGGGAAATTATGGAAGTTCTACATGATTAAAGCTCTCATTAGTCATAAAATGAACATATCAAAAAGAGATAAAATACAAGAGAGATGTGACTTACATCATAGTTGATGATATTCTTTCCATGTCTATGAACCCCATCCTCTCGATTCTGATCTCCTTGAAGTGATGAACTGCTCCCATTAGATGGCTCTATACTGCTCTTGTAAGCCTCAAAGAGCTGACTCATTTTAACCCGCATATTTTCTTTTTTTGCTTCACATGTTGCCTCGGATAAATTGGAGAAACAATACTCCAAAAGACTCATCTTAAATCTCGGATCAAGAATAGCAGCCATAGCAAGAATATCTGAATATTCATGCCAATACTTATCAAGTTGCAATTTCATAGCCTCAACCGTCTCAGCTATGATAGGGTTTAAACTACTGTCATGGAGTTGCAACCAATTCTTAATCTTATAAACTTGGAAGAAATACAAGTTTGATGTAGGATATGTAGAACCCGAGAACAAATTGGTTATCTCATCAAAAGGTTGTAGCAATTCACAAATTTCAACCCCTAGATCTCATTCTTCATATGTTGGAAGAAGTGTGTAGTTAGGGTCCATACCTTGGAAAAATTCAAAAGCTTCACGGTAGAGGATGGCTCTATCAAGCATTTTGAAAGTTGAATTCCATCTTGTAGGGACATCCAATGACAGACCAGCTTTGATCTTAAGACCCACAGAGTTGACACAACTACCAAACAACTTCCTACGCGCTTCTGAAGCTTGAATATACTTGATACTCTCTCTGATTTTATGTAGTGATGTCCCAATCACTTTCAACCCCTTTTGAACAATCAGATTAAGGATGTGGGCAGCATATCTTATATGAAAAACTCTCCTTTGCACATCAAATTATCTTCTATAAACATCTGCCTCTTTAGGATGTTTACCATTGAATCATTGTTGCTACCATTATTTAGGGTAATAGAGAATACTTTTTTCTCAATTCCCCATTCTTTCCACAGCTCAAACATATTCATAGCTAAATCCATACCCGTGTGAGGAAGAGGTATAGCACAAAACGAAAGAATCCTATTCTTTAACTTCTAATCTCTACCTATGTAATGTGCTGTCAAGCACATATACCCCTCCACAGTTATGGCAGTCCATAAATCAGAGGTAAAACAAATCCTACATGGAATTTCAGACAATTATATCTTTAACTTTTCCTTTTCAATCTTTTACAACTTGTAGATATCCGATGCTACTGTTTTTCTAGATATATGTTGCACATCATGATTCAAATACTTCAACAACATCCTAATTCTACTGTACTCAACAAAGGAGAATGGTAAATCATGCTCAATGATACACCTTGATAGCATATCACGGAAGACACTCTAATCATTCTTTTTAGATTGCAGTCTCCCCTCACCACTAATTATCATACCACCAACATCCCCATTCCTAGATTTTCTAAGGCAAACCAGTGAGTGACGACCATAACTAGTGGTTCCTTGCTTATGTGAATCATATGCATAATTTTTCTTACAATGATTACATTGAGCTCTAAGTTCATGCTTTCCATTACTAACCTTTGTGATGACTGTGAAGTCTTCCCATACTGATGAAGTCTTTCTTTTTTGCCTTTTCCTCTTAACATCTATGGCTGGATAATCACCTTCACAATCTGCTGGTAAGGTTGACCCTTGGGTAGGAGGATTCTGGTCGCTGGATGCATCTGGCTCCTTTCTTCTGTCGGATTCAACTTCTACTGAGTCCATTTACAAAACCTTAAACATATCGCAACACAAAATAGAGTTAGTAAATTGGACTGTTAAGTGTTAACCTTAAACAAAATCTCATATTAAACATCTCAGATTGGTAAATCCTTTATTTACTGTTTCTATTTACTAAACCGATCACACCAAAGCACAAAGTTTTCCAATTAGATAACTAGATTAGCTCTAGATTCTCTTGTAGTTA
>CM051389.1:13250346-13308087 GCA_028015245.1 Cardamine occulta | reverse complement strand
ATAGCAGTTAGATAACAAAGCACTTGAGCAACGATAACAAGAATACAAGATGAACCATTCTAAACTAACATAGAAAAATCCCAATAGGTAAAAAGAAACAATCAAGACCTTTACATTCATGAAAGTTATGTAACTACAACAATATTACAGAAATGAAAAAAATAACAGATTTTTACCTTCAGTAGTCGACGAGGAAGCTTCTTGTGCCTTTGTGCTTCGTCGTTTGGCTCAGCGAAAGTAGAAATAGAAGAGATTTCGCTAGCAATGGAAGAAGAAAGTCACGGATTTGAGAGAGAACTTAGAGTTTAGTCTGAGAGGCTTAGAGGCGACTCAGGCGAGCGACATAGTGAACAACGCAAAGGATTTAGGGTTTCAACATCGATGGATTTGAATGAAATTAAGGCTTCATTTTTAGAAGAAGCCCAAAATAAGAAACAGAGGCCTATGAAGATTAGGAGTAATTTAGTTTTATGCGGTTATCCGCGTAACCCGCGGAGCTCACCCGTGTTACCCGCAAAATGTTTTGCCCCACCCCGCTAGACCCGCAAATAAGTGGTCTTTCATATGCATACCCGAATCCGCCCCGCAGTGGATCAAAACCTGCGTGCCCGCGGATGCGGGTCATTAATCCCAGCACTAGTTGGACTTTTGAAACTTTAAAAACGAAAAAATCATAACAGTTTGATTGGTGAAAACAAAACTTGAAGGATTATACAATAAAATAAAGTCTTTAAAGTCTTGTGTCAATCAGCCCCATTGTAAAATAGTCTGCAACTTTTAATTATTTAGTTAAGGGTCACTTAAAAAAAAGTCACTAATTTATTACTTTTAAAAAAACAACGGATAAAGAGAAATTTTAAATTTTGGACCGTAAGTAATTTTAGAGACTTTGAGAAATTTTAGGAAAATAAAAGTGTGATTTGTTAAAATATTGGCTTTTAAAACTTTAATTAATTTGAAAATTTTGAAAGTTCTAACCAATCAACCCTGAAATTAGATTGGTATGATGTGCATCTACTTTATTAGCTCCATGTTTTCCAGTAATTCCCGTTCTTGTAATAGTAAGGTCATAGTTTAGCATGGACCTCTAAAATTTCATTTTCTTAACTCTTCTTCTTCAAGTTTGGAGTACTAATTGTGAAATGATATTCTAATTAATGTGTTTCTATGGAAGGTAGTTTCAAAGTTGAAAGTATTAGTAAAAATAGTTTGAAAGTTTAAAATGTTAGTGTAATACCTTCGAGATTTAAAGTGCTAACATTTGACACCTTCAAATTAAAAATACTATTTTCCCCTAAAATTATTATGTCCATCTAGTTTAAATGATTGATTTTCAGAACATTATCTAGGCACATATGATAATAATAAACGGTTTCATAAACAAGTCTGCGATAAAAATGTCTTTCTAAAATACAAATGTCCATGTCGATAATAAACAAATTTTATTGTAAAAGATATGAAATTGTAATAGACGGTTCTATTCATAGCATGCATATTAAAACTTTTGATAAAGTTTTCGTTTATAATTATATTACATGAGCTAATATAATTCCAAATCTGGTATAGAACTATTAAAATCTTGATCAACCAATAAACTAATGTGTTTTTACTTAAATATTTTCTATTTAAATACTGTATTTTATACAAAAAATATAAAATAAAAATAAAAATCTTTGAAAAATTAAAGTTAAATTCAAAAAAAAAAAAGACAAATTATCGGTCAGTAAGTTTGTGAAACGTAATTAAAAAATCCATAGCAAACCAAGTAGTTATTGGTTTAGTGATTTCTTTGAAAGACATTAGACCACTAAAAATAAGGTCAGTAGTTCAACTCCAAGAAGAGATATTCCCAAATGAAATAGTTTAAAGGCTTATTCCAAACCAATAGAGATTAGGATTTCGATTCGAATTTGCGGTTATAAAAAAGAAAAAAAAGTTCCAAACAAAAATTGAGTACTCTTTTTTTATTAACACAAAAGTGATTCCCTAGCTTGATGTTCGATAAAGTAGCACATCAATATAATTTTGAAACAGTTCTAATAGTTATTGTAGTAACCACCTCCAATAAAACAGTAAATTTAAAGCAATATGTTCTAATAGTTATTATAGTAATCCCTCCAATGAAACGTTGGGCCGGCCATACAATGTACTATTATAATCAAAACAGTAGGGAATTCGGAAATTTTTGTAAATTAGACTTATTATATAAAAATAATAATATGATGAATCGACATGTTCTCTGACTTGTGATGTCCTATATAAATTCGATTCTTCTAGACAAAACCTTATGTTATTAAACCTAAAAATTAATACACACAGAAACGCAATAAAAACAGCATCTTCTCTACAAAGGAGAACTGAAGAAAATCAAATAGCTTTAACGTCACGAGAAAGCAGAAACTAAAGAAGACGAAACAAAAAGCAAAAAAAAAAAACAGAGAAATAGCTCTCGTGATCTTCCCGCGTTTTCTCCCTCAAATACTTTTTTCACTAATTAAACGATTTCACCGAAAGGGATCGGATCGAAGTTTCCAGTTTCAGATTCGAGATTCGAGATTGACTCAGAGAGTATTGAATTTTTGAGATTTTTTTGTACCGGAGATTGGATCGATTCGCGATAAGATGGGAGGTCTCCGGCGACGGCAAGAGAGTCTAGATGAAGAAGATGATCTAAACGACGACGTTTCATCGAGAGGAAGAAGATTCAGCTTAATCGAAACGTTTCGGTGGCTTGATACTTCCGAGCATCGGAAAACTGATTCCGATGGCCGTAACGATCATCGATTTATCATCCATCCTAAGAACAGGTGTTTTCTTCTTCTTATCCTCTCTCTTTTACACAGTGCAAAAAAATTAGATTTTTTCTTTCTTCGAAATGTTGATTCACGCAATTAAGTTCCTCTTCTATTGGATGATAAAAACGTTAAAAAATTAATATTTATTTCAAATCTTAAAAATATTTGTTTTGTTTAACATTGACCATAACACTTCATAGTATTGTCCTCTGCCTAATTTTTAATATGAAATTTAAGTTTCATACGTTTTAAAAACATTTTTTTTAGCAACTATGAGATTTAAGATTTTAGATGAATAGTGAATGATTAGCACATCATTCGAAAGTCCAAATTTTAGATGCAAATTAGGCGATTTTGTTGTAGATATTTTTCTTATTTTATTTGTTTGTTGGTACACGTCCCCATATTCTTGTCTTTTTCTTCTTTTTATATTACCTTCATGCTACTTATAGAGTTTCTATTGGATGATAAAAAGGTTAAAAAAATAAATTACTTGAATCTAAAAAGTATCCTTTTCTTTTTAATTCACCATTGACCATAACACCTCATAATAATAATTCCCTCGATCTATTTTGTTTGGCACTTATTGTTGCATCTGCCTAAATTTGTCCAAATTTAAAGATGAATTTTTTTTTATTTGGTAAGGTTTAAGGATTTTTCTTAAAATAACTATAATATTTAGGATTTTTAGATGAATAATGAATATTTAGCACATCACTCGAGAAGTCAAATTTTTAGATGCAACTTAGGTGATTTTGTTTTAGATATTATTCTTATTTTATTTGTCGTGGGACACGTCCTCATATTTCTTTTTCTTCTTTTTTTGTATTTTCACATCATGTTCATTATTAAGCATTTGTTTTATACGTAGCCGACCAATCGGATATTTGAATTAAATCTAGACTATTTAAAAAAAATTCTTTAAATAGAAATCTTACGTTAAACAACCTACTAGAGGAAATGCTAGCTGTTACATTCCCACAAATGTATACAATTATAATTTTTAATTCTGAGAACAGGGTTTATTAGGGTTATATTAGTAATTGCGTACGTTGTGTAAGAATCATCGAAGATCGGATTATTAGTTGGCTCCGCCTAAGATGCCGTAAGTAAAGGTCACACGTGGGTATCCATCCACCTGTTCTTTTAAGCATAATATTCTGAATATTTTAATTTAAAAGTTGGATATCCAAATCTGATCCTGATCTGTCTTTATATACAAATTAAAAAATATATATATATATATAGTGTTTATATATATATTTATAATAAATAGAAGAATTGACAAAAATATCACAAAAAAACAAATTTTATTTGAAACATGTGTATTTTTTTAGAAATTACATTGTAAAAATATTCTAAAATGTTTATAAAAATTAATTTAAAAATTTTAAATGATATATTCTATTAAATTTAATTTTTAATAATTTTATATTAATTTAATATTTTAAACTGGATATCCACACATATTGACGAATCCAGATACGGATAGTTGGCGATCCGAATTCAGATACCCCGAAATTCTCGGATATTTGTTTTGTGTCCACCCCTAGTAAAAACGTATATTCAACTTAGTCCATCTACTTCGATCTAAACAAAATCAAAATTTTAAACGTTGTTGCTTGCGTTTAACTAATATTTTCATATGGCTCCCTCCCTCCCACGATTACATTTAGCTACATTACCAATTTGATAGATCAAGTATATAAAAGTTTCACATTTTCAAAAATCTTTGATTAAACCGGAACTAATGAAAAGTGGGAAAAAATTGAGCAGCTGGTACAAGACATGGGAAATGTTCATATTGATGTGGGCAATATACTCCTCTTTGTTCACTCCAATGGAGTTTGGCTTCTTCCGCGGTCTGCCTAATAGACTCTTTGTACTCGACATTGTTGGTCAGCTCGCGTTCTTGGTTGATATTGTTCTTCAGTTTTTTGTTGCCTTTTGTGATAGTGAAACCTACCGGACCAACTACAAACCAATACCTATTGCTCTCAGGTCAGAATATATATGGACCCTTACAAGTATATTTTTTTGCCATTTGTAGTTTTATAGCTTTTAATGGAGTTTTTTTTGTATCATGTTTCTCAGGTACTTGAAGTCGCATTTTCTCATGGATTTTATCAGTTGTTTCCCTTGGGATCTTATCTACAAGGTACTGGCTCTACCTCTGCTTTCTAGCGTTATTTAGATTTTCAAGAAGTCAAATAATGTCTTTGAACAATGTTTTAGAGGTGTAGACTAACCTATTCACGGTTTGGTTTTGGGTTTTGTGGTTTTTAGTTTTATCAAAGTTATAAACGAACTTTGATAAAACTAAAAACTAAAAACAACAAAACCCAACCAAACCGTGACAAAAATAAGGGTTATAGAAACTTTTTTTATATAAGAAACTCGGAGTAAACATAATTTGAAATTGGTTAATTTGGTTATATTCGTTTTAGCTTAATTTTAGTTTAATTAGGTTCTGTTTTATCAGGTTCATAGAAACTGAAACCAATAAAAAAATATTTGTAATCTGGTTTACAAGTTCGGCTCATGCAATTTTAGTTTCGTTATTTTCGATATTTAGTTAAAGAAACGCTTTAAAATATAAGCAGAATCATTATATAACTAATCTTCTATTTCTAATGTGATTATATATAAGGCTAATGATAACAATCTATGGCTCTGATACCATGATAATTATTTATTTTTACAATTTTAAAATATATCTATATATATATATATAATACTTTATTAAAACTTATGCTATTAATAGTAAGGCGGTTCAACCAACCATATAATTAAAAGCCTAAGTAATAAAATAAAGATAACAAAATATAAACAAAATATTTTATTAAAACTTAATTGATTAAATATATATATATATATATATCTATTTCAGAATTTTAAATTGTATCAGTTATATATATCATATCAATGGAAAACCAATACCGATATGGATGAAAATGATAATAAAGTTTTAATAAAATTTATAAAACGTATATATAATCAAATTATAAATTCTGAATTTTTTTAGTTTAATCGGATTTGTTATACGACTAACTAGCTTCGGTTTTAAAACAATAAACCAATCGGTTATATATACATTAGTAACGTTACGGTTTAATCAGTATGGTTCGGATTCAAGGCCCATACCATTTTTAGATGTGTGTGTGTGTGTGTTTTTTTTTTTTTTTTTTTTTTTTGTAGGTATCTGGGAAACACGAGCTAGTGAGGTACATGTTGTGGATAAGGCTGTTTCGGGTACGCAAAGTGGTTGAGTTTTTCCGAAGGCTTGAGAAAAATACAAGAATCAACTATCTCTTCACAAGAATCTTAAAGCTCTTATTCGTTGAAGTTTACTGTACTCACACTGCTGCTTGCATCTTCTATTACTTGGCCACCACTCTTCCTAAAGAGAACGAAGGTTACACTTGGATCGGTAGCTTAACGCTAGGAGACTATAGCTACGCAAATTTCCGAGAAATCGATCTTTGGAAACGTTATATCACGGCTCTCTACTTCGCCATTGTCACTATGGCTACTGTCGGTATAAAAACAAAATTCGATTTAATGATCATTTAATTATTAAGTACAAAGTGTTTTGATGGGTTTTTTTTTTTTTGTGGCTTTAGGTTATGGAGATATACATGCGGTGAATTTGAGAGAAATGATATTCGTAATGATATATGTTTCATTTGATATGGTTCTTGGTGCATACCTTATTGGTAACATTACTGCCTTGATTGTGAAAGGATCAAACACAGAGAGATTTAGAGATAAAATGAATGATCTCATAAGTTTCATGAACCGCAAAAAACTTGGGAGAGACATTCGTAGCCAGATTAGAGATCACGTGAGATTGCAATACGACAGTAACTACACTGACACTGTCATGCTTCAAGATATCCCAGCCTCGATCCGCGCCAAGGTACTTTATTAATTGAAATGTGTTTAAAGCATTTTTAGTCTATGGTAAGTCTCTTATGATTAAAATAATAATAATGATAAGTTAGAACTATAATTTAGAGGAAATAGACGGATTTCGTATGTTAACCATATGAGACAGCCGTTTTGACACACTATCATCTTTTAATTAATTTTTTTTAATTCATTGGTTTGTACCTAATCATTAACTTGAAATTAATTAACTTAAGAATTATAAATGTATAAACATTGAAATCAGTTAGATTCATAGTTAATTTTAAAACATAAAGGATCTGTACCATAAAACTAAGAAAAATATTACATTTAAGTAATATTCTTAAACTAATTTCAACATGATTTTACGTTTACGTAATATATGATTAAGTTTTTTTAAATATGAAAAAGTGAATTAACAAAAAACTAAAATATAAGTAAAATATAAGTAAAACATAAGTAAAATAAAAAAAAATATAGTTCAATTTGTTTTCAGGTATGTATTTTGTTACATGATAATTAATGATTCATTATTAATTTTTAAAAATATTTATGAAATTAATTTAAATAATTATAACCATACAACACTATAGATACATAATTTTTGCAAATATGCACGGGTACAAGTCTAGTTAAATGTAATTTGTCTATGAATTTTATTTGTTTAATTCGCTAAGTGATATTAATTTTTCTGAAAATTAATTATAGTTTATTATATTTAATTTTATTAGGTATAAAAAATAAATATATAAAAACATTTTCCTATTTTCTAACAAAAGAGAAGAGTGAAATTTTCATATTTGCGGATCAATCCACAAAACCGTGATCACAATGTAGAGTATATTAGAGTTGGTGCAAACTAATTTTAGTCCGATGCAGAACAGGTTTGTTAGCTTTGATACCCTTTGGTAATACACAAACTAAGCTACTAATCATGGATGTTAATAATAAATATGTTTTAGTATAATTTTAAAAAAATTCAACAATGAATGTTTATTCGATTTCTTTGTAGATTGCACAAACGTTATACATGCCATACATTGAGAAAATCCCTCTTTTCAAAGGCTGCTCCGTGGAGTTTATTAATCAGATAGTTATAAGACTCCATGAAGAGTATTTTCTTCCAGGAGAAGTAATAACAGAGCAAGGAAACGTCGTGGATCATTTGTATTTCGTATGTGAAGGCTTACTGGTAGGCAAAATTATTTTCATTTGTGTGTTTTGTGTCTATCTTTTTTTTTTATGTCTCACTTCTTTGTAAATTTTTATAGGAGGTTCTTGTTACAAGAGCAGATGGATCAGAAGAGAGTGTTATGTTTCTTGGACCTCACACTTCTTTTGGAGATATCTCCATTGTTTGCAACATCTCTCAACCTTTTACTGTTAGGGTTTGCGAACTATGTCATCTTCTACGCCTGGATAAACAGTCTTTTTCGAATATACTCGAGATTTATTTTCATGACGGACGTAAAATCTTGAACAATCTTATGGAGGTTTGTACTCTTTTTAGATATGTGTTTCTTTACTCCAACTTGATGATAGGTATTGATAAGGTTTTGCAATTTGATCGCGGTTTTTGGCAGGGGAAAGAATCGAATGAGAGGATCAAGAAGCTAGAATCTGATGTTATGATTCACATTGGGAAACAAGAAGCAGAACTTGCATTGAAAGTAAATAGTGCAACTTTCCAAGGAGATATTTACCAGCTTAAGAGCTTAATCCGAGCGGGAGCCGATCCTAACATAACAGATTACGATGGAAGATCACCGCTTGTATGTTTTATTTCTCGTTTATCTTCAATCTACCTATTACACAACCAAGTATTTATTTGTTTTAGGGTTTAGGGTTTAAGGTTTAACTGGTAATTGCATTCTTCAAATGTAGCATCTTGCAGCATCTAGAGGCTATGAAGACATTACATTGTTTCTTATTCAAGAAGGTGTTGATATCAATCTAAAAGGTAAATTTAAATCTATATTTGGTATATTAGGAAACCGTTACATTGTTTTATGTTTACGCATTGGTCATATCTTTTGCGCAGATAAATTCGGGAACACGCCATTGTTCGAGGCTGTGAAAGCAGGGCAAGACAGAGTGATTGGTTTGCTTGTTAAAGAAGGAGCCTCTTTTGACCTAGAAGATTCGGGAAACTTCCTTTGCAAGACAGTTGCAAAAGGCGACTCGGATTTTCTCAAGAGAATGCTCGCAAACGGTATGGACCCAAACTCTGAAGATTATGATCACAGAACACCGCTTCATGTTGCGGCTTCTGAAGGCTTATACTTGATGGCAAAGATGCTAGTTGAAGCTGGAGCTAGCGTTATCGCTAAAGACCGGTAAAAACTATACAAAATAAATCATTAAATCGCTTAAAATTCAAACTAGTAAACTTCATAAATCCTATCTTTTTGAAGGTGGGGAAATTCTCCACTTGATGAAGCTCGAATTTGCGGAAACAAGAAACTGATTAAGTTAATCGAAGTTGCGAAAACCGGTCAGTCGTCAAGCTCTCATGAACTACAAGGTACTTGAAAACTTTCCTTCAGACAATACATCTAAAAAATGGGTGTTGTAATCATGGAGTTTGATTTATGATTTGAAAAAAAAAAAACAGAGGAGAGAATTGAGAGACGGAAATGCACAGTGTTCCCATTCCACCCGCACGAGGCAAAAGAAGAGTGTAGTAGAACGCACGGAGTTGTGGTTTGGATTCCAAGAGATCTCCAGAAACTTGTGGTAAACGCTGCGCGAGAGCTCAGGCTATCAAATGAAGCCTCCTTTGTAATATTATCAGAAGATGAAGGTCGTATCACAGACATTGATATGATTAGTGATGGACAGAAATTATATTTGATCAGTGATACTACTGATCAAAAATAATGATCGAGTCTTCGATTTTTTCGTTCATTTCTACATAGCGTCATTCGAGTTTTGTACTCATAGAGCATTTTGACATAAAGGATATATATTGAAGTTATACTAATTCTTTCAATTACAAAGTATAATAAATGTACTTCATATAAGCCTATGGATTAACCACAATATACTAAAAAAAATATACTCATATAGAGACCAATCATGTTATATGATTTAAAGTTGTGGTACAAAAGATGGATGCATTTTGAATTACACCAAAACCTGAAAGATTATTTACATATTATATTTTGAAAGTAATTAACTGAGCTTAATACACTGTAGTTGTCTGAAGTATTTCTGAGCTTCAACATTTCCGCGATCAACAATTTCTTTGCCTGCATCACTAGAATCTGATGTAAAAAGTTGAAATAGAACGTCCATAACACAACCAATAAGAGGAATATGCGAACAGAAATTAGATCTCATTCGATCAATTAATTTATAGAAAAATATATAAATGTCTTGAAAATTTTGAGATGTAAAAAGAAATGTTTGGGAGAGATTAGTGAGATGAAGAAGTAAAGAGAAGATAAATGAGTTTCTATAATAATAAAAGACTTGGTCTCGAAGAAATAAACTCTTGTCCGGGCCCCCAAAATATTGTCGTAATCCCCAAGATTCAAATGTTCAAGGTTTTGTATCATTAGTTGAAATCTAATCTGTCGTTTATGAAGATTGATCACTCTTAGTTTTTGGTTTATCCCGGTTGGATTTTGTTAACATTATTTGGATGTACTGTATGCATGTTTTGTAACCAACGTATAACTTAACAACAACCACTTAATATAACATCATTGTCTGATTTCAACCCATTTCGTTTCCCGTGACTGGTTAAAACGCAGCGAATATGGTTGCAAATATGAAAGTTGGCAGAAACGGACAGCTGCGGTTTCAAATGTAACTAAACGATTTATACAGAAAATTGGTATGTTTACAGAAAATTTCTGATTATAGTTGACAGTGGTTACGGTAGAAATACGGTAGCGATAGCAGTTTAAAAAAAACCTACAAAATGTTTTTACAATATATACTTTCTATAAGAAAATTAAAAATTTAAATAATAAAAAATATTTATTTTAAGAGGTTTGAATTTTTTTTATATATACAAGAAATATGTTTATCCGTAAAAATATATTTTAGTTTTTGATAATATATAAATATAAAGTATTTAAAAATTTACAATGATAGTATTTGATAAAAGAGAAAAAGTTTTTTCCTTTTTTTTTTTTAAATATGTTCTTTTTTTTTGTAAATTTTTATTACTAATTATAGATTTTAAAAATAAAATATGTTTTTGTCAACCAATCCTAAATGTTAGCAAAAAGTAATTTTTGAAATCTAGCGATGCAGTTGGTCTGAAACGGTATATAATGATTTACATGATTATTATCAAACGATAATAACCAAAGTTGCCCGCAAATATTGATTACGGGAGAACAAATCAAACTCTTTTGTGCATCATAGCATTCAAATAATCTTCATCCAATTGGTATAATTGTCTTCGCGATTTACAAAGTAAATTACCAAAATAGCTTTTTGACATACTTGAAGGTCCACAAAAAAAAAAAATCAACAAATTCATAATCACTCATAAATTTTATATACTTTTGAATTCCTCTATATCCTAAAAACATCAAAATGGTTTCTTTAGATACTTAAAGTCCATTGAAGAATCAACACAGTCACCCATCAATTTCATATGTGTGTTCATCATCTTCAACAACTCTGTCGCTTTCTCCTTCGTCTCTACTCCATACCCAACTTGTAACACCAAGAACACCTTCTGAAACGCTCCCAAACGCACCGCTTCTTCAACCGTAAACTTGTTTTCTGTTTTACACAGCTTCAAAATAACCGACACTGAGCTCCTAGTCGCTAATTCGGAGACCTTTAGAATCTTCTTCACCAAAAGCGGCATCACTAACGCGTTTTTCCTCACTTCTTCTCTCCCTTTTCTTGTTTCGCAAATCGCGTCTAAAACCGCTAACGCTTTTTCGCAAACGCTATTTTCCGCGTTAACTATCATCTCCACCGTTAGATTCACCAGACCGACTTCTAGAAACTCCGAAGCGATTTCTGGCTTTTGCAACACCATTTGATAAATCGCTATCAACGAAAATTTCGTTGCGCTAGACGAAACCGAATCGCGAATCAACTTCACAAACGCTTCCACGATTCCGTTCTCAACCGCAAACGCGTGAACTCGCGTTTCGTCTAACGTGAAAATCTCCTTCATAAAAAACGCAGCGTTTTCACGAACGGAATCGTCCTTGCTCCTCAACAAACCCGCAACGCAACGAAACGACGAAGCAGACGCGAGTTTCGTAATACCCTCTGACCCAATCGGAACAATCCACGTCAGCAGAGATAAAATCTCATTTAACATAGCCGTTAGTTTCTCGTCTCCCGAGAACTTCACGAAACAATCACAGAGAACCAATCCGACGCCGTTTTCGTTAATACACTTTCGATTTCTCTCACTTTCTCCCCCTAATTTCTTAATCTTCCCAATAATCTCCACACACTTTTTGTAATCTCCACGGCGCGTCGCAGACGATAATTTTCTACAGATCTCGTACACCTCACACGGCATTAAAGGGACACGTGGCGTTGGGATACGCTGAATCAACGACGATCCTTTCTCCACGCACCATCCTTGAATCATTTTACGAATCGCGTGGTTCGGGATTTGATCGAACGTGGTTAAGACCGTGTTCGTGACTGGACAAGTTTTGTTGCCGGAATTGATCCATTTCTCGATGCTTACGCGGTCGTAGGTAATGCCTGTGGAGATTATCACCGGATCTTTCATGAGATCGATTGAGATTGGGCATTGAAACTCCGGTGGAATTATTATCTCCGATTCTGATTCCGACCAACTCGTTACGGGAGTTATGTTCTTCTCGTTAGCTCTCATTCCCGAGATAAAATTAAAACCCATTTTTGTAAAGTAAAAATAAACTTTTATTTTATTGACGTCAAGAAAGATTTGACTTGGAGATTGTAATGCAGTTTTGGGGTTTTAAGATTTTATGAATAAAGATCATGAGAATATATATCTATGTAAAGGTTTTCTTAAAGTCATATTTGACTTGTTGGTCAAAGTTATACGAGTGAAGAAAATTAGGGGAAAAGAGAGAATAAGATAGGTTTTATTATTAGGTCTAATTTGCAGGCTGTTTGGTCTTAGTAAATGGAAAATTTGACCATTGAATTGTCAAGGAAGAAAAATCATCACTTGGTTGTTTTTTATTCGTTAGGTTTAATTCTATAGTTTATTCATTTAACGGTTCTCCAATTCTTTTGTTTAATCTTGGTCAATCTTTGGTTTTCGATCTCAGTCTGAGCATATCATAAAAGATATAAACAAAAAAGAACCATATCGTGATTGGTGATGCATGCTTACACCTAAATAGTACTTAATTTCTATATCCCAGAGATACACAAAAGTAGCTAACAACTTAATAAATAAGTAACATTCTCACTCAACTTAGAAGTAAGATATATATATATATATATATATTCAATATAAAATGGGTTAAAGAAGTGGGCATCATGAGAACCAAACCTCGTTGTTCCATGTAACCAGTGGATTATGATCTCTAAGAAGATTATAGATTTCACCTGTGCTGAACCGCTGCTTAGAGATATTGTTTGGTTTCCATGAGTAATGATCTGGTTGATCTGAAATTCTGAGAGTTGAAAGGAAGGATTGGACTCTAACTTGTGCCTCCGATCTTGCAGATGGGAGATTCCAGCTTCCATTTTCCCAGAGTTCAGCCAGTGTTGTTTGCGGAGGGATACCCATTGTAGGACTGCTTTGCCGTGTCCAGTAGTTCCGAATGTTACCATAAGGTGACCAGTTGCTTGACAAAAAGTAGCAAGTTTCTCCATTTCCCAGCTCTTGAACAATCCATGGGTAGGCCTTCTCTTGCAGTAGTAACAATTGATTGGCCAACCAAGAATTTTTCTGCCTAGTGTTTATGATCCAGAAATTGTTTATATTTCCATCTAGGACTTCAGCAATGTACCAAGCATCCCAGTAAGAGAATTGATGAAAGAAAAGCATCCAGATCATTTTCATAGCACAAGCCGTATTCTACTGAGCTAAGTCTTTTAAACCCAACCCTCCTTCTTCCTTGCTCTTTGTCAAGAATTCTATGAAACTTTGGCCGAGTTATGTCCTTCTGTTTTGCCTTTCCATAAGAATCTAGAACACAGAGAGTTGATTTCTGTGATGCAGGTTTAAGGAGGATAAATGAGCTGGCCCAGAAGTTTGTTAACCCACTAATGATTGTGGATAAGAGCTGCAGTCTGCCTGCATAAGATAGAGATTTGACTGTCCAGGAATGAAGTCTTGACTGATAGAGGATGCTCCAGGCTTCTTAGGCACTAGTGTGAGGATTGTAGCATTTGTTGATGATGGTAGGAATGATGTGACAAAGAACCTTTGTATTGAATCTGTAAACTCGCTACCAACAATTTGCCATGCAGATGTGAAGAAAGCAGAAGTAAATCCATCTGGTCCTGGGGATTTATTGGGATTAAGTTTTCTTGTAATCTGGTAGATTTCCAGCTGACTGGGAAGAGAGGAGAGCACTGCTTTTTGATGATCAGAGCATCGGATGGGATGAATGTCCAGGAACCAAGAAAGCGTTGAGTCAGATGGAGTAAGGTGTTCTGGAGCTAGAATTCCTTTAAAATGAGCTATTGCAATCTCACTGATCAGTACTGGATCCGAGGTGAGTTCTCCATTTGCCATGCACAGGGATCTGATAGAGTTATAAGCAGCCACTCTATGGAAGAACGAATTATTATGGTCTCCAACACTAAGCCAGTTAATCCTCGACTTTCGTTTGAAGAAAGCTTCTTCAATGCATCTTAAGAAAGTCCATTTTTGGTGGAGGTCTCTTTCTTCAATGCTTGTTCCTGCAAAACCTTTAAAACATCGTTAGTTACTCTAACTCTCTTTTATGTTAGACCTTTTAGTTCTATCGAGATCCCTCTGGCCTATTTATACAGTCTAGCCTGTGACATTTGAGCAGCTTCATTTAGAAGTCTGATATATCTTTATTATATGAAAAAGCAAGTTCTGCTTCTGAAAAACTAGTAGTCCAAACCATAAATCATGTAGTGCAAATTTTTAAATAAATTAAAAACTGTAATTCGGTTGTAAAAGCCAACTTTTGATTGCATTACCATTTTTTTTTTAATTTTCTGGGATGCATTCATTGATATGCAAAATCTTGAAAAAAACAAAAAACAAAAAAAAAAAATCTTTAGACGGACCAAGCACTAGTCTTTGTTTTTTTTTTTTTTTTTTTTTTTTTTGGTCAATGTCTCAAACAACTATATTGACATGATGGAATTTAAAACGACTAACATTAATATTTCGCAAGTTCACGGGTAAAACGTCGCGGAAATAAATATGAATCTACAACTATAACTAGAAGGTCTATGTAACATCATAATCCAAAGTTTGTTTTTTTGACCGTTTCAACTGTGGACCTTATGTGATGAACTTTCAAAAAGATAATCCGGACTCATTGTGAGATTTTACAGCAGATATCAAATTGGTGTTCTAAAGTTTCCGCATATCATTCTCTGAGTTTTACAAGATTTGTTGCTCAAATACGAGATATCATCTAGTTCTTTTCCATGTTCGAAAATTCGGTAGGTGCTTGACGAACGATAGGAGTGGACCTAGTACCTAACCAATTAATTAATCGGTAGTTAATCATAGATTAATCAGAAACTAGTTTATCTTATTATTTTATTTAATTATATATAAAAATATGTTATATTGCTTAAAATATAAATGATTATGTATATAACCTACATAGCATGAAAACAGAAATGGATATGTGGAAGCGAAACATAGAAACAATTTTTTAAAAAATTAGAAAATGGGTACGTATTAGAAACGTGAACATATAGTGTATACATATATATATATATATATCAATTAGAAAGCCTAAAACTTAAATTTGAAAAATTTATCATGAAGCAAAAACATTATATGTACATCAAATAAAAATTCATATCATATATACAATTATTATTTAACTAACATTTGATTTAGGTCCAAATTTCTACACTAATTTTATAAATTATAAAATAATGAACCCATGTTGGTATGTGTAAAAGAAACATTCAAACAGGAGAAAAAAGAATTAAAATAATAAATGAGGGGGAAAAAAAAATTATTTTTGTCTTTCATCTGAAATTATAATATTAAGCATGGAAGAGATATAAATCTGGTGATTAACCAAGTAATCCCGGAGGAAACTAAGTCGGCAAACAAAAGTTGTTTCCGGAGTCTAAGCTCTATTGTAGAGAGCTAAACAATTTAACATCTTAACATGAAAAATCCTAAAAAAACAAATGGGATCAAATCCAAAAACTGAAACAAGAGAACTAAAACTAAATCTGAAATCTATCACACACAAATTCGCCAACCAAACCTTCCTTAAGACCATATCCAATGTATTTTTCTATTTTTTCCTTTACAATAGAATATAGTGTAGGGTTTCTCTCCAATGTATTACTCTATATGTTACTTTAAAAATAAATATTCTTAAGTATATTCTATTTTTCAATTTTATTACTAAAGTATTTATTTCTAAAATTTACAATTTGACCCCAAATATTTTATTTTCACAAATTTTCATAAATTATCATACTATTTAAATTAAACATTCATTATATTAAGAAAAATTACATTACATCATATAAAAATAAGAAAACATAATAAATTTTATTTTAAACATCAGTGTGTCTTTCCCACAAATAATCAATTAACGCATTTCAAAGTGAGAAATGAGCTTCTCTATCTTTGATTTCTCTAAATCGACCAAGAAACTCTGCAAACTGGATATTATCATTCTCTGCAATCTGGACCTCTGGAAGTAGAGCTTCTCTTGCAACTTCGATTGGTGCTTCAAGATATTCGATAATCATATTGTGTAAAATTATACATGTAGTCATTATGTCATGTAACACATTCTTTTTCCAAAAACGAATTGGTCCTTTCACAATAGAAAAACGCGATTGGAGAACTCCGAATGCGCGTTCTACATCTTTTCTACAAGCTTCTTGTTTGTAGCAAAATATTTTTCTTTGGACCCATTGGCTCGTGAATAGTTTATACTATGGTTGACCATTTTGGATAAATAGTATCAGCTAAGTAATATGCCATATTATACTCTTTTCCTTGAGTGATATAATGAACAGGAGGAACAATACCTTAAGCGAGATTGGAGAAAAGGTGGAAAGACTCCAGCACATTGATATCATTATTAGTGCCTGGCATTCTGAAATATGCATGCCATATCCACAAATCATAATCTGCTACAACTTCAAGAATTATAGTAGGTGATCCATTACGATCTACAAGCGGTAGGACAATTCTTCCACTTCCAATACATGCAATCTAAGCTACCAAGCATTCTTGGAAAACCTCGTTTTTCACCAATGTAAAAAAGTATGGAAATATCAATTGGTGTTGGTGAACATAGGTATTGCTCAAAAAATATTTCCACTATGCCTTGACAAATTTTTTTCATGCTTTCCATTCCTGTTGATTCGCCTATTTTTACGTACTCGTCTGTGGCATCTGCAGAAAGACCATATGCTAGCATCCGAAAAACGGCCATTATTTTTTTGTAGAGATAATAATCCAAGCTTACCCATTCCATCCCTTTGTTGTGTGAAGTAGTTTTCATGACCTTCAACTGCATCGATAATATGAAGAAATAGGGAATAAGGCATATGATATCTCCTACGAAACATAACATCGTTATAAACTGGGGTCTCCAAGAAGTAATCTTTGAACAATTTATAATGTGCGCTTTCTTGATCGCGGTGGATGACATTACATCCGGAAACTGTGGATCACCTGGTTTTCTTGTTGATTGAGCATAATTGGATGACCGAGTTGTTATTAGCAATAGCAAGATGTATTTCTTCTTCTTCATTGTCGAAATCATCAAAAAATTTCATATTTTCATCATCGTTTGAAGAAGATGAGGATGAAGCATGAAAATTTGGTTGACCTCCAAAATTGAAATTCATTTTGAGAGAAAAATAAATAAACTGAGAAGCGTAGTAATATATATTAGATTATGATAATTACTATTAGAGTTTCGGTGGTATTTATAGATCACATGTCTTCATGTTTACTTTGAATCTTTTAAGTCTTTGGGTATAGATTAGCACTACATGTTTGTACAGGTTGAAAAAGACACTTTTCAGATAGTACGAGTCAAAAATACCTTTTTCCCAGGGAATCCATTCCTTTAAACATCTTTTATAAATACTATACCTCATATAGCTAGTAATCTATAATTAGGCTAATAGGCTTACTTGAGCCTAATAAAGTCTAACCATTTTTTTAAATCGATGTTTTTTTTTCTGATTTTGGGCCGATTTTTTAATTAGATGGCCGATTTATTTGTCAAACAATTTTTAGTCTGATTTGGTTTAAATTGCGGCGGATGATCTCTGCTTAATGTCTAAACGGCGGTCAGATGGCCACATTTTAGAGCATGGGCTCTTTCACTTAAGAATGACAACAAATGCCAAAATTTTAGTTACTTTTTCGCGCACATAAAAGTTTTTTTCATTGTACAAAAAGAAAAGAAAAGAAAAATTGGTTAAATTTTTTTGGATAATATGAAGGGTGATTTAGCTAAATACAAAGGAGTAGTAAATAACATATACTTGAAAACCAAAAACCCTAGCCGCTTAGTGGAGAATTGTTTTTGGTGATTTTTGTTTTAGATTTTCCGGCTGCCTAGCTTCACACAGGAGTTGTGGGAGGGCTATAGATCTTAGTAATTTTTTTTTTGGTTTGTTTTTAGTTGTTTTTGGTGGATTTTCGGCATTTCTTTATTTTTGGAGTTGGTGACTGTTGTCTCCGAGTCGTGGAGGCGGGTTTGTCGTTGTTGGCTTTGGTATCTAGTTGAGATGAGAACTCAATGGTGGTTGAGGAGGGATGATAGAGCTATGATGCTCCTGGCTCGGGTGAGCGACGAAGCGATTTTGTCACTAAGACCACTTATTCTCGCCGACTTTTCCGTCCCTTTCGCAAGATGTGGTTATTCTCGTCAGTGAATAGGTCTTTGTTGTCTTTGTTTCTGTACGAATTTGTTTGATGTGTATGCATGATTTACTCTTCTTTTGATAATCCTTTGGTTGATTGATTCATTAACATAGACCATACTGGTGTGTATGGATTTGTTTCCTTCTGAAGGAATTTTATTGCTAAATGAGCTCATCATTGTATACAACATGATAACCTAAGTCTAATTTATTATTTAGTTGTTTTCCTATATGTAGACAAGGTTAACTTTTCTTCGAGCTCTGTTGGACATGGGCTCGACAATTGGACCCCGGAAAGACCCAAACTGCATAGTGAACTTTGGTAGCAGGGAAGCCCCACTGAGCCACATACTGCTATTGGTCCACAAACCAGTAACTCGGCCCGATGATAACGATGGCCTCGTGTAAGCCCATTACAAGAGCCTGACAAGATATAGAAGGATGATTAAGTGAGAAAAAGGATATAGAGAATTGAAGGATATCTCGGGACGGTTGTGCCAGACTGCAGTTGCGCAACATATGGAGGAGGTTGAACTAAAGACTATAAAAGGATAGCTAAGGAAAAAGTAGAGACATGCATAATTTACCCCAGAACCCTAACTACGCACTCATGTCGAGAACTCGTCTTTTGTATTTTATTCTTCAATAAGAGTCTTCCTCTTTAGGTACATATTGGTATCACCTACTAGTAGTGTGTTTCAAATATATGTATTCATTTCTCTTTAATTAATGATAATATATGCGTGGCAAAAATAGCGAAAATCTAGAATGACCATTGTTAATTTTTTTGTTTGTTGAAAGTAAATATGGGCCCACATTTTTAGAGGGTATGTTTTGACCAAATCACCTTTTTTTTTAACTTTCAATTACCTAATAGTTTTAGCGATACTGTTGGCATAAATGATGGAGATTTTTAAAAATAACATGCATATAAAAAAATAGTAATGGTTGTTGAGGTGGATACGTGGCGGTTGAGGGAAAGATAATTCACTAGAAGAAAGAGAAAACTTGAGATAACATAGAATAAAAAAAATATAGAGAATATAAGAAAAATATTGTGCCATGTGGAAAATTACTATGTTTTATGGGAAATAACGACCTAAAACAAAGTATAATGTGGAATATACAAAGTAAGTGTGTTAAGAGTATAAATGATGCCATATTCCAAATAAAAGAATATGTCTTCGAGCTAAAGTTGATAGAAGAGAGTTAAATCCAGAGACGAAAAAATTAATGGTGGAAGAAATTAATTGGAATTTTGACAGGTGACAATGATGTTGGTGTTGATACCTATGGTAGAGTATTAAATCAGAGTTCTAGAAAGAAGAAAAAAGAGAGAAGGAGAAATATGGAAGAAATAGAGAGAGAGAATAAAAGAGAGTGAGAAAATCTAAAGTTTAGTGATAATGATGTTGGTGTTAATGGCCGTGGTGGAAGATTAAATTAGAATTCCAAGAAGTAAAAAAAAAGAGATATAGAAGAAACCAATGAAAGAGAAAAAATGGAAAAAATTTAGATTGAGAAAAAGATAAAAAAAGGAGAGAGATAAATGTTTTTTTCATCTGAATATATTATTAGAAGTTGTTAAATAAAACATTATACAACATAGAAAAATGTTAAATATGTTAATTTTCCCCTATGACAACTAACCGTATATATGATCATTTACTTAATTATTTTATGTTTCTGTTTACTCTTTTTATAAATCACTAAAAAAAATTTCTTCCCATTTTTTCATCACTAAAAATCACTTTTTAGTAGGTCAGTCATTTTTTAATCATTACACACACTTATCCCTAGAAATATGCCAAGACAAATTACATAAAAGATAAGTGCACAATCTAATAGATTAACCTATAAAATCCACAAATCTATTGGGGTTAACCCATTTAAACCTATTTGGTTAAAAAAAATCAACATAAACCTGCTAAAATCTTAGACAGGTCGAATCAATATATGAGTGTAAGTTTAGGAAAACTCCTTGTCTCTCTCTATTATTATCATCGAGTATATATAGATTACAAACGTATCTACAGTTTTAACAATGGTATATATGACTATGCATATATGTATTCTAACACTCCCTTGCAGTCTTAGCATCAGAGAAGCGGATGCTAAGACTGTCCCAAAAGTCTAAGAATAAGGGAGAATGGAGACTCTTGGTAAAGATGTTGGCAAACTGGCGAGCGGAAAGAACATGCAGAACTTTGATTTCACCGATGGCCACTCTTTCACGTACAAAGTGAATGTCGATCTCAATATGCTTCATGCGTTGATGTTGAATAGGATTAAAAGAGAGATATATAGCGCTGATATTGTCACAATACACAATAGTAGCTTGCAAAAGAGGTATCTTCATTTCAAGTAAAAGAGTCGTACCCAAGTTGTTTCCAAAATTGCATTGGGAACTCCACGATATTCAGCTTCTGCACTAGATCGGGATATGGTTTATTGTCATTTAGAAGACCACGAGACTAAATTGTCACCAAGAAACACACAATACCCCGATGTGGAATGACGAGTAGAGGGACACTCAGCCCAATCAGCATCAGAGTATGCAGTGAGACCAAGTGTAGTGGACCGATATAGATGTAGACCAAGTGAGATCATGCCCTTAATATAGCGAAGGATACGCTTTAATGCATGAAGATGAGACTCCCGAGGGTCATGCATAAATAAGCCTATCTGTTGGACTGTAAAGAATATATCAGGCCTCGTAAAGGTCAAGTATTGAAGGGCACCGGCCAAGCTACGATAGAAATTGGGATCGGCGACGGGTTCACCATCGTTGGCTTAAAGTTTGGAGTTGGCGACTACTGGCGTGCGACACGGGTTACAGTTCATCATGTTGTGCGATTGAGAATGTCTGCAACATAGTTTTGTTGTTTCAAGAAGAGACCACTGGAATCGCATATCATGGAGATACCGAGAAAATGATGTAAAGCGCCCAGATCCATCATATAAAATTTAGAGCTCAAGCTGGTGATGATGTTTTGTATAAGAGTGTTTGCTGATGCCGTAAGAACAATATCATCCACGTAAAGAAGCAATAAGAGATATTTTTTGAGATTTTTCATTGGTGACAAGACGTGCTTTGTAGCGAGAGAAGGAGCCATCCGCATTGAACTTTTGCTTGAAAAGCCACAAACATCGAATAATATTAGCAGCAACTGGCCGCGGGACAAGGTTGCATGTGCTTTTTTTAATTTGAACAGTATATTCCTCTGTCATTGCATTATTCCAATGACCATCCTTAGCTAGCTGAACATGTGACACTGGTAAAGAGGAAATTATTACGTCAATGTGAAAACACAACGGTTTTTGTGGTTTAAAAATACCATTTTGACAGCAGTTTATCATAGAATGAGTAGAAGTAGTGGTGGGAGCGGGAGGAAGAGGCATAATAGGAGGAGAAGTCGTAGGATTCAAAGGTAAAGGTGTAGAAATGTGAAGAATAGGGGATGGAGTTACCAGATTGAGTGGTGACATGTGCTCGATGGAAGAAGGGATTGTCGAGAACAGGAAGACAGGCTCATCAAATGTGACATGGCGAAAGAGTATGATGCACCTAGTGGATAGCTCGAGTCACCGGTTGCCCAGTGGTCCATCGGGTAACCCAAGAATACGTACGGGTGGAGAGTGGAGCAAGCTTATCTAAGGATGTTGGAAGCAGATTCAGATAACATAGACAACCGAACGTAGTGTGTGTAACTCGCCTTTTTCTGAAACAACTTGGTGTATGGGATCTCATGATCAATGGCGGAAGATGGAAGAAAATTGAGAAGATAAACCACCGTGTGAAAAACTTCAACCCATAATGCTGTAGGCATTGTTACTTGAATGAGTAGGGTACGTACTAGATCGTTTATGGTGCGGAGCATGCATTTAGCACGACCATTTTCCTGATACATGTAGGGGAAAGAAAACCGAAATGTCGTTCCCATCGTGTCCAAGTATATCCGGAAGGCGTGATTACCATACTCTCCACCATTGTCACATTGAAGAGATTTTATTTTGCACTTAAATTGAGTCTGCACATAGTTAGAAAAATGAATAAACTTGGAAAGAATGTCACTTTTACAATGAAGAGGATAAATCCAAATATAATGAGAAAAATGATCAAGAAAAAGGAGATAATATTTGATGCCACTAACACTTGGAATAGGAGATGTCTTAATGTCAGAATGAATAATTTCAAAAGGATGAGAGATCAAAGAATTGGATGTAACAAACGGTTGTCGGATATGTTTTCCGAGCTGACATGCTTGATACAATGTTATTGCAAAAACTAGAAAAAGAAGAAAACACACTAGAAAGAGATAAATTATTAGGATGCCCAAGCCAACGATGCCAAAGAGAAACATTAGCAATGGAGACTGTAAGGGCATGAGGAGGTGAGGACAGTGGTGATGGCTGAACGGAGTAGAGAGGTCCGAGACTATTACATCGGAGAAGCTTGGTCCGAGTAAGAAGATCCTTAACACAAAAACCAAACGGATCAAATTCAATAGAACAAGAGTTGTCAGTGTCAAACTTACGAACAGAGACAAGATTCTTAATGATAGAGGGACAAATAAGAACATTTTAAGCTGAAAAGAATGCGAAGGAGAATTGATGATACCCTCACCAAGTGTCGTAACAGAAGCCAAGGATCTGTTACCACCGGTGATAGTAGGAATATAACTCAAATTAAAAACAGAACGTACGTTACCTGCATGAGACATGATATGGTTGGTGGCATTGGAGTCCATGTACAATGCGGTATCATTAGGGTCTTGAAAGTGTGGGTGATGCTGGCAGGCAAAAATTTTTTTGTTTTGTGTGGTGGTGTAGGTGAGGATGTGAAGTTTTGTGTGAGGAGATCGTGATGGTGATAGCCCAAGAATGCTAGGTTGTGCCATATGCGGAAGAGCTGAGTGTGAAGGAGTCGACCCGATCATAGGACTGGTATAGCCGTATGTTGGGTATGTGGAATATGGCATCATATGTGGCCACTGAGGGAAGCCATATGGTTATGGACAATTGTTGTTGGAGAAATGTGATGACCCATTGTTATTGTTGTAGCATCCACGCCCACGATTGTTGCGACCCCCACGACCACGACCTCGGTTATTTCCATTGCCGCGGAAGTTGCCACCATAACTGTTATTGTTGTTGTAGCCATGGTACACATGCTGAATGTCATTGTTGTTCCCATGATGATGAGGAGTAGAGGATCGCAGGTAAAGAAGACGTGTTGGTATTGCTGGTACCTATCTTCACGTGCTTCGCAAGGAGCAATTCTTCCATTTGTAACATAGAGCGAGTTTCAAGAAAACCAGGGAATGACGACTTGTGTTTGATGACGTTAATGATGCTATCGTATTTTTCAGAGAGCCCATTGAGGATGTGCATCACAAGAACTCGATCGGAGATAGGAGAATCCTTGGTAGCCAGAAGGTCGGAGATCGTCTTGAGATTTTTGCAGTAGTCATGAATGGTTAGATTGCCGATGACAGTGGAGCAGAGGTCGTTCTCAAGTTGCATCGCACGTACCTCTTTGTTATCTCTGAAAAGATTTTCAATGGCCAGCCATAGATCACAAGCAGAACTTTTGGGTTTAAGAACAGTTCCGAGAATGGATTCGGATATGGTTCCGTAGATCCACATCTTCACCAAATCATTGTGTTTTTTCCAAGGGTTGTCGGTGGAGAAGAGAGAGATGAGGTGCCATTGAGATGACCAAGGACACCGAAGCAGCTACAGTGGGTTTCGAAGAGTTCACGCCACATATCATAGTTGAGTTTAGCCATGTCAAGAGTGATTGTGACATAGGCTTTGATTTGGGTTATGCCAAATAGTTTGTCATTTGTTGGAGTTCTAGTAGCAGCCATGGGAGATTATAAAACTTTAGATTGAAGAGAAAGGGAGAGAGAGGCACTGCATAGAGAGGAAGAAGGCAATGTGGAGGAGAAGAGAAGAAAGAAAATTAGGTCAAGGGAACGAAGATTTTAATACCATGTAAGTTTAGGAAAACTCCTTGCCTCTCTCTATTATTATCATCAAGTATATATAAATTACAAACGTATCTAAAATTTTACACAAAGATATATATATAATTATGTATATATGTATTCTAACACTAAGTATCTATATATTTTGACCACCCAATCATACAAAATATCATCTAGTTCTTTCACGCAAGAATTATAATAAATGCCAAAAGTTCAATTAATTTTTTTGTACATGTAAAATTGTGTTTTTTGCACAAAAAGAAAAATACTTTTTTTTTGTTTAGGTTTGTTTTTCCTCTTTCAAAAAATTTTTTGTTTTAAAAAATAAAAATATACAAATCTTTTTCCTGAGATATTTACTGTATCTAGAACCAACGTACAACAGAGTGTGCAACCAGTCCCTTTAAAAATTCGATTCTGTCATAAATTATATAAACAAAAGCCGGTTTATATAATCCGGTTAAGATCGGTAAAAGTCTAAAAGATCTAAAGTTGACTTTGAACTCGTCTTCGAGATTTAGATTCCACCTCCTTGTTCGTCTCTCGCAAACACATATACAGTTTCTCTCCAGACATTGTCAACGCTTGACCTCCCTCTTCCTCTATCGCTAGACTCTGTTTCTCGATCTCGCTCACAATCTCGTCTACAAGGTTTGGTGAGTTGAATCTGATCTTATTTAACCATTGATGAATCTTTTTATTGATCTTTCTCCCTTTCTTAATCTTCAATTCAGACTTAAAATCAATACTAATATTCTGGTTAATTATAAAGTTTCTGTTAGATTGCATAATTAGATGATTTTAGATCGTGTTTAGTGAACAATCTTATCTTCTTGCCCTGTTTTGGGTTAAGTATCATGATCTAGTTCGGACAGAACTCAGGCTTAGCTCTTAGCTTCTTTGTTTTGAATTTGTGTTTGTTCTCTGAAGAGCTTGGAGAAGTATTTTTCATGTTTGTTCATTGACTTTGGCTTTTTGAAACTTCAAGCATCTTAATGGATATATATGTCTTTGTTTTCTAATAATCAAATGTGGTTTCTTAATCAGGATCAATAATCACAACTTAATCAGGATTTAATTTATATAGCTAATCATGTCCATTCAAAGCCATAAATAAAGCATAGTTTGAGTCATACACTGCACAATGGTGGAAGATACATCTCCTTTAGCTTCTCCTGTTTCGCCGCCTCTCGTAAGTTTCCCTTACTCTTTGGTTTGTTAGGTTTCTCTTATTGATTGTTTAAGCTAAAACATTGTTGATTGTGGAACACTAGTTTCTGGAGGTTTTTTGTGAAATTTCTGGTAAAGACTACCGATTCACTACTGGTACAAAGGCGGAATTTGCGGTTTCTGTGATTAATCGGAAACTTGGTTTGTTAAAATCCCGCGTGATTTACATCGAAGCTGTAAAGGAAGGTGAAGAGCCTATCAGTTTTGGGGATAATGCTTGTCTTGTGAACTATGGACATGGTTGGAAGTTGAAGACAGTGACTGATGATGCTGATTTGCCTGGTAAGTTAGTTCTTGTCAATTTCAAGATTTGGATTTGAGAATATTGTCTGCTATTTTTGTAAAATTGGTTTCAATGTTCTTATTTTGATTAACTGAAAAAATAATAAAACGATATGTGCTCAAAATGCTGCTCATGCTGTTCTTTTCAACTCTTGTTACATAATCGTAATTTTGGAGCGTATGAGCTCTCGTTTTGTGACGTGTTGCAATAGTATCGGTCTCAAGAAGTGTTGTGCTTATGTATTTATAAATTGTGGTCATAGTGATAATGATGCAAAAGATAGAAATTTAAGCCAAAAATCTCAGATTCTTAGGCTTATTCTGTATTTCTTCTTTCTTATTATTTATAACAGTGGTGAATTAGTAACATTTAATGAAAATGGTGGTCATGAGACATAATTTTCCAAACTGCATTCTGGAGTTCATCAGCTTTTGTTAATACTTTGTTTCCAAATAACATTTTCTGTTTTTGTGATGCAGGATTAACTGAGAAAAACAATCTACCACAGCAGTTTCCTTCTGTATTATCTAAGGTAAGTATCTTGAGTTTGTTTGTAACTTCATAACGAGATTGTGTTACGAGTTTCTTAATACTTTATGCCATCATGATTACACTTAGCTTTTAACTTCTGCTGACGATACTATTCAATATCAAAGATCAAGTAGAGTGAAGAGAAATAGAACCATAGTTGATTGAAACTTATTGCTTTAATTCTGTTAGAACAGAGAACAAGTTCGATAGGAACAGAACAACGTTTCTTTTGTGATTTCCCAAAACCAAAGAGATAACCAAAGGACTAAGGGTTATTTTAGAGAACTCTAATACCAAGCCATCTATCGTTTATATTTATAGTTTTATACTATATTATAGAAACAAAACTTGTGAACAGTTCGACTTATTTCATTGAGAATCTGTTAGAAGCTCGTTTTCGTACTTGAGATCCTCTGTTGGTTTCATAATCCCTTTACTTTTGTTATGTGATTTTCTTTGTCAAAATGTATTTTGGAGTAATGCTTTTTAGCATTTTGTGGTTTGCGTTTCAGGGTTCCAAAGATTCAAAGTCCACAAAGGATTCGCAACCGGAAAATGAAGGAGATCAAAGTCTGAGATACATTGGGAGGATATTTGTTGCATTTGTTTTGATGTTTATTCTTGGTGGCCTCTTCACAGTGGCACTTGAGAACCTTCCTAGACTCATATTGCTCTTTAACAACTCTTCCATGTAAACTATTGACACTGTCCACACACAGACATTTGAGTATGTAGCTCATAAAACTGTTTCTTTTTCGTTTCCCCTATCAATCACTCATTTGACCGTAAACCAACTAGCCGGTTCGGTTAATTTTGCCTTGCAGTGTAATGTTCTAAATATGAAAAAAAAGGTTTAGGGTAATTACGCAAAGTATGAACAAGAAAAATTAATGTCATCCGATCATTATTATTATTATTATTATTATTATTATTTATATATATATATATATATCCAATCATTGTCTTTCTCATGCGATTAAGTAGAAAAACGATTATGGCTTCGAATGGTGATCAAAAGATTCAAAACCAGATGGGGTGGTGTGGTTTTATCAGTAACAAATTATCTAATATTTTTGTTACTATAAGAATCGCACCGCACTTGTTCTGCAGTTGTTCTGCACGTGTATTTTATCTGTTAGTTTTTAAAATTTGTATTTGCATCGTGAAAACTTATCAAATAGAATATAATAGATAATTTTAAGTCTTTTAACCAAAAAAAGGAAAAAAGAAAATAGCATATATGATTTTCTTAAGTTTTGTAAGATAAAACATAAAAATTTAAACTTTTTATTTTGCAAGTTTCCTGCTAATTTTTAACAAAAATAATTTTCCTATCATTTATTTCAACCCACATGACCTTCACTTAATTAGATTCATATAATTATGAGTATTTGCAACAGATGATCTTATATTGAAATCTATTTTGGAAAATTACTATATGTTTACAATACGTGTCATAGAGGAGATAAAAATACATTTTTAACCTTCTTTTATTTTTTATTTGTTCTTTTTCTTTCTTCTTATAATATTTTTTAATCTCTTTCATTCACTCTTCTCTCTTCTTCTCCCTTTTTCTCTTCTTCCTTGATCTAAATATCTGCATTTATTTTTTCTCCCACTCTATTTCTTGTTTCTCTCTTATTTTATTTATTTTTATCTCTTTCACTCTATCCTCCATCCACCATCACCATCCTCTCCATTCCTTCATTCCAAACATTGTTTTCAACCTCTTTTCCTCATTCGATATCACGGTAAAACTCCAATATAACCTTCCACCACCGACATCAAAATCAACTTCACTATCACCAGTATTAAAGTTATATACTTTTTTTAGATTATTAGGCTCTTTTATTTTAGTATACACAATATTTTCATATGAGACATTGTATTTACAGATGCAATGTTGTTTCTCCCATGAACACGATTTTTATTTCTAAATTACATTATTCTTAAAATTAACACATTATGTATTTTAGTACAACAAAATATTTTTGTATGTTGTATACTATTTTATATAATTATATGAAAGTTTCTCTCTTATATTGACACCGCCAAATCTTTTCCTCTTTCTCTACCAACGTTGTTTCCATCTCAACCACCACCATTTTCATCTCAACCATCACCATATCCACCTCAACCACCATTAGTATTTTTTTATATATGCATGTTATTTTTAAAAATTACTGTGATTTATAATGACATGATATCTATCACCATTTCGTAAGTATAAATTGATGAAGGGATAATTTGGTCAAAAAACAATATCTCAAGGTTGGGCCCATAGTTAGTTTCAAGAAAAAAACTGACAAGGTCATTTTGTCAAAATTTTAACATAATTAGACTATGTACCAAAATCACCCTATAATTATTGTATAAGAGCAAATCCTCCATTGAAGCTAGAGTCTCCACAACACATCAACAGTTTACCAAATCCATATCAAAACAACACAGTTCCAAGATCAATTCAGATGGGCTACAAAGAAGAAATGACTACTCAACAAGAGTCTGCTAAGGCAAAAACTCTGTTGCACATAGAGACTTCTTCTGCTTCAAATCCACAACTATCATCTGATAAAAAAAGAAAAAAAAGGGGAAAGATGAATTGGCCAGTTTGCAGTACAAAGCTAAAGATCAAAACCAGTAACAAATTTGATTCTTTGCCAACTGAAACCACATGCTAAAACAAGACACCTATAAATGTGATGTGGAAATATTATCTTTTAAATATGCTCTTTGTATTATATCTATATAAGGCAAAACATGATGTAATCACAAAGTTAAGTCGAAAATGGATCAATAAAAGAACAATTCATCATCTTCTTCATTGTAAGCTTTCTTCTTCATGTTGAACAAATTATCTCTAGAATTAAAGCAATAATGTAAAGACTAAAATACAAACAAAAAATAATCAGATAATCTTCATGCAGACCACGATGCGTTTTCACTCATAATATATTTCACCATACAGATCTCGATGTTTCTTACAAAATTTGTTGTGTTTTTTAAGATGAAAAAAATAAATGATTAAGGTTTTCTACTTTTTGTATTTCAATTATCTAGCTATTCGATTTTAAACAACTAGTTAACCTACATGACTAGGGATGTTGCAGTGGGTAAAAAAATCCAGTCTGATCTGAACCCATTTTGAGTCAATTTAAAAAAAAAAAAAAACTGAAAACCCAAAACCCGAACAGTGTAACCCTGAAAAAACATGTGGGTTTTGGGTGTATCCATGGGTACCCGAATTAATTTTTATTTTATTTTTTTGTGTATTTTTGATTTGATTTTTTTTAATATCTACATCAACAATAATTTATAAAATTTGAACATTAAAATGTTTAATCATCTAAAAAGTAATTATATGATTTTGCATTTTTGGCGGAAAAAGTCGTTTCACGATTTTCTGCAAATTGTGATATTACGGTTTTGGCTGAAAAACTCAATTCCAAAATTATATTGTTTGAAAGAAAAACGTAAATCTGAGGTTTTTTGTTTTTGGCGGGTAATCATCATTTCATAAAATTTTCCACAAAAAAAACTCGATCAAATGATTTTGGCAAAAAATATAATTCCAAGATTTTACAGTTTTCGTAGAAAAACATTATTTTGCAATTTTCCATCAAAGTTGTGGGTTCACAGTTTTGGCGGAAAAAACATAATTATGAGATTTTGCGGTTTAGAGTATTTTACGATTTTGGCTAGAAAAAAGTAATTGCGAGATTTTACGGTTTAGGGAAAAATATACTTATATATATTTTTTTTTCATTTTTGGCGGGAGAAGTCATTTTGCGATTTTCCGTCAAAAGCACAATTTCACGATTTTGAAAAAAATTTAATTATTAGATTTTGTTTTGTTAACCCATAAACATAATTCTGTGATTTTATAATTGTGGCTACTACGTGATCTTGCAGTCTTTGTGAAAAATTATTATTCCAGTTTGAAATATATTATATGATTTTGGTTTTAAATATTTTTTTAAAAATTATTATTAAAAATAAAATTATGAAACAATAGTGTGTTAGACATATAAGAATTTTAAAATAACTCAGTGGGTACCCAGAACCTAATAGGGTAAATCCATATTAAGTCCTATCAGTATGGGTACCCACCCATTTTAAGTCCACCAGTTTTTTGTTTCAAATAGTAGAGTAATGGGTTAGAAAGTTTACATGAATATCGAATACCCAGTGGGTGAAAACCCATTTTTTAACATCCCTACATGTGGCAATTCATTTAATTTGACTCACAATATAACTATTGAAGAAATTATATTGTGAAAGCACTTTTGGTCAATTGGTCAAGTTTTAAAAGGTTTCTACACTAGGTATGTGGTTCGATCTTCAGAGAGTGCAATTTTTTGCAGATTAATAGATGTGAAGCTTTTTAAAAATTATAGAGTCCTGCAGATAGAATCGTCTATCGTGGTCTCATGTGTTGTGCAGAGAATTTGTCTATATAGAGATGTCGTATATATAAAATCGTATGTCGTAGATTCGAGTATTACAAAGAGTCTGGCCATCATGGAAATAATGATAAATTAAACAAAAACTAAATAGAAAAGATAATAAAAAATCCTCAGGTGGAGATCGATGCGTTTTCGCTCATTATTTATTTCAACTTCACAATTCAGATCTCAATGCTCTTTCACCCACTAATGAAACAGGTAAGACGAATCATTGAGTTTTTTAATCACGCCATTTTGATAACGTTTTTATTTTTCAAACAACATACATAATGTTTATGCTTATTAAAAAAACATGCATAAGGTTTATAGTTAATATAGTGACATATTTAATCATAGACATACTTTTAGATATATCTTTGACTTATATCAAAATATTACTCTAATCTTATATAATAAAATAGGGTTACCTTATGTGTGGAGCTCTGAAATGCTGCCATGTATCTACTTAAAAAATGACACATTAGCTCTTTCCTAATTTTCTTTTATTTTTATTTTTTCTTTTCTAACCAACTTTATAAACACCAATTATTTAAACCATTCCATTAATTTAAATCTCCTTTCTAATTTTTTTTTTTTTGATTTTCTCTTCTCTAACCAACTTCATAAACACCTATTATTTAAACCATTCTATTTATTTAAATAAAACAAAATAAAGTCATGTGTGTATAATGGAAACCTTGTATAAATATGCATTGTATTCATGTGTGTTTTAAACCATTTCATTAATTTAAATCTCCTTTCTAATTTCCTTTTATTTTGATTTTCTCTTCTCTAACTAACTTCATAAACATCTATTATTTAAACTATCCCATTTATCTAAATAAAACAAAATAAAGTCATGTGTGTATAATGGAAACCTTTTATAAATATGTATTGTATTTATGTGTGCTTTTTTCAAAACATTTTTTAACAATTTTCCCGACTTCTTTTTCCTCCTTTCTATTTTTTTTTTATTTTCATTTCATTTTTTCTAACTAACAAATTAAACACCAATTATTTAAACCATTAAATTTATTTCAAATATACAAAATAAAGAGAACTCCAACTATTACAAAAGAAAAAACAATAGAAATAAAATTTTTTATTTATACAACGTTTCCATTATACAAATTTTTCCAAAATCTCATTTTCTTAATATCCACATCTCCAAAATATATACTTTTTAAAAAATCAACAAACTTAAAAAAAAACTTAGAAGGAGCTTTGAAAATTATGGCTCCTTTAATAAAATTGATAATGTCAACTACGCTTTAAGAGGTTGAAAAACTTAGACAAAACATTTCTTCAGTATATGGTGGTTTGTTACAAATTCTAAGTGGATGAGACATCTCCAAAGCATTTATGCTCAGGAAAAATGCAATTGTGATGGTAAGACTAAGTTGCAATTAAACATTTTGTTTTTGTTAGAATGTCAAGTTTTATCACAAAAAAAAAAAAAAATCCGAAAGTTAATTACAAAGTATCTGAATAGAGCAAAAGGGGTCAATGTCTTATATAATAAAGTAGGGTTACCTTATCTGTGGAGCTCTGAAATACTGCTATGTGTCCATTTAAAAAATGACACATTAACTCTTTCCTAATTTTCTTTTATTTTGATTTTTTTCTAACCAACTTCATAAACACCAATTATTTAAACCATTCCATTAATTTAATCTCCTTTCTAATTTTCTTTTATTTTGATTTTCTCTCTCTAACCAACTTCATAAACACTTATTATTTAAACCATTCTATTTATTTAAATAAAAAAATAAAGTCATATGTGTATTATGGAAACCTTGTATAAATATGTATTGTTCATGTGTGTTTTTTTCAAAACAATTTTTAACAATTTTCCCGATTCTCTTTTTCCTCCTTCCTAATTTTTTTTTATTTCATTTCATTTTTCTAACCAAAAAATTAAACAGCAATTATTTAAACCATTACATTATTTCAAATATACAAAATAAAGAGAACTCCAACTATTAAAAAAAATAAAAAAATAAAAAAAATATATTTATACAACGTTTCCAGTATACAGAGTTTTCCAAAATCTCATTTTCTTAATATCCACATCTCCAAAATATATACTTAAAAAAAAAATAAAAAAAAAACAAATTGGTTTCAAAATAACTTTAATAAAAAAATCTAAATAACAAACCAAAAAAATTAGCAATTATTGGAGAAAACTCATATTAGGTTTGTTATTTGTTCCCAGCTCTATGTGAAACGCCTTCCCTACTCCAAAATAAATGCTAGCAATTATGAGTTTTCTCCAATAACCTCTTTTTATATGTAGTAGTATATATATACTATATCTTATTAGAGTGAATGCGTTGATGTCTCCTCTCACTAACCCTAATCTCCCTTCCTCCGCCGTAGCCCAGCACATCAATATTCGATAAGGTACTTTCGCTGTAGCGTCAACTATTTACGTTTAGAATTAGAAATTGTGAGAAAAACATACTCCTCTGTTTGCTTTTTGTTTAGTTGGATTGATGTTTTTCGGTTTATACTGTAGGCAGGATATGGGAAGGTTATGGAGATTTTATTGTTGAAGGACACGGGGATCAGAGTCTTGACGTTCGAGACATGATTGGTTTGTGTATATTGTGCATGCCTTGGATCGGTTAGGTTCCCAGTCTCCTATACATGCCATTTACACTCTTTTGGTCCAAGATAGTTTCATGGTTACGAGAAAGAAAGGAAGTGTCCAATCAATTTTTTCTCCGCCAAAAGCAACTTCGTGTCGGAGTTCTAACTTTGTTAACTCTATTAGTGGGAATCTAACGCTAGCTCTACAAATATTAAATGAGCTAGGAAGCTTGGCATCAATGGCCCGGGGTGTAGTAGGCATGGAGCTGAATGTATAAGCAAGTCTTTGCAAAGTTTGGACGTTGCTTAAAAAGAAAACAGTATAGCCTGGTTTGGTTGGTAGTAATTCCTTATCGGCAATCATTATTTTATGATTTCAGGCCATGTGCTATGCTTTGTTAGTATATCTTTTTTTTTTGTGAATTGTAAATTCTTTATTAGTGTATACTCATTTTGCTTTTGGTAATGACTTCTCTTACATGCAGAAAATGTGGCACACTCTCTCTTCTGCACTTGAAACAAATTCTTTTTCTACTTGTAGAGATCCATAAGGTATGACATGGCTGAAGAGATAGTTGGCGATATGTTTATTATGTTTTCCTGTAACATTGTTTGGATATATAGTGATGCAGACCAAACCTCCACACATACTCTGGACTGATTTTTACTCTTTTGTTTCCTTGTCAACCAATATAGGGAGCATTGACTACAAAGCTCTATAGAAACTTGTCAAAAGCAGGAGTGTAGAAAGTGCGATAATTAGAAATTAGAAAATCAAAGGATAAAAAGGTTGTGTGTGTGAACATATAGTAGTTTTGTGATTTCGCAAATTTTTAAAGAGAAATGGATCAGTGATGAATACATCTAATAAGCCATGATAAAATCGGAAATGGAGCAAAAAATTAATCTGATGGAAATGCTGGTTCATATTACCAACAAACATTATATCTGGGATTTCATCCATAGTGGAGTAATGGTTCATCATCTTCTTTCCGCCATTTCACAAACATTTATAGAGCCTCTTTATAGTTCTTAAATTTTTATTAAAAAAACTCTCTTTTGGGTTATTCTGCATATTTCTATGAAGATGAATGTTAATTTGGCCCATAATGAAGAGATTTGCATTTAAGAATTCACACAAAAAAATTATTTGCATTTGAGAATTTTATGTTGTATATAAAAATTTTATGTGATGTATATAATCTGGTAAGTTTTATTTTATAGTATAACAAAACAAAATTTGCAAACGATATGAATTTCTTTGGGAGATTTATGAATTTATGATAGTCTTTAAAGGTCAATAGCACACAAGTAGACTTGTTATTAAAGCAAGGTGGGAAACCAATAAAGGGCTGCGACTGAATCTGAAAGCAGAATAATTGAGGACGAATGACATATAAGAGTGTCTATAAGAGAGCTGCTTGAAGCAAGTGTTTTCACCAGATGTGTATTAAATCTCTCTCTATTCACGGCGAGGAGTTGGATAAATTGGCTTATTTTTCACAATTTTAGTTGCCAAGAATATACATAAGTCATAAGTATGAGTGAATGTATTTAGAGTATGTACCAGTAATTTAATTAATTATACAGGAGCACGATACATTATTTTAGTGATATACAAATTGAAACCTAATTCATATATTCAAAATAATTGATTTAAACACCATAAATTCATAAATACTATAAAAAATCTATGCAAAGGATAAAAATATTCAATGAGTTATGAAATATGTAAAAATATATTAATAATACTCTGAAAAATAGGAAACAATATTTATTTAACTATTTTTAATTAATAAAATAGAAAATTTATATTAATATTTTAATATATTCTCTAAACATAAATTAAATTACAAAGTGTTGTATATTTCAATTTTAAACCCATGCAATGCGTGAGATATTTTCTAGTATAATATATAGACAGTTTTTGAAAATGGATATAGCTAGGAAGTTTCGAAAACCAGATAATAAAATTGTATACCCAGTCAAAAAAGAATAAAAATCAGATATTTAATTTTGAAATCTTTATATATATAAATATATATATCTTATTATATTTACCTTGGTTGCTCTCACGAAAACTCGACAGGTGTCAAAATTCTAATTAATAGAATTGAGACACATGTCAGTTGATCGATTAGATTTTAACACGTGTTAAAAATTGTATTAATTGTTTTCTTTAATGAAAAAAGAAAATCAACGAAAAAGATTAAATAATAAAATTGATTCTTTTACTTTCTATTTTTAATATATTTTAAATCTTAATAACATAATAATTGACATGAAACATACACGTGTCGGCTGATCATTTAGATTCTGACATGTATTAAAATTGCATTATTATTTGTTTCCTTAATAGAAAAGGAAAATCAATGGGGAAAAAAATGAAATATTAAAATTAACACGTTTTCTTTCCATTTTTAATATTTGTTAAATTTTATTATTTTATTAAATTTTGCATTTTCCTTTTCAAATATAGAAGTCTATAAAATTTAAATCTAATAATTTTTTACACAGTTCTAATTATAATTAGAAAAACATATTGATGGAGTATAATCTAACCTAATTCATTTTTCTAATTAATTAAGTGTCAAATAAATTTTATAATAAGTTAATTTGATTAACTAACACATAAAAGTAGTTAATTGTATGGATCAAATGTTATATAGATCGATCCATGAACACATAAGTTTTTTTTGTAATAAATTTATCATAAAAATAACATGAGTTCATATATTGCATGAAATTCAATAAATTATATAATCACAATAATTCACAGGAAACTATAAAATTAGATTATTAGTGAGAAATATTTGTCATGAATGCAAGAAAACTGAATATCAAACAAGTTATAAGTGCAAAAAACCTCAAATAAATAGGGATAAACAAGCAAAAATTTGAGACGATATATTTTGGGAAAAAAGAAATGAGAATTCAAAAATGATGATTGTTGTCTATTTACAATTTATATGAGAATATAAGTTATGCATGGACAAGGTAAGGATCATCAACGTCAACTCAGTGAGCCAAATATGCAAAGCATTGCAGAAAGAGTATCAAGAGATGATTTCATATATGGAATGTTAGGAGTTTTAAAATGAGATTCAAGACCGATCGCTAAACAGTTTTATCAGATTTGTCAACAAGAGTTATATATATTTGGTACAAGATAGCAAATGGGTTAGAAAAATGCATAATATTCTTGGTTTACGAATCAAATAAACAACACATTTATTGGATATGAAAATTGAAAGAAATGTTTTCTCCATAGAGGAGAAAGAGTGTGCAAATGATCTCTCGCAAAGGGAGGAATTGAGAATTATTCTCTCCCAAAGTACGAAGTCGAAAAAACAGGCGGAGAGCCACTCAGAGAGAAAGTTGCTTCTCATACACTAATTTGGATCCAAAGGAGGGAGCTATGCGATGAGTCTTTTGCTGGAGATTGAAGATGATGGTGAATGAGAATCTGACAACATAAAGAAATGAAGCCGCGAAAACCAAACATTTTCAGGTATAGAACCTAAGATAGGAATAAAATTGGGAGATGTGATGGAAGGGCTAACCTATAGGATGTTGTTTGAAAATGCCAAGAGACACGGAATTGTGAAGGATTTCAGCGAGTGAATGTGCGAGAAGGAAAGGATATTCGGTTAGGAACTGATATAAGATCTGAGCCAGAGGACTTCAGAGGGAAAACACAGATCTTGCCAAAAGAACATCTTGCAAGATCTGTGTAGGCGAGAACATAACCACCAGTTACCGTATTCGTTTTTTCAGATCTCACACTAGGCATGTGCGTTCAGGTTTGGTTCATGTTTTTTGTGTGTTTCAGGTTTAGAGGTCTATGATCCATTCGAGTATATATAATTTTTGATTCGGTTTTGTTCCATCCAAGTTCGAGTCAGATTTTGGCACACGAAATATCGGAAAAATAAATGAAAAATTGATTAAATTTTCACGAATATAACTAAGAAATTTCATATTTATTTGGTTAATTTTAGGTATTTTAGTTATTTGGGTATAAAAATAATTGATATTTTTGGGTTTATAATATTAGGGTCATTGGGTTATATCAAGTCTAAATATAATTAATATTTTTGGGTATATAATTGTATTTCGAGTGTTTTGGGTATCCATTCAGTTCTCAGTTCGGTTTGGGATTTGATCCTTCGGATATAGGAGTCTAGGACTCTTTCGAATTTTTGTCGGGTTGGTATCTCTTTTTGGATTGGATTCGGTTTGGTTATTCGGGTTTCAGATATTTTTTCTAGATTTATCTAGCACGTTAGTCGGAAACAAAAACGACAAGCTTGAACCAAAAGCTATTGGACATGATATAAATTTTTAATATCTGAATAACAAAATTTTAATATAGAAAATTAAATTAATTTATTCATGTAGAAAAAATGAATTTTTATAAATAACTATCTTCTCCAACAAAACATAATTTCTACTTCTTTTCCTAAAACAATTTAAGATATATTATTAACAACAAATATTTAATTTAATGAATTTGCTTAAATTTAATTTATTTTAAAATTTATAAATCCGCCCATCGGACGGGTCCTAATTTATTTTATAAATTTATAAATTTATATATATCTATTTAAAATTTTACTTTGTTTTAGAATTTTAGTAAAAAAATTTTGGTTAGGCCTTATTTTATTTTGAAATCATGCACTTATGCAGTATATGATTGTTAAACAAAAACTCTAATTGTAAGCTAGCTTTTGATTGCATTACGTATACAATTTCTTTTTGCAAATATATGCATCATCTTAAGACAAGCTAGAATATCCGCATGTTTTCTTGTACTTGGAAATTCGCATGTTTTCTCGTAGTGAAGACACTAAGTTAGTATATATATCTGACCAAAAGGGGAGGGGGAGGTGGCTAGTGGTAGAACAAAAGGTTGTTTTCTTGTGTCTCGAGTTCAATCACTCTTTAGAATGGAGAGAAATTTTTTAAATAGGAATGAACGAAAGGCTGGCTCCGAGTACCAAGGGAGATTATGGACCAAAAGTCCGGAACTCCTGTGATTTATATAAAAAAAAAAAGTTAGTATACGTGTTTTAGTTGACAGCTATATTGATGTGATGGAACTTTGATCCGACAAATACTATTTTACTAGTTCATGGTAAGCATGGTAGTAAAATATGCTTAGGGATAGATAACTCTAGTCAAAACCTTCCGTGAAAAAGCACCCAAAAAAAAATGAAGTGGAACGACTTTACTGTAATATTAAAACTTCAATAACAGGTTACATGTTTCAGCTTTGGATCCATGTGAATTTCCCAAGTGTTTGGAGGTCGGTTTTCCTGGGGATTCGCTATTCTTCAGTTTAATAAGGTACGTTTCGATGGAAGGGGCTAGAGCCCGTTTTTCCTTTATTATTCGAGAGTGAAAAGCAAATGCGAACAGATTAATCCGAACTCGATGAACGTTAGTTCGGACTGACTAAGAACAAGAGGTATCAACGTTTAAAGCCTATTTCTCCTCCCAGGGTTCTCCCTCCTCTCCTCTCTTTTGAGCGGTGGTCTCCTCTTTTTATAGGGGTCTTCTGTTGCTTTTCTCTCCTTTCCTAATGGGCTAATGGGCTTTCCTGGTCATCTTGGGCGAATTTTGGGCCGAGCAACTGGGTTGTGCTCGGTCAACCTCCAACACCATGAAATGAGCAGCAATTATGAGTGAAGAACAAGGTAAGAGTCCTATGTTTCTCTTATGTGATTAAAGATAAGACTTGAGCAAACCACTCCTTTGTCCACACTCCACACCATTACTTCTCCAGACTGGCGAATCTTCTGTGTCCACGTAGTAAGGTAAAATAGGAGCTGTTCAAATTCATTGTTTTTGGCAGGTGGAAGATCCTAATTACTATGAAGTTGATCAAGGGGCCAAAGCAATCTTAACAACATGTTTTCCTTCTAGACTACCTTTACACAAAAGTTTTTAACAAAAAAAAAACAAACTACACATAGAAGTGATTAACTTGAGGCAGCTTTTTGGCAAGACCAGTGCACCATACCAAAAATTAGTAATCCCCGAGATCACTAAATTTAGTTGTTGAAGTCTTACAGCTAGATATAGGTATTTAGAATTCCAAGAACCTATTTTGCTGTACAGGTTCGAAATTTAGAATGGTGAGTTTCTTGGTGCAGAAGGGAAAACTTTAGTTACCTAACTTACCTAATAGGTAGCTGACCTTGAGAAATGCTCGATAATAATTCCAAGTTTGTGAGTTTTGCAAGGAATAGATAACTTAATATTATTTCTGACAGAATAAAGAAGGAGCTCCTTATATTTGTATTATGCATACATATCTACAGGGCTGGCGTTGAATTTTTTCAAGACCGCAAGCAAAAAAAAAAAGATTTTTAGAGCATCTCCAATGTATTACTCCATTTTTTACTTCAAAATAGAGTAACTCAAAAATAGAGTTGAATTATATTCCAAACTTACTCCAAAATAGAGTTGAAAATAGAATAATGAGTAAAAAAATAGAATAATGAATAAAATTACTCCATATTTGGAGTAATTTCATTTTTTACTCTATTATGGAATTAGATATGGAGTAGGGTTAGAGCACATTCTACTTCAAAATGGAATATGGAATGAAAAATGGAGTGGAGTTGGAGATGGTCTTAGTGACAAGAAATATGTTTTCAACCAGCAGACTAACAAGATTTAATGTGATACAAATGGCCACTAAAATATATAGGTTTTTAGGATCGTAAGCCCATGCTTGGCCCGCTTGGGGTCGACTCTACAAGTATTCAAGTGTAACTCTAATCTACTAGTAGTTAGGATTGGGCATAATTAATTGTTACTCGTCTTGTACCCACTGCTTGTCTTGTATCCGATTTGAAAAATTAAATATTTGTTCTGAGCAAGTTTGGTAACAAGTCAGCAAATTAGATTACTTGTAAGTCAAAGTTAAGTAACAAACCAAAAAATATATTTTGTACTTGCCTTGTTAGAGCATCAACATTGGGTAGAGACTCATTGAATCTCTCAAATTATTTTAATTCTTTTCATATAATTTAATTGTTTTAAAAAATTTAAATTATAAAGAAATAATAAACTCAATCATATATTGACACGTGTGAAAAAAATCTCTAGAGAGGTTCTCAACGGTTCTTATTTGAGAACCAATTCTTTTCTCTCTCTTACTTTTTATTATATTTATTTTTTATATTGTTAAGAGATTCTTTCAGAACCTATCATTGCAGATGTTCTTACTTGTTACTCGCTGAAAATTACTTTCTACTCGTTATTTGATATTTTTTAATAGTTACTTGTTACTAAAATATTAACGATTAAATTATTAGAATAGATTAATAGTCTTTAAATTATTATGAATTTTTATAATTTTGATTTAGTTCATAAAGACTAAATTTCAAAACCTCCTCTTGTGACAAAACTCATCAACCTTGGATATTATGTATGAAATAGTATTTTTTTTAACTTCAAGTCTTTTACGTTCAAGTAACAAGTATTTGACTTTGACAAATAAAAGTTGGGTCAAGTAATTTTCAAGTAATCAAGTTTTGAACGGATACTTGATCGAGCAAGTACTCGTTTTGAACTGGTCAAGTAACAAGCCAAACATTCAATTACTTTTTTTTTATAAAAAGCCCGAACCAAATGGTTTTTACCGCATGGAATCAAAATTCATCAAAACTAAACCGAAACTCAAATGGTATAGAAAAATTTATACCAAATTACCCGACTCCAAACCATACTGTTTAATCAAAATCCACTAAAATTTTAATATATTTAGTTAAATATATTTAAATATACTAAAAATTTATAATATTAATTAAAATTAGTTAGTATATATTTATTTTTGTTATAAATTTTTTTTCCAAAACCTAGCCAAACAAAACCTGCACCCGAACCCAAACAAAATAACAATTTTTATCTAATATAACATGTTTTAAAACTTAAAAAAAAACATGAATAACTCCAATCAAACCGAACCGAATAATTGAATGCCCACACCTAGACAACGTTTGCTATAATTGGACAACCGTTAAGTATTTTAGTTATTCATCAAATTTGTTTATTTTTAGGTATATACAATTATTTTAAATATTTCTATTTCGGGCATGCATGCTCAACTAATCAAGCATGATAGAAATAAAATTATTTTTAAACTTTTTATACATTTGAAGGTAAAACAAATGAGTTGTTTTTTAGGTCAATTTGATACTACAAGATCTGTCTCATATTATATTTTAGTCAAATTAAGTCTGAGCATGCATATGTCAGGAATACGTTTTTTTATCCTTGAAAATCAAACAAATGAGTTTGCTAATTAATCAATTGGATACTATATTAATTGTTTTTAGTCAAGTTTGTGATTATGATGGATAATACATTTAATTTAGTCAGATAATATTAAATATTAGTCAAACCTATAAATAGAATGTTGAGACAAAAAAAATATGGAAGAACCATTTACGGTAGAAAATAAAAATGAAAGACCATGTTAAAAAATTGAGACGTTTCACAAAAAAAGACATATAAATAGAATTCTTCGTGAAGATTTAGAAAACTATCAAACGTTATTTTTTCTCAATCAAATTACAAGAATATAATGGGTATTACAAAGAAAGCTGTGACGTTGTGTTTTGTAGTAATATTGGCAATCTCGTTTTCTAACAATAACATTTTGGCCACGCCTGGTAGGTTATTGTTCAAATATCTTTGATCATTTTAAGAGAAACAGTTGAACATTTTATTTTCAAGGGATATAGAATTTGTAATAGATATTTATATGTATGTGTATATGTATGTGTATATATTAACTTGGGTTGTATATGTGCAGCGACGAACCAATCGATATATACTGCTTGCATTGGACCATGTTCGATGAATGACGGAAATAAACGATGTGAAAATCAGTGTTTATATAGGAGGTACTATGCAGGAGGAGAGTGTGCTTTTATTGAAAAAGATGGACCAAAACCACAATGTTGTTGCATTGACTTATAAAAATTGATCATCATTCTAGTAATTGGCAATTTAAGCATTACGTTTTAAAAGATGAATTTTTTAACATTTGATGCTCTTCAACTACTTGGTAATGAATAAATGAAATAAAAATAAGACTGATTTTTTACCGCTTTTATAACCTAATTATTTTGTTTCGACGTCTGTGTTTTATAACCTAACTTTTAATTCCGTAATTTGCCAACATTGTCAACATTGTTTTTTTTGTCATCTTATTAAAGTTCCATTAACGAAACAGAGTGTTAAAACCAAAATAGAGCATAAGCTCAGTCAAACATAAACGGAAAAACTTTAAAAAGGAACCGGGTCCCGGCTTTCATTGTGAATACGAGAATGAAGCCAAGCCGGTCCACCAATTGAGAGATAAGATCTGAACCGTCCATCCCGAGTTACACTCCGCTCTATATCCCATGCAATAAAGTTTGCTTGTGATGAAGACGTGATGAAACTGAAACCATGGACCTCGTTAATCAGGTTATGGATCTGATCCAGATATATGTGGTATCTCAGCCACTTACACCTATTTTGTATTGCATCAACTGCAATAGCAGATTTTACCTAAATTTCACAAGAAGCAAACTCCAAATCCCTTATGTTTCTTAACACCCATACAATGCAACGCAGTTCCGCAACAAGTCTACATGAAACCGGTGTGAATGCCTCTCTAGCATGAAATAATGCTTCCCCAAAATGATCTAGTACTTGTTAATGTAAAGCTTTATAATTTCTGAGAATATTCTGCTTGATGATATTGAAATGAAAACAAAATGGCTTTGAATAGCCTACGACCAAACTGAAATAGAGAGAAAGCCGGACCAACACTTGACCACGACTACTACCTTAATTGAACGAAGCTAACTCCTAAAAACTAGCCTTATTGACCAATTATAATGACAACTGAAAGACCAACTCAACTACGACTCAAAGACTCAATCTTGTAAGACTTTTATTCTACAAAGTACTTCTCCGACAGCCCAACAGTACTAACCATCCAACCCCACACATAGAAGTTGAATTACACCAGGAAGAAGACAAGTTGCACTTCACGAATCCTAGAGAGGGCCTGAACCAATGCTTAAAACACTCGTGATCCCACTTGAGATATTATACTTTCTAATATGTTAGCCTCTTGTTGTTTCAACCATAGCTTTGTTTCCTCAAGCGCTAATGAAAGAAGGAAGTTAATATCTCCTTGTTTCCCCTCACAAATTAACTTATTCTTATGTTTCCATAAACCCCATAGTAACCATGGAATCTCTATCCGTAGCTTCTCATCAATTGTCACATCTCCCATTAACTTGAAGATGTACTGGAAGTTTTCACAAATATTTGATGAGAAGCCGGCTGATTGTAGGGGAAGATTATTGTTGTCCCAAACAGCTCTTGGGGGCGTACAATCGAAGAGGACATGACTCACAGTTTCAGGATGTTGGTTGCAGACCTTACAAATCATGGGCATTTGAATTCCATGGCCATTCAAACACTCCGCAACCACCAGAGCTCCGGATAATGATCGCCATAAGAATAAACATATACAACATTCGACCGAGAAGTTTATGAGTAAGACATAACGTACCAACCCTTCCGGATTTACTATTACTTGAAATAATCACACCACAACAAATTTATATATAAGAAACACACACACACACACAATCTTACACTTTTGAAACTTTGCATATACTGGCATTATAAAAACTGTAGAAATTATTGGGATGTCTTGGTTATTTCTACTAGGGACATCAAATGGTCACTAAATGCTGGGATTTAAGTTCTATTTCAATTTTTTAGAAATTTGGTTCGGAAACCGAAAAACTATCGGCTACGATTCAGATTGGTTACTTTTTTATCCAAGTCTATCCAAATCTACCTGAATTACTGGAAAGTACCAAAATACCAGAAAAACATTGGTTAAATTATCGATTATTATTGGACTAATATATTAGGGTTTATAATTAATTATAAATTTGTAAGTTTGAGCACCAGAGCTGCACAAGGTGGCGGAATCAAAGAAATTGAAGGCACCGAGTGAGATCGAACCGGCTTGGAGACGGCAACGGACTTAGCTAGTGAAGAATGATCAGAGAGAGTGGATTCATCATCACTAACCTCCATTGCATCACCCACCGGAGGTAGCGGAGATGTCGCGTCGCGCGATGGTGGCACATACGACTGTGGATTCAGCACAAGCTTTGGATAATCGATGTCCTTGTTGAAATTGAAAAACACACTGGGTTTTAGTTGATATATGAAAAAACACCGTGAAAATAGTTAACATTGAAATTGGCCATTTTCCCTAAACAATAACACCTTTCAAGCTTAAACAACTGAGAGAAAATGCTAACTTCAACATCAACTATTTTCACGGTGCCTTTTCATACACCAACTAAGATTCAATACGTTTTTCAACTTTAACTTCTTTAAAAAATAAAAAATCTACATGAACATTTATATGTGTGCTTATAATAGAGAAACAGAAACATTATTATCAGTTGAGCCATATGAATGTTCATGTAGATTTTTTGAAAATTTTGTAATTTGAAATTGAAAACGTACTTGATCTTAGTTGGTGTATTAAAATGCACCATAAAAATAGTTGATGTTGAAATTGGCTCTTTTCCCGTAAACAGCTCGTACGGTTCTATTCACCACTTCCTACAGTAGAGGCATGACATTTTAAATGTAGTGGATGCCTATGGAGGCAAACGGTTGCAGTTTCAAGTGTTATTAAATGATTTATACTACTGTTTAAATAGTTGAAAATGTGTAATTTTACAAAAAATGTCAAACTAGTTAACAAAGGTTGTGCTACCGGTTAAACATAAAACCTACCAAAAATATAAAAACCCTAATTAAAAATCTGATTTTAAATAAGTTGTAGGATAACTAATTAAAAATATTTATTTTAAGAGGTTTGGTACATTTTTTATACAATAATTCTTTTTATATGTACTTATAAATATATTTAAATTTAGATTATATATATAGTATTAAATAATATAATATGATAATATTAAATAAGAGATTAATTTTTTTTTCTTTTGATTATTTTATAAACTCTTACTATTATTACAGATTTATCAAATAGAAATAAGAAATTGTAACCAACGGCAACCACCCTTCGTTGCTAGCTGGAAGAATTTTTGAAATTAAATAATTTTTTTTCTTAAACTATGGGCGTTCTCGAGGGAAAACGGTCAAAATCAACCCAAATTATTTGCAGAATACCTTTTTCTATCCAATTTATGCTACTTTGCATTTATCAACCTGAACTATCTAAAAATTCAAATTTAAAACATGAACCATATGAATTTTAGCCGATTTCAACATCTACCTAAATGGTGTTATTTAGCCATTTAACGGTGCTGAGTCAGACGATTTGTGGCGTACACGTGACATCAAAAATGGCCAAAATCAATCCAAACTATTTGCAAAATGTCTTTTCCTACCCAACTTTATTATATTCTATTTAATTCTTATTATTTTCTCTTTTTCATATTTTAATATTTATATACTACAAGAGATCATGATACGTGTCATAAATAATTCAGACCTTGTTACATGTCACATTCATAAATACAATTAGTAAAAACTTTTACAGAAAGATATAATTAAAAAAAGAAAAAAGAAATCAATAATTTGTTAATTTATCCAATCAATAAATTTTAAAAACAAAAACTAAAACCAAAAGTAAAAGAAATAATTTTAAAATAAAAAAGGAAACCAAGAATTTTTAATTTATCAAATCAATAATTAAAATTAAGAAATAATTTTAAAAAATTAATTTATTTTTCTTGTGTGAAAAAGAGAGATAAGAATAAGATTTTCGATGAATATTATTAATATAGTAGATTAGGACCCACCCGATATGCGGATTTCTTAATTTTAAAATAAATTTAATTTAAGTAAAATTAATTATTAACGTTAATATGTGTGCTTAATAATTTATCTTAAAATAAATTTAGGGATAAATTATAAATCATACTTCGTTAGAGAAATGATTTTGGTTATTAACATATTTTACATGAATAAATTAATTATTATATTATAATTTTATTTTCGTTTTTGTATTTGTTTTAAAATTATTTTTTTATTTTAACTATTGATTAGATAAATTAACAAATTGTTGGTTTCATTTTTTTCTTTTAAATTATCTCTTAATTTTAACTAATGATTATATAAATTAACAAAGTTTTGATTTCCTTTTATCCTTTCAAAATTATTTCTTAATTTTAATTACTGATTAGATAACCAATTTTTCGTTTCCTTTTTTCCTTTTAAAATTATTTTTATATTTTCATTAATTTTATTTTCGTTTTAAGATTTGTTTTAAAATTATTTCTTAATTTTAATTATTGATTTGATAATTTAAAATTTTTGGTTTCCTTTTTTATTTTCAAATTATTTCTTTCATTATTGGTTTTGGATTTTTTAAATTTATTGATTGGATAAATTAACAAATTATTGATTTATTTTTTCCTTTACGATTATTTATTTCTGTATAGTTTTTTAATAATTGTATTTATGAATACAATTAGTAAAAACTTTTACAGAAAGATATAATTAAAAAAAGAAAAAAGAAATCAATAATTTGTTAATTTATCCAATCAATAAATTTTAAAAACAAAAACTAAAACCGAAAGTAAAAGAAATAATTTTAAAATAAAAAAGGAAACCAAGAATTTTTAATTTATCAAATCAATAATTAAAATTAAGAAATAATTTTAAAAAATTAATTTATTTTTCTTGTGTGAAAAAGAGAGATAAGAATAAGATTTTCGATGAATATTATTAATATACTAGATTAGGACCCACCCGATATGCGGATTTCTTAATTTTAAAATAAATTTAATTTAAGTAAAATTAATTATTAACGTTAATATGTGTGCTTAATAATTTATCTTAAAATAAATTTAGGGATAAATTATAAATCATACTTCGTTAGAGAAATGATTTTGGTTATTAACATATTTTACATGAATAAATTAATTATTATATTATAATTTTATTTTCGTTTTTGTATTTGTTTTAAAATTATTTTTTTTATTTTAACTATTGATTAGATAAATTAACAAATTGTTGGTTTTATTTTTTTCTTTTAAATTATCTCTTAATTTTAACTAATGATTATATAAATTAACAAAGTTTTGATTTCCTTTTATCCTTTCAAAATTATTTCTTAATTTTAGTTACTGATTAGATAACCAATTTTTCGTTTCCTTTTTTCCTTTTAAAATTATTTTTATATTTTAATTAATTTTATTTTCGTTTTAAGATTTATTTTAAAATTATTTCTTAATTTTAATTATTGATTTGATAATTTAAAATTCTTGGTTTTCTTTTTTATTTTAAAATTATTTCTTTCATTATTGGTTTTGGATTTTTTAAATTTATTGATTGGATAAATTAACAAATTATTGATTTATTTTTTCCTTTACAATTATTTATTTCTGTATAGTTTTTTAATAATTGTATTTATGAATTTGACATTTAACAAGATCTAAATTATTTGTGACACGTGTCATAATCTCTTAACGTATATAAATATTAAAATATGAAAAAGAGAAAATATTAAGAATTAAATAGAATATAATAAAGTTGGGTAGGAAAAGGTATTTTATAAATAGTTTGGGTTGATTTTAGCCATTTTCGATGCCATGTGTATGCCACAAATCGTCTGATCCAGCACCGTTAAATGGCTAAGTAATACCGTTTAGGTAGATGTTGAAATCAGCTAAAATTCATATGGTTCATGTTTAAAATTTGAATTTTTAGATAGTTCAGGTTGATAAATGCAAGGTATCATAAATTAGATAGAAAAAAGTATTCTGCAAATAATTTGGGTTGATTTTGGCCGTTTTCCCGAGTTTTGGACCTTTGACTTATAGTCTCTCTTGGTACTCAGAGCCAACTTTTTATCCATTCTGTTTTAAAGAATGTCTCTCCGTCCTAAAGAAAGATTGAACCCGAGGTACAAAGGAATCAAAATCTAATAATTTCAAATGATTAAATAGTGTATATAGTTATTTCCAAAAAAAAAATTCGAACAGTGGCAAGTAGCAGCAACCAGACATATCGCTAAAACTAACCCGAATGGTATGGAAAACTTTATACCAAATATTTTTGAAATTGAACCGTATAAGGTAAGATTCATTAAAATAATATTTTATCAAAATATATAAGATTAAATTTTCATATATTAAAATATGTAATATTAATTATCTAAACTTATCATTGATAAGTGGAAACACTTTTGGCCCATTGGTTAAGAGTTTAAAGAGTTCTACAGCAGTATGGGGTTTGAGAAAAAACTTATCATATATTCTATCCCAAATATGATCCGATAAAATAAAGAAAACCTCAATGCAGCCCAAACCAAAATATAAAAGGAACCGAACATAAAAACTCCCACCCCTATTTGATATGATTGTAAAGAAGTTAAAGACTGGTGAGGTAATTATCGACAACTAAAATCAGAGGCATGAATCTGATGAGCAATGAATTCTATGCTAATTTTAAGAAATAGAAAGAATCCTTCTATTAGAAAATTATAAGAACTTGAAACAAATATAATTTAGCTACATTTAATTCTCTGCTTACAATTTTAATTTCCAAGTCTTTCTTCTTCGATCAAAATATACTAGAAGTGGAAAAAATAACTGAACTGAATGGTTTTTACCGCATGGAATGGAAATTCATCAAAACTGAACTGAAACTCATATGGTATACACATTTTTTATAGCAAATTATCCAACTCCGAAACAAACCATTTAACCAAAATCTACTAAACTTTTACATATAAAAAATATATTTAAAATATACTAAAATTTTATAAGCTAATTAAAATTAGTTAGTATATATTTATTTTTGTTATAATTGTTTTTTTCCAAAACCTATCCAAGCAAAACGTGAACCAAACCCGAACCAAATAATATTTTTTACCTAATAGAACATATTTTAAAAATTCAAAAAACAAAATCCGAATCACTCGAATCGAATCGAACCGAACCGAACCGAATAATCAAATGCCCACACCTAGGCAACATTTTCTATAATTGGACATACCTAAAGTATTTTAGTTATTCATAAAATTTGAAATTTACATATTAACTTATTTGTTTAATTTCCCATCATGTAACCGATCACTGTTATATAATTATCCATTTTAGATTGATTATTTTAGTCTATTAATATTAAAAAAAAAATTTAATAAGTAAATTTTCATTATTATACATAAGTAGTTCTAATATTGGAGATATATATATATATATATATTATATTTATTAGTGTATATTATAAAATTAGTTATCCAACATTTTTCTTTGACATGTCTATTTTAGGACAGAAAACCCATCATGTCTCGTATCCGTCGGAAACTTTCTGTCTTGTACCCAATTCCTTTTATACAATTACATGTTTTGAATTTGATTATTTTATTCCAATGCATAAAAGATTAAGTAAGAGAATGGGATACCCATATAGATATTTTACCAACCCATTGATCATTATGACCCAATCAATTTTTACATTATTTTTAATTTCATTTATATTCTTAGTTAATTAATAAAAATTTAGTATATCTTTAGTTGCATTTTATGATAATTAACACATATAAATTATTTTTCTAAATGTACTTCTCAAATAATAATCTAGAGATTTCTTGTTTTTATAGAGTTTAGATATTATTAATATTTTAAACTTTTATAGAGTTTAAATATTATTAATATCTTAAAAAAATTATAGAGTTTAAACTTTTTATAGAGTTTAAATATTATTAATATTTTAAACATTTTATAGAGTTTAAATATATATTTATAATATTTTAAAAAAATTTATAATTAAATTTTTATAATATTTTTAAAATAATTAAATATTTAAATTTATTTAACTAAAGAACCGGATTAAACTGAATAAAATTTTTAAATTTGGACGCCTAACAAGTCAAGTATCTTTCTCAATCATATTTGAAATTATTTTGGTCTCTTTTATAATATGACCTAGAACTATTGCTCAAATTTCTTAGACGATGTGAAATATTAAACAAACACATTTTTTTTTATCGATTGAGTAATATATGTCCGTTTTTAAAAATTCAATCACAACATATGCAGAAAAAATCTAAAATTTTATTAATTATATGTATTATATAATAATTCAAAATAATATCAAATAAAGGTGAAAGAAGAATCATGAATATTGTTTTAATATACAGGTTTAAATTAGATAGAGAGATTTTAGGAAATGTGAATTGTTAGTTTCCATACTATTAAAATCCCAATATTAGATAATTATTAAATTCAATTTTTATTTTATTTTTAATAGTATAGAGATTATTTGAATATAGAGATAAATATAAAGATATTTAGATACAATGATTACTCATTTGTACTTCTCTTTTCATAATATAGAGATTTGATACTACAAGACCTGTCTCATATTAAAGTTTAGTCAAACCTCACATTAAATCTGAGCATGCATATATGTCAGGAATAAAAACATTTCTCCATGAAAACTAAACAAATTAGTTTACTAATTGATCAATTGCATACTATATTAATTGTTTTTAGTCAAGTTTGTAATTATGGTGGATACTAAGGGGGAGGGGGTGTTTTGGAGAGATTTGAGTTTTAATGAGATTTGAGATGATTTAGTTGAATTTTGGTGAATTAAAAATTTTGTTATTAAATTCTCTTAAATCTTACCTAAAACCATGAGATTTTGATCTTAATATTTTTGACTAAGAAGTCCTCTGAAATCTCAGCTGAAACTTTAAAATCTAATTCTTAAGATGTTTTCAATAATAGTGGATTTGATTGTAAATTTTAAAACTATTATTCTAATAATATTAAATTTTAAAAGATATTTTAAAATTCATGTTTCAATAACACATAATTTATCATTTTAACTCAAATCTTTCCAAATACTCAATTCAATACACCCCCTAAATTTAATTTAGTCAGATAATATTAAATATTAGTTAAAACTTATACTAAAAATATGGAATAACCATTTACGGTAGAAAATAAAAATGAAAGATCAGGTTAAAAAATTGAAACTTTTCACCTAAAAAACATATAAATTGAATTCTCTTGAAGATTTAGAAAACTATTAAAAAATATTTTTCTCAATTAAATTACAAGAATATAATGGCTATTAAAAAGAAAGCTGTGACTTTTTGTTTTGTAGTAATATTTGCAATTTCGTTTGCTAACAACATTTTGGCCATGCCTGGTAAGTTGTTGTTCAAATATCTTTGATCATTTTAAGAGCAATAGTTGAACATTTTATCTTCAAGGGATATAGAATTTGTAATAGCTATTTATATGTATGTATATATGTAAGTTTTTCTTTTATCACATGTCCTAAATACACACATATATATTAACTTGGGTGGTATATGTGCAGCGTTGGACTAATCGGTATATACTTGCATTGGACCATGTTCGATGCCTGACGACAAAAACCCATGTTACAATCAATGTTTATATAGGAAGTACCATGCAAGAGGAGTGTGTGCTTTTATTGAAAAAGATGGACCAACAATGTTGTTGCATGCATTGACTTATAAAAGGGGATCCTCATTCTAGTAATTGGCAATTTGAGCATTATGTTTTAAAAGATGAATTTTCTAACATTTGATGCTCTTCATCTTCTTGGTAATGAATCAATGAAATAAAATTATATTTGATATTTACCTCTTTTATAACCAAATTATTTTGTTTCGACGTCAGTGGTCTATTTCGTAATTTGTCCTCTGTTTTCTAAAAATATTATGATGAAAACAAGTCCTCATCATAGTATTTTAGAAAATTATTTTGTTTAGACGTTTGTGTTTCTTACCGATTTTTGGATTGATTTTACCTAATTATTTTTTTTCGACGTCTGTGTTTTTTGATCAAAAACCTTAAACTAACTACACTTATGATGAAACAGTGGGAGTATTATTGGTTATAATGAAATAAGCTTTTAAAGTTTTTACACACAAAATAAGAAAATAATTAAATTTTCTCTTTTATCCCTTATGAATACACTAAACAAGTTTTTTCATTGGTTATTACATTAAATAATATGGGTAAAAGTATAAATTTTATCAAAAAAACTACATTGAAAACACAAAACAACACTTATAATGAAACAAATTTTAAATTTAAAACAACACTTACAATGAAACAAAGAGAGTAAAGATTTACAATTATTACCTCTACGTGTATGTGATGAATCCTAAGTTTCAAGAACTCGTAGCTTTTCTTTTTTCCAGATTCACATTTCTTAGCTTTTGCAAATTTTCGTATTTAAGGATTTCTTTCCAAATTTTTTTATGTCTATATTATGGTCTCTCTCATTGATCTCTTGCAAATTTCACACGGGATTCGGAAACCAGTTGATATTGAGCCTCTTAAAACCATTCCTCCTAACATAAATGAACTCAAATGTATGACTGTGAATCAACTATATATACGTATCCTTGGTGAAAATTTCTGACTCTTAAATCTAAGCTTCACCTTGATATTTTTTTTCCAAAACCTTTTAGCACTCCATTTGATGTAAAGAACAAAAGTGACTGACTGACTGTATACATTTGTCTACATCTTTATGAATATAATATCATCCCAAATCGGAATTTGCTCGTTTATTTAATCTACAAAAAAACTTACAAAATATTAAATCTGAAAAAAATAAAGAAGAGGACAAAAGAAGAAAGACAAAAGCTGCCAAGAACAAAAAAAAAAAAAAAAAAAAAAAAAAAAAAAAAAGTTGGAAAAGAAAGATTTCGAATAAAAATTATAGCAAAAGCCTCTAATTGAGCTAGTGACTCGAGATTTAAGCATGAGAATGGTTAAAATGGTAGAGATAGTGTTGGTTGTTGAAAACACAAGTCCAACATGTGCTGTTTACGTTTCCAAAGCTTGGTTCCTTTGGCATCGTCAATGGCCTGCTCGATCTACACCAAAAATTTTATTTCAGAAAAAAAAAAGAATTATGATTAATGGTCAATAACCATATGAATCATATCATTATACTAATACTCTTTCTGATCTTAAATTTTAGAAATTTAGTATTTTAGTGTCTACTATATCATTTATTAACATACTATATACATTAAAATATTTAAATAAACTAAATCGTTGAAAGAACTAGAATTTTGTAATATGTATTAGTTAGACAAAAGTCAAAACAACATTATTCTAGGCAACAAAAATATATTTCTAACACAAAATATGTTTTGGAATGTAGAAATATATACAACAGTGATGAAACTGACCTCTGTGGGAGAAAAGGTCGATCAAAGAAAGGCATCAATTGAGCTTTTGGAACCATTTCCTTCCTCAACATACGAATCTCTTCCTCTTCTATCATCTGTTATATATGGTTCGTTTTAATAACGCGGCTTAATTTTAAGAACTCTTCTCAAATCGAAGTAAACCAAACTTTAACTAATCTCACTCTTTTTGTTATAGCAGTTTCGGTTCTATATCTATCTACTTCTACGGCCTTGATATGATTTATTTTAAGGGCTCATATCAAACCAACCTAAACTGATTTGAGAAAGGTTTGCATGAATTTTGTTAACTTCAATTTGAAATGGTTTTTGAACTAAATGTTCAATTTTCGACTAGCGAGATTCATATAAATAGAGAGGTTCTAGTTATGTACATGGTTAGTCGTAGATCTAAAGCCCAACAGAGACCAAAACCAATCACTGTACAGTTTGTGTCGGTTTAAATTGGTTAATTAAGGTTGTTGTCTAGCCTAATATAGTAAGTATTATTTTTTATTTTTTTTTGTAATTTACCTTTTGCAACCTCTCTTCTTGTTTTTTCTGCAGTTTCATGATATAATAATTAGTTGCAACCTGCGAAGATGAGGAATAAGCTCCATGGAAGTTGAAAAACATATTAAATGATAAATAAAGAAATATTGAGGAAGCTTGTGTAAACCGAATAGTTGAACATTGCACGTTTCACTGCTCTCTCGCCAGAATGAAGCTTGAACTCGAGAGGCTTTTTGTTCTCTTTGGCTGGTGCCTTTGCAACATTCTGATTAATAATAAAAAATTCAGAAACTCCGTGCAATGATAATTAACTATACATACGATTAGTTAATTATCAATGCATACCCAACATATGCATTTTTCTTTTTCTTTTATGGGCTAAAGATATTGTGGATAGTTGTTAATATATATATATTTAAAGAATTTCACAATTGATCATATAGTCTCTGTTTTGGTACCTTAGCCGCGGCTCCCTTGGTTTTGTCATTCGATCTGTCTTTGAGTTCCACTTTGGTCTACAAATAGATTTTTCAATGAATAATTAAGGAAACTAAATTATTGTACGAGGATTTCTATTTCACACTATACACACTATAGTATCTATGTACATTCTACTAAAACTATATATATATATATATATATATTGATAATTCACTATACTTTTTCTTACTCATTAATTATCTTACAACATTCGACCGAGAAGTTTATGAGTAAGACATAACGCATACCTAGTGTAGAACTCAACGTCTACTAGAATTTTACTAATTTGATCTAGACAATATGGGAGTAGCAACCCTTCCGGATTTACTATTGCTTGAAATAATCACACCACAACAAATTTATAATAAAAAACACACACATACACACACTTACACTTTTTAAACTTTGCATATACTGGCATTCTAAAAACTATAGAAATTATTGGGTTGTCTTGGTTTCTACTAGGGACATCAAATGGTGACTAAACAATGCTGAAATTGGCAGACAAAATTGATGTTACATAATTTGGATAGAATTTGAGTTTCTTTTTTGGAGTGTAAAAAGTTGTGCATGAATTTCTTCATATGTACATGTGATAAAAAAAATTCAGCCAATTCTTTTCATTAAAAAAAATGTATTGGCAGTAAGTGTTTTTTTACCAAAAGGATTACTTAGCATATAAACTTACTTCCATCAAATGCTTTTTAGGCAAACATATTTACAGTTAAAAATCTAGATCAACTTGTAACTTGTAAGAAAGTTTTAGTTTGTTTTCAAATTAGTCATGAACCCGGACTTAGACTACAGTAAAAATGAGAATATTTGATGAAAATGTGATATTTAGATTAATGGTTAATACTCTATATATACATTAAAACCTCACTAAAAATTGATGTAAAAACTAAATAAATAAATGGAGTCGTATTCTCACCATTCCTTTTCCATTGGAAGAGAGCACAGAAGCAGTTGGAGTTGCTTTCCCAAACTTTGAAAACACGGGAACAAAAAAAAAAGATTTTATCAATATGTAAGTCTTTTAATTTGTTTTAGTTCATGTAAATATTATTGCAAACGTGCTCATTTTTAAATACACGTGTGAAAATATTTAATTACGTGCAATGTGTATATACATATATACGGACACGAACTAAAGTAACAACTAAAGTAACCAATTATTGAGGTTGACAAAGAAAAAGTAATCAATTATTGAATAACCTTGGGTGAGGATTTTGTGTATGATGATTTTCCAGTACACATATTTAAGAGAAAGAGAAATATAATAATAAGTAGTTGCTTAAAACAACGTATAAAAACGAATAACTCAACCAAAAGCCAAACTACTTTACGAACTCTTTTTTTTGTCACAACTTATCAGGAACTCTAAATTAAAAAGAAGTGAAATAAAAATATTACTTGATGAGGGAAAGAGAGAAGAAATGAAGTGAATTTATAGAGTGAAGGACGAAGCAAAACACCACATACAAGTTTGGACATTAGTAGCTTTCTTAAGTGGCGTCTGTTGCTGCATCAGCAACAAGCTTTAATTAGGGGTTTTTTTCTTTTGTTGTTAAATTTAAATGAATGATGTTTTTAAAAAAATGAATAAATGACCATGTGTATTCTATTTTGGTAACTAATTAATGTGAAGTCAACACAAGTAGCTACGTGTAATCTATTTTGGTTGCATGTAAACTTACATGCTATTGAGTTAAAAACTTTACAAATAACAACTATTTAAATTGTTTTCTTGTAACTTTTATTTAGTATGCAATACCAAGATTTTAAAAACAATATGATAGTGCAACTTTTGTTTTTGAAAAGTTGATATAGAATTAGCAACATATAAGTAATTCGTATTAGAGAAATGAAGAAACCGAAGAAAACATTACAAAATCAATAGATTTTTTTATTGTTCTGGATTTATATAAGTTTGCAACAAGTGCCATGAATCCGGTAGTAATTAATCCGTGTGGTTATAAATTTTAATTAAAAACCATAGTCACATGGATACGAATGTTAATTTTTAGCTCGCTTTGTAATAGATCGTATAAATGTTACTATAGAAGAAATACAGTCAAGTACAACTATATATGCTTATAATTTATCATCAATATATAGCTAGAAGCATATATAGTAACCAATAGTCGAAGTAGCCAGGAGTATTTGTCATATTTGATCGAATAAGATATTCTCAATATACATTTCTAAGCTACTATTAGTCGCATATTTTTTAAAATTCAAAAGGAGTTAAAAACCATACTTTCATAGAATAAAGTGTATATTCTCTGATAGCATAAATATATAAATATATATATATATATATTTCGATTATAGATCGATGAACAGTTAAGAGAAATTTAAGTTGATTATCTTTTCCGACAAAAAGCAAATTGGTAGAGCTCTCAAGCACCAAACTTTCTGATTAAACCTCCTTCTCATACATGTTCATAATTTTCGTGGCGTTATCATGTTCCTTCACATGTATCTCATATTTGGGATGTAAAGTATTTAAGTTATTTAAACATACGATGTTGATCACTCGCTTATTTCTGGCTGTCAAAGAGTAATAGTCTTGTTAAATTATTGTTTTAACCTTGATTAACTTGATATATATAGTAAGAGCTTTTAGATGAACAATGTTAGGTCTAGTTGTTTGGGTATTAGTTTGGATTCAGAT
>CM051389.1:13225246-13250246 GCA_028015245.1 Cardamine occulta | reverse complement strand
TTTTAGGAAACAAAACCTCTACTATTCTAGAAGTGCTTTTCGAACCCCATTATCAAAATTTTGATATTTTTATGCAATCATCTTATTTTTTTATTATTATTCATCGTCTATGTCAGAGTAATTTACATGTTGGGTTTAGGAGGCTGTTCAAGGAGATTCATTGATTGTTTATTGCTAGGTTGTTAGATTAGGGATCTTATCTTTAAAGTTCTTCATATACTGTGTTCTTAATGCTTATACACTTTGCATGATTAGCTACCTTGCATCAGATCTCTAGGTTAATTTATGCGCAAAATGCGATTGTTTAGTGTCTTAATTAGTATTCATGTTTAGATAGTTAGTACTACATGAGTATGTTAGCTTTACATTAGTGATTTGAATTCTACAACTGTTCATAATCAGATCCATTTTTAGTTAACTAGTTTAGCGGTCTTGAATCCATGCGAATTCCATATGCCCAATATTTTCTCCACATAAAAACTTTGTTTAATTAATTGTTTTCTTTAAATTTACAGCAATCATTAGAAACCAAAATACTTATAATTAGTGTAACCAGCCCCTCTTAGTTTCAGATAGGCGGAGTAACGGAGGGAGAGGCCGAGATTAGGTCTTACCTCTATTCGATTCATATAGATTCGTAGCCTAAGTCTTGGTCCTCAAGGATTCAATGTCTTTTTATACTAACTTGCAAGAATTAGTTGGGTTCAAAATCTTAGACATCAATTTCAACCAGATTTTTGTAGTAAATTCAAATTTTAAAATTAGTTTGCAAGGTTCGACCCAAAAAAAAAAAAAAAAAAGAATAGTTTGCAAGGAAAACATCAATCCCGATCAAATCACCAATTTCAGGATGCGAATAGAAGAGGCAAGGAAACGCTGATATCCTTGATCTATCCTCTACTTTTCGCTCTACAGTTTTCAATTTGATCTCAACAGAGTCTAATGGAGCAACTGATGCTCTTGCGAAACTTGCTTTGAGAAGTTCTGTAACCGGAGCGGTTTACTGATTTAATTCAAGTATTGTTTGGCAAAAAAAAAAAAATTAGTTTATGTAATTATTGACACGACACCTAAATTGTAGTTAATGATATTTTTAGTTATTTAGGGTAGTAGGAAATCTAATTTTCTTCTGTATTTTAAAAGAGCTTAAGGGCGTCATTTCGCATGTCGTTCATTTATCTGGTTTGCAAACAAAGACCCGAAAACCAAAATTAAATACAAATAACACTGAATCAATGTGAAAATAGAAGGTGTAGAAGCATGATGAGAGGGTTTTGATATACACATGACCCAAAGCCAATAAGTATGTACAATGCAAAACAAAATCCACCCTTTAAAACTTACCAAATGGTTTTTCCTCTTTCTAACTCCGGAGAGGTAAGACTAGACCTAAACCCGGCTCTGATTCTTAAATATTTCCAGATCAGAACCCATAAGCCTACGAATCTCGTAATGCGAGTTTCTTGCTTCTATGATATGAAGAATATTACTATCAAGAACATTAGCTATTCGATTTGGAAGAGATATCAGTAGTAGTTGTACAAGACGCAGCCATGTGCTGGATGCTTTTCATGCTCAACTCCATGCTTCTATGAACCATGTCCTGCAATAGTTTCTTAGCCGTTTCAGCAGCTTTGTCTGCCCCATCGACTTGTACTGCAATGCCATACACAATTTTCTCTAGAACTAATGGAGCCATTTCCTTCTCAGGAGGACTCTCTCGTAGTAGGTCCAAGAGAATTCTGGCTCTATCTCGAGACTTTGATGTTCCTTCTACTGTTGAACTTAGGAGACCTGGGATTGCACCTTCTTTTAGTATGAGTTTCCGGTATTTATTTCGGTCGTTGCGACATAGAGAAAGCAAAGCTCCAACTGCGTGTTCTATGCTGAGTGGAGAACCATCCTCTACAGTCTCCACTAGAGTCAGAATACCGGCTTCGCAGCTCGTGATGGCATTTTGTCCATCCTCAGAGTTAGAAAGAATCATTTCAACCAAAGCTGTAGCTTTTTCAGCAAACTTGGAATGTTTTTTGCATTCTTTGAGGAGACGGATGAGTGGGGACACGGCTGTAGCATCTAGAATTGAAGCGGAGTACTCTTTGCAAGCTGATAGATTGTGAAGAGCTGTGACAGCATCTACTTTCCCCTGTACAGTTCCAGAGCTAAGCATCTTAACCAGAAACGGTGGGACTCCAGAAGTTATAATCGTTGCCTTGTTAGCTGGTGCGGCTGAGAGCGTTAGAATTGCTGCAGTAGCCAATTCGCCCAAACTAGCATTGTGAAGCTTCAGAATCTGTATGAGAGGAGGAACAGCACCAGCTTTCACAATCTCAATCTTATTCCTGTTCAGAAATCACAACCAAAAAATAAGTAATATAATGGTAACCACCATCAGAAAATCTGAAAATAAAAATCTATCGAGACAAGAGTTACAAGCGTCAGTCAGAAGAAAACAACTACTGGATCAAGTACGTATATGGCATCCTTGATTTGCTCTAGTTATCCAAAGAGCAGCAAACTACTGGTAAAGCTAAAGCTAGATTGAGCAGATTAGAAGATAAGATGGTTCACCATAACAACTACACGCGGACCGCGCTAACAATTCAGAAACGAGGCTACCATGGCAAATCTAGCTTCTGCAACTCTTTGTGTACATTATATAAGTACTAAAATGTTAGTGACGACCATCAGAACAACTGAATATACAATCTATCGCGAGAAAAAATTACAAGGGTAGGTCAGAAGAAAATAACTACTAGATCAAGTAGGTAAATGACATCCTAGATTTGCTTTAGTTATCCAAATAGCAGCAAAGTACAGGTAAACCTAAAGCTATTGAGCAGATCAGAAGATAAGATAGTCAACCACATGACAACTACACTGACCGCTTTAACGGTTCATAAACAAGGCTGCCATTGCCAATTAGTTCCAAGTGTGCAAAGTCCAAAATCAGAATTCTCATTGTTTCTACAAATCTAAATTCCAAAATGTAGTTACTCTCAGTGCATTTCTTCATAAACTTTAAAGAACAAAAATTTAGCTCTAGTACTTTGTTCTACAGTATCCATGAGATGCCTTGACTTGTTCAGAAACTACAAACCATGTCTAAAGCAAGCTTTAAGCAAAGATTTGTGAAGTTTCTTACGCAAGAACTGAACATCTTAATCACTTTCTAATCCATAAGAACAAACACTGAATCAAATCAAAATTAGATCCCAACACGAAATTGCAAATAAAACCTAGAGATTACCGTTCATTTCTTACGGCGAGGTTGAGGAGAGCGAGGAGAGAAGCGTGACGAGCATCAATGTTAGAGGAGATAAGCATAGGAACAAGTGGCGGGATGACTCCGGCGTCGGCGAGTTTTGACCTAGCCGAAGACTTGAGCGGGGACTTTCTAAGTAGCTTCCGGATTTCTCTAGCGGCTTCAATTCGGAAATCGAGATCTCCATGGAGAAGCTTGTTGGAGAGATGTAGAATCAGTAATTCCTTGGTGTTTTTCCATGTGTTTGCCGTCTCTACCTCTGTTTCGTCTTCCGATACAGTTGCCGTCGTTGAGTCGCCGGCGATGGTATCTATTATCTGATTCTGGTTCTCTTCCACCACCATTATTTCTCTCTCGTTAGTTGTGTGACCCAAAGTATGGGTTTCACTAGTCAAAGACGAAACGACTTATCGAATCATCATCATCATCCTTAACTAATAAAAAGAAAATTATGGTATTAGTTGAAGTTATTTCTCGAGGTTGGTTAGAGCCCATGTTAAAAAAATGGGATAATTGGTGTAGTGGGTACTAGGTAGTTTATTTCTAAGTAGCAGTCTCCTTTAATGTTAGCTTCCGCTTTAGAATCGGAATCGGAATTAAAAGTTTTTGGAAACTTTTGAAAGCTCGTTTTCATGATGCTATTTTTAATATATTTTTTACTTTAAAAAAATTGAGAACTAACATAGTATTTTTGTGATTGTGCATATCATTTCGTTTTTTATTTATAAAAAAATTTACTTAAATATATTATTTTAATTATATGCGAAAGTGATTAATTTGATTAGTTGAATAAGACTATTTCGAAAAGTTTAAGTATAGAAGCGCTTTCATATGCGTAGCCGCTTATGATTCCATCCAACCTAAATTTATTTGAAAGTAATTGGATTTTTAGGTCAGTTACTATTTATAATTGGTTAAATGGACCATCACTATTCTCCTCTAATAGCTTCCATAGAATAAGACTCTTAGGCTAGCTTTCCAGAAAAAATGTAAATGCTCCCAGCGTCTGGGTGACTAATGAGACTTGCTGAGAGAGTGAGAGTCTCCTGAAAAACTATTTTCTCCCTTTTGTTGGTGGCCTTTGGTCGCGGAGGCCCAAATTTGGGCGGATTTTATTGGGCAAGTGAGAATTTGTTAGTAAAAAGGACCTATTTATGGTGTATTATGATTACTCTCCATGTTACTTCACAACAAGAAGAGAAATGTTCTTGTCATGTCACAATTACAAGTGGAGGATGTTTCCTTGAGATTTTTCGCAGATTATTGTGGGGGGGGGGGGGGAGAACTAGATGGTTTAGGGGGGAAAGTCAATGTTTTTTTTTGAGGGGGGGGGGACTAACCAATGTACTTTAATTTCATTTTATAAAAAGAATAAAATAAATTAAGTTTTGGGGACAAAACAAAGAAAGAAATTGGGATAGAAGGTAAAGCATCCCAATCATGTATGGTTTATGTTTAGCATTTACATATTTTCATGTCTAACACATGATTTACTTGGGTTTATGTTTGTAGACGAATTTGTGGTAGCAATCGTTGGTAGATGGCTAGTGTACGGAGCTGGAGTTTGGGAGTTCAAGCTCGACAAGTCTAGGATGGGAGATGTATAAACCTTAAAGGCATCCACCATCTCGCCAAGCTAGAAAGCATGCTGAAGTGTCTTTATTCGCTGGACAGGAATGATATATTTGCCATATGTATGTACTGGACGGAGGATTTGTTAAGACGCATGAATGGGATGGAAGTTGAGCCTTGTGTCATCATATCTGATACAAACTTACGGCCTTTTTTTGTCTTTTTGTCAAGGTGATAATAAGTCAGTATACTTGTGTGTAACATTTAGAGAGCTTGTTAGGTCGGAGTTGAGGGTTGTTTTACCTTTCTAGTATGACGTTAGGGAGCTTGACCATGTAGTTACTCCTGTATTGTGTTTGGATGGTACACGGAACCCTACCTGAAATCGAGAAATGAAGCAAAACATGTCTAGAATTTGATCAACGCGAAGACTAATGCTCTACTTGGAGATTCACTCGATAAGTAACCATTTGGGAAGTTCTGATTGAGACAAAATCCATTTTGAATAGCCGCACTCGAATTTGGTTCATGAAGCTCCATCCAGATCCGAGAATCAAGCAAAGCGCGCTCAAAATCAAGTTTCACTCATGCGTTCAGCCTCTACTCATACTTTCATCGGGAAATGCCATATTGGGAAGGTTCTGATCGAAGAAAACCAAGCTATGACCGAGTTAATTTTGAAGATGGTTCATACGTCATCGATGATGCCAAGACCCTACCTGTTAACATGATCATTTGAAGCTCAACCCGCCAAATCTCCACTTGAAGTTAGTTTACAAAACTGAGCAAAAGGAGGAGAAAGGAAATGCCAAGTGATACAATCTTCATGAGCAGCAAAGATGATTGAGGGGATGCTTCGCTTGTTCGCTTGTACCCGTTGGAAAAATGATAAGAGATCGTAATAAAAGGATTAAGCATGGATTTAGCGGTTTTGAAGAGGATATCGTGAGCAGAAAGGAACAGAAAGATGATTTGCTTGTTGCAGTTGAACCCACAACAAGAGAAAGAGATAAGAAAATCAAGGAAGCATTTAAACAGGCTGATTCAAGGTCTTATGGACAAGAAGAATATTCAGAATTCTTTTGGGGATATTTACTATCAAGCCTAGCCTATTTTAAACCTACTTACAAGTCTAGAAATCCCAAAAGAAGTGAGTTATTTTCAGGTCCAAAAGGAGTGACGAAAATTGAAGGGCAAGTCAAAAGGAAGAAAAATGATCTCAAGAGTCACCATAAGGAGTTGGAAGCAAAATGATCTCAACGGTCATTCAACTCTCTATCTTTTATTTCTTTTTTATTTTCAAGACAATTTATTTCTTGGCTTTATTTTCAAGTTTTTTTTTTATATATTCATTAAACATTTTCGAGTGTAACTCTCTTTTGTTCTTCGTGAGCATTTTGATCCTTGGTATGTAATATCCATTGATCAAAACTTAAACCGTCTTGGTGCATCATATCCGAGGGATCTTGTCGATTGTTTGGTGCGCCATATCCATTCAATCAACCTTGAATTCGTCTTAGTGTGTCGTGTCTAAGGGATTCAAGTTGGATAAATCATAAGCCATTCCGAAAATTTTGTGTGACCTTTTGATCTACCACCACCTTGTCCTTTGAAGTTCTTATGTTCTTAGCTCTAAGGCTTATCCATCTATCTTGCCAACTCTAGAGTGACGAATGCTTGGGAGGATCGTGTCACCAAGACATAAGACAAACTAGATTTGCCACATGAAGAAAACCTCGACACCGCCGACTTATGGTAAGTGACTTATACTCTTTTCTTGCTATCTAATCTCTTGCCTTGTGTGAAACAGGTCAACAAGCTCATGAACTACCCTCCATTGATACTTGGAAATCCAAACACAAGCAGAAGCAAAAGACCAGACAAGAGGAAGTCTACAAAAGCCGGCGTGGCTCTAAGCTATCCTCGAAGATCTCGGAAACTTGAAGACTTCACTCTACTTTATCATCCTTGACTCGCCTACCCTACACCCATGGATGTTATGCTCTTTTCCTCAACATAGATTTTTTTTCCAAGCGGTTTTTTCTATGTTGAGGCTTTTACCGAGGTAACGCCTATGGGGTATCCAAGCTTAGCCTTTGTACCGCCGGGTAAGCTTGATGGGGAGTATTGAGATCAAGAATTATCTTAGCCTTGGCTTAGGTTCTGTCCATATGGACCGTACGAAATCCATATAAACCGTATGGATCTGTATAGATCCGTACAAGTTTGTACCAAAGCCAAGGACCGGTTCTAGAGGAAAGGCAAGAAGACATTATCAAAGGCTTGTGCAAAAAATGTGCTGAAGAACGAGCTTGTGCAAAAGTCCGGGATGTGCAAAAGCCGTCTTAAAATGTCATTGGAAACCTTATCGGCAAGAACCTTATCCATTGGAGCCAAAAAAGGAAGGAGCCAACTTTCGAATTCAATTTAGATATCTTATCTTTAGTGCTTTATGCTATTTTGTCATCTATATAAATGTTGTAACCCTCCATTTGGAGGGGTTAAGCCCTTTGGGGCTGCTCTCTTTCATTAGTTACGAAATCTATTTCTATCACTACAATCTCTCTTTAGTTATGCTTATTCTCCATTTTAGTTTATGTTAATTTTTCCATTCTCTCTACTTTTATCTCTTGCATAATCACTGGTTGTTTAGTGAAAAAAGTTCTCTTAATCTCACAAGATCTCACAAAGAAATTAGAATTCCTCACGGGTTTTCTCTCACAGGCCTTTGTCTTGGTTTTTCTCAAACTCTCACTCATTTTTTGGGGTGGAGTTTTTAGATGGTCACTCAAAGTGTTTGTTTCTTCTTTTTTGCTCAAGTGTTTTTTATCTTCATAAATCTCCAACGGTGCCATAGGTATAAGAGTGATTTTTTTACCGTTGAGCTCAAATGAGTGCCGATTGGTGTAGCCATCATGTGTTTCTTCGCGATCAAACTATCATGAAGAGAATATGACCGGCTTCCATGGGTAACACATCACATAGTTCTTCGTCCAAATATCTGCCTATGGTTATGGGAACCAATACTTAGCTGCCCACTTTCATTTCTCCACTATCATTGAGTCATTGAAGCTTGTATGGTTTTGGATGCTTCATTACCTTCAAACCAAGCTTCTTGACCATGGTTTCACTTGACATATTGGTACAACTCCCTCAATTGATAATGACGCTGCATACTTTGTCTTGAACATGGCACCTTGTGTGAAACAAGCTCTCCCTCTGCTCTTGTTCTTTTGGTTTTATTTGCACACTTAGTGATTTCCTTGCTACAAATAGATCTCCATGAGCCGGAATGAATTCATGCTCTTCTTCCAGTGATAGAGAATCAGAAACCACTTTCTCCTCTTCCGTTTCTATATCCCCATTCTCCATAAGGATCATGACCTTCTTTTTGAAGCATTTATTGGCGTAGTGCCCTACTCCTGGCACCTGAAGCATCTCACGTCTCGAGTTCTAGTAGTAGAAACTTCAGTTTTTCCTCTAGTGACTTGAATTGCGATGTTAGGCTTAGGGCCGGATTTTAGGATCAATTTAGTTTTTTCTTCTCTTTGGTTACTTGGTCTAGTATTGGATGCTCCAGCTCCATAAGTTGGTCGAGAATGACCCTTCGTTTTGAGTTGTTGTTCCACCAGAATCGTCTTGTGTAGCATTTCTTCTATCTCCACATAATGTTGCATTTCAAGCTTGTCTTGTACATCACGGTTCAAGCCATTCAAGAATCTAGCTATTGTAGCCTCTCTATCTTCAGAAACATCAGCCCTTATAATGAGAGTTTCCATCTCTTGATAGTAATCTTTCACATTACAGCTTCCTTGGGTTGGTCTCCTTAGTCTCTGATGAAGCTCACGATGATAATGACTAGGAACAAATCTCTTCCTCAAAATAGCTTTCATATCAGCCCACATCTCTACTGGACATTCTCCATTTCGTCTCCTTGAGGTAACCAACTGATCCCACCAGCTAAGTGCATAATCATAGAACTCCGTAGTTGCCACTCTAACCTTGTTGTACTCCGAGTAGTTTTGACAGTCAAACACGAGCTCTATTTTCTTTTCCCATTCCAAATTTGTGTCTTGATTATTTCTTCCGTGAAATGATGAAATTTTAAGCTTCAGACCTTCAAGAGTGTCATTACGTCGACCTCTACCTTCCCTTTCACGTCTTTGTCTCCTTCAGCTTCCTTGAGACGTTATCTTCACGACTATAGTAGTCGATTTCATCATTACTCCTCACTTGTCTAGGGTGATCTTTGTCTCTTATATTAGGCAAATTTTGTGGTTGCCTTTGTCGTACCTCTGCTCTCACTTCCTCAAGCCTTTCATAGACCCCATTCATCTCAATTCTCATCAAACATTGCATCTCTCCCATCAAAGCTTGAACTTGGAAATTTGGAATCGCTGGTTCATCTTCTACTTGGCTATTGTTTCCTCCATTGTTTGACATGATTGTTTCCTGCAAATTTAGCAAACAGATTCAAAGTAAAAAGTCCTTACAAGTGTTTCTCTCGAAGTTTTTCACTCAATTTGATATCCCTCAGTGACTCCCAAAAGTTCTAATAGAGCAAATCAATACAACTCAACGTGTAGTCCCCAAGTAACCAAACATAATGACCCAAATGAATTTAGAGAAAAGATGAGACAAGAACTTGATGAAAAATAGAAAACTTTCCAAAAGCAATGGATAAATAAGTTCTAGAGAAATGAAGATGAATATGAAGAATCATTTTTCTTTTCAGATCATTTAAAAAAAAAATTTAAATGCCTTTTCATTTTTTTTTCTACTGAGAACGTAAATAAATGAAAGAAAACAGAATTTTTAGAAAAATAGAAAAAAGATGAAAAGATAGAAAAGAAGGTGAAGAGACAAAATGATGATCGATGAGAAGGTGAAGAGATGAGAAGATGGTGAATGAATACCAAACTCAAGAGTGTGCTCTAATACCACTTGATGCGATCCTCAAAAGGATTCATCACTCTAGAGTTGGCAAGATAGATGGATAGGCCTTACATCTAAGGAAAAATGATCTTCAAAGGACAAGGTAGTGGGGATCGAAAGGTCACACAGAAGTTGCGGAATAGCTTCTGATTTACTCTATTTTGAATCCCTTAGATATAACACACTAAGAAGAATTCAAGATTGATTGAATGGATATGACGCACCAAACAATTGACAAGACCCCTTGGATATGACGCACCAAGACGAATCAAGTTTTGATCAATGGATATTACACACCAAGGATCAAATTGTTCACGAAGAACAAAAGGGAATTGCTCTCGAAAATGTTTGATAAAAAGAAGATGATTATTTCTCTAATGAGATTACACGAATTTTTTTTAAAAAAGAGTGAAAATAAAGCCAATAGATCTCTTGAAAATAAAATAAAATAAATAAAAGAGAGTTGAATGAAAATTGAAATCTTGAACTTCCAATAGATCTCTTGACTTCAATTTTTGTTACTCCTCTTGGGCCATAAAATAAAGACATTTTTGGGTTTTATTGGACTTATATCAAATTCTAAATGGGCTGAATAGCATTGAGATCCATTTTTGCCTCATTAAAAGTTTCCTGGAAAACCCATTGGAAGGATAAGAAAAATGAGTACAAAATGGTCTCAAGGCCATTTAGTAATCCGCTCTTTCTTGTATCACAACCATTGTGGTGTGAGGCTCGTCTCCTTGAGTGGATATTTGGTTAAGTAATCCTCCACTGTTTTTCTTCAAATCCGCTAGAAAATGCGTGTATCTCCATGAATTTCGCAGCTAGAGGTCCCGAATCTCTAACGTCATTGTAAACATCCTAAACTCACCTCCAACCAAACTCTTTAACGTTCTTCTTACTGCTCTTAGAAACCCTAAATTGCTCTAGCATATAAGGGAATGTCTGCGTTACAGGTGCGATAAGATTATCATAAGCCAACTTCTTCTGCTTTGGGAGAGGGTCAAGGATCAGGACTGTGTACACCTTCAGATCAACGACCACGCCAACCCAATGATTGTTTGGCCATTCCATCGGAACATAAAAAACATCCACATTTTTAACAAATTATGTCTTAGGAGCTTCTCGGTACTCTTCTCATTAACATACACCTTCAGTTCCAACCCCCACGGGAACTTTTCCTTCTCCTTGTAGTTCTAAAAATTGTCATATTTTGTCTGTCGAAGAGTGGCAAACAAGGTGTAAATTACGGCCTTCCTATCTTGATGATATGTGCTCTCTCTTTTCTTCAATAGCATTTACGTCACAAGTTGCATATTCTGCATTTCGATATAATCAGCCAAATTACATCACTTTTTGTACACCAATTTCAACCACACTGTACAATACATGTGTACTAAAATCCTTCTTCTGCTTGTCTATCTCAAGGAATATCATGTTGGTTAGAGTTTGTTTGGTGATAATTGTGATAGTGCCTGCAAAAAGGGTGACAAAACGCATCCGTTAAAATATTAACTGATTTGTCTACCTCTGTATACCTTTTTCAATGGTATTCAACTTACTCATCAATTGTTTCCTCCATAACGGCTTTTAATGTTTTGAAGTCTGAATCAGCAAATTGTGGCATGGAGCGAGTACGTTGTTTTTTTAGATCGGCTAGCAAATAGGCCTTTCAACCTGGCATCACTTAGATAATTATTCGCATCTAATTAATGATATAGATTTGGCACTCTTTTTCCAGTTGGTGGTGGACCCAATGCAACAACCATCACCAACTTTGAATCATTCGAATAAATATTCGCAACACCAATCTACATGTGTAAGTTATTATCAAGATAATATACAATTGTACCCCTAACATGTACGTTTTTAAACTTGTCAAATAACACAACAACCTTATCCTCAATACTTGGCGTACTCTTTGCAAACTTGTTCTCAATCTCATTTTTCTCTTTTTTTATGCTTTTGTTATGGGAACATTATCCACACCCTTGAATTATCTAATTAAAAAACACATACAAATTCAAAACAACTTAGTTATATATACACAAAGTAGTGGACACTCCAGTGCTGAGTGTACACCAAACATTTTTTAAATCTCACCTTCTCACTCTCTTCTTCTGTGAGGCACTGTTTCTCTGTTGTGTTATCCATGTTCCCATCACACATGGACATTCCGGTCTAGATTTATCTACCTATAAAACTACATCAAAACTTATGCAAACTCCAAAGCACCAATGTCCAGGTACACCAAAATGGGGAACATGTACACCAACTCCACCAAAAACGAGGCTTACCTCTTTCACACTTGAATCTACAAGGATATTTTCTTGTATCATATTCTTAATTGGCACATCTATTATGGCATCAGCACTTCTAGAACTCTCCATCTACAAATCCATTAAAAAATTAAAAACACGTCTACCATAACTTGTACACCAGGGTGCTTACATACACCAGAGTGCCATGTACACCGAAAGTTAACTACATATCAAGTTCACGTACACTACACAGGGATGTACACTCCAAAGATGTACACCAAAACGGGCGTCTGTACACCTAGGAGACAGGCAAAATGGCTAAAATTATTTGCAATTGCATCCGGCAGGCGGTCGTTCTCTTCAGGTTTTTTCACCTATAGTTGAAGTTGGTTTCAATATATCCCTCCAAACAATGACCATTATCAAGTTATGGTTAAAATATCTCACCATCTCAGAAGGATCTTCTTCTATGGTAGTTCCCATCCCCACATCTCTTAGGGTAGTCCCTAAACTTTGTTTTGCAGTTTCATAACTCTCCACCTGCAAAGCCGAATAAAACATTAAAGCCATGTATACCATAAGTCGTATACCCGAGAATAATATACTCTAGAGCGATGTACACCAAGGAGACATGCAAAACTAGGCTTACCTCTGTTGCGATTGCATCCGCTAGGTGGTCCTCTGTTTCTTGGTTCTCTTTTTGTTGGCTCTTCACCTAAAATTAAATTTTTTGTCAATAACTCACTCCAAACAAGTACCATCATTAAGATATGTTTATAAAATCTCACCATATCAGAATGGTCTTCTTTTATTGTAGTTCCCATCTCCACATCTCTCTTACAGCATTTGTACTTTCTATCTGCATCTGTAAATCCATTTCAAAATTTGACACATCTCTTGTGACCATGTTCATAAAGTTACATTTCTCACCTTCTTAGGTGATTCATCAACTGGGTTAGACTGTTCTTCATTGTTGTCTCCCATCTCCACATCTCTCATGGACTTTAAAGGTCTCAACTTATCTACATGTACACCAAGATGGTTATGTACACCAGTACTATTGTACACCAAACACATATTCTACCGTCACAATCAACAAAATCTACCTCATTAACATATGCATATGTATGGAGCTCCCGCTGTAAAGTTTCCACCACCTACATTTCAAGAATATTTCAATATGCATATATATTGCTCCTCTAAAATAAATCAAACATACTTCTTCATCTATAACCTCATATTGTTTATCTCGTCCACCTTTTTCAAGCCTAATCCCTCCATCATCCAATGCCACATCTCCCCCTACCATCTGAAATAAAAATCCATTAATGATCAAAATAACAAATGTTACTCAGCAGGAAATACTATATTCCTAGTTACTAACCACACCACCGACACCTACTCTATCCATCACACGCTGAACACCAAGGTACTTATCCCAATGGCCATCAAAGCGATAATAATTTTCTTTGTCTCTACTATTAAAGCCCTTAGCATTCAATTCATATTGTGATAAGTCCAAATTAATTAATTCGACCATGAGTCACCCATCCCAACTTTCCTACGCATCAACATTCTTTGGTCCTTCTTTTGACAACTACTGAATTGATTCGTCCTCTTTGATCGTTGCAAATCTGAAGGCTCCGCTTGTGCCTTGCCCGTGACAAGTTTTTTGACATCTGCCATGATTGTTTTGTGGAGGGATTCATTTTATTTAACAAAAAACTTTTTATTGCTTCACGAGCACTAGGGTTTATGTTGGAGGGCTCTGTTTCCTGTTCTTTTTCAGTGCCGATATATTGTATTGGTATCGCCTTGAAAAGTTTTCTCCGTGTGGCAGCTCTAGGTTTAGGGGCATGTACCTTCTGTTTCTTGTCTGACCTAGTCACAGTTTTGCAAGGAGGTTTCTTTTTAATCTGCCCTGCTGACTCCGTAACATCCTCCCCATTGCCTTCTCCCTCGTCTTTCGTAACAACCATATTTGGAGGATCAGCTGCTTCGTGAACTGGCCAGTCTAAAGGTTTGAACTCGTACCCATTATCTATCAACTTCAAGATGTGATCAACTTTATCGTCTTCAATCTCATCGTGCCACACTAAATCATTTTCAAAAGCTGGATCGTCAGAGTACAAAGTATAGGACACAGTAACCTGCATAAACAAACAAAAAAAACTACTCAAATATCGTGTACACCATACTTAATGTACACCAAAGGCGTCTACTATACACATATAGCATGAACATTAATTTTTAATGTACACTATATAAATATATCATGAACACCACATTATACTGTACACCCATCAGAGAATGTACACCACAGTCTTTATACACCAAAATCAAGAGTACACAAAACAAAATGCAAACCACACAATTGCACATTACTTGTTCTCCTATTTCTACATTCAAAATTTATTCTTCCTTAATCATCTTCAACGTATTAAGCTTCTCATTCCACAATTCAAAAAAAATCTCTCATATCTGATGGATGTGCTATCTTCTCAAGCAGTTGTGGAATTGATTCGGAAGCTTCAAGTTGTAAGGCCAAAGGAAATCCATAACATGCACTTGTCTTCTGGAACAGTTGGATCTTTATATCTTTAATGGGGGGGGGGGTCAGGGGAGTCTTCTGGAAGCCCAAAAAGACTAAGGACTTGCCGGGACAGTAGCCCATGTATCAGTTTGGCTTAGTGAGAACAGCGGCACACCAGCAATGTGAACAGTTTCCCAAACTAGGATGCAGTTAGGTTGTCCCACAGAGGTGTACCTTCTAGAAAATCCGCTACAAAATCGAGGTACTCTGGTTTTCAGTAGATGTAGAGGTTTGATGATAGAAATTATAGAGAATATATTAATCTAATTAATAACATTTTTTTAAAAATCAAACTTAAAATGGATGAATCTTTTGGAAAAACTCCTTATACACAATGTTCAAAGTCGTATTCTTGGCCTAAGAATAGCTATATCTTAGAAAAATTAATGTTAACAATTAGCTATTAATGAGTTCCCGTAGATTTCCTTGATTAACTCTTTGATAGGATCTTGGCAATCTGTTATAATCAGATCTTCGGAGATATCTATCTCTACTTCTCTATCATTAGGCTCATTGACCTTCCCATCGCCAATATCAAGAATCTATTTCGAAAAAGCCTCACGTTTACGTAAACTTTCATTTTTACCAATCACTCAGAACCTAATGTTTCTAAAGCAGCCAAAACAGTTTGATCCCTAATTACATGTAAAATATGTCGAAAACTACCTCTAAAAACAACTGCATTTCCTCCAAAAGCTCTATTATCATCACATTTCATAACATCATGGATACTCCGATCCGAGGTCTCAAAGCAATATTTGCTCATCATAGGAACTTCATCTCACAATTAATTATAAGATTAAAGATAGAAAAAACTAGAATAACTCTAAAAAATAATTTAATTGCTAGATTAACTTAGGAAAAATAAGGGTTAGTTAAGTTATTTTGATCACAACAATACCCTTAAAATCTTTTATTAAGAAAAACCTAATTACAAGGGTGTTATATACAATTAATGCCACATCAGCAATTTTTTTTTGTTTTTTTTGAGGAAAAAACCAAATAATTCTGACTTTGCCACTGTCGAAATAAAAATCTGTGCCTCTATGTTGTGGCAGATTTGTTTCTATTGCAGATTTAATGTTTTGCTGCAGATTTTTTTGCAGATTAAATTTGCACTGCAGATTTACATGTCTTAGTGGTGGCAGAATTTCTAATTCATTGCAGATTTGTTTATCTCCGTACATTTATTTTTTGAAAATCGTGATAAAAGTAACATATTTTTTTATTTCTCTAACATGTTAGAAATCTATGGCAGATTTAATTTTATGTCGTAGATTTGTTTTGCAGACTTAATTTTTCATCGCAGATTTAGATTTTATAAATTTATGAAAAATATGGTAATCTAGTTAGATTTGATAAGTTTAAACTAGATTTAGGAACGATAAAATCGAGTATTAATGAGTAGCATATTCTAAAATTTGATTATGGTTATAAGTTATTATTTAAATGGTTATAAGTAGGTAAGATTTTATATTTTATATCAATTTTAAAATTTTGAATAATGGAAGACTAAATTTTGGAAGATTACATGATATTCTTGGAAATGAATAGTCCTAAATTCGTTACTTGCACTAAGAAATGTGGTATTAGATTGTATTTATTACCCATCTAAGATATTTCATATTGGATCGGTTTAGTGTATTAGTTTTTCTTATAGGATTTAAACTGCATTTGAGGATGAAACTAAAATCAAACCATCCTCGATCCATTCAAGCGGAATTAAGCAATGAGTTAGGACGTGGATCTTATTATGTTTTTTCCTCCAACCAAATTTTTATTATAAAAAGATTAGTATATAAGGCAATTGAAATTGAAATTGACTTTTTAAAGACACATTTGACCTTATTAATTTCAAAATTCATTATAGAAATTAAAATATTAGATGACAATTGACGTAATTAGACGGTTGATTTTAATTATTTTCTTTTATATATATCTAAAATGTTATATAAAAGATTTGTATAATTGAAATTTTCTTAATTTGTGTGTTTTTGTGAAACGGAAGGAGTTGATTTTTTATAAATAATTATCTTATATCGAATTTCGGAACCACCGCTCAAAATTACAGATCTAAAACCGTTACACCATATGTTTTGAATCGCCGCCTATAGAAAACGTGCGATTCAACTTCAAGAGGGATTAGTTCGAATTATTTTACTGCTACTTTGGTTACATCCAACAACAAATGTTTCTTTATCATTCCCAATCGGGATAACTTTTATTGAGTTAAAAAAAAAAAAAATTGTTGGCTCGATCTGTATAGATTTTTTCTTCTGGATAAATCCAATAATTCTTATAAGTGTTTTCAACTAGCCAATTTGGTATTTGGTACTCCGGTTTAGAAATCACGGTAAGTGTTATGATAACGTTACTTAAATAGATTAAACAAAATTTGGATGAGCTTAAAAAGATAACGAGGTTTAATCGCAAATCTTGTTGTATATTAATGATAAATTTTTTAAAAAAATCCATATCCATACATTTTTTTAAATTGTTTAAAGACCTTAAACCCCACTTACCATTGCAGTGTAGTAAACAAGAAACGTACAGCTGAGAATTAAAAAACCGGTTAAGAGAAGGTATTTTAGTAGAGTCTATCTATTAAAATGTATTTTTAGGAGAATCAAATCATAACTGAAAATAAGTTAAAAGACAATGATTGCAAGGGATGCATTACCTCAGAAAGATGGTATAAACGTAAAAACAGAGACGCAATTTATTAGTTTTGGAATAAAACCGAACAAAGTTGTCTGTTCTGCACACACAAATGGCGAGACACCATAGAATCGGAGATATCAGAGAGAAGTGGAGGCTTGGTCATGTGTTGCTTTAAGGCGATCGGCGTGATCAGTATTGCAGTACATAAAGCTCTTCTTACCAGATGACGTGGTAGTTTCCACATTAGAAAATCCCAAGTATTTATCCTCACACTTCTTTTGGCAGATGTTAGCCATGAATTTGAACATCTCGTTCTTCTGGTTCCATGGTTGGTTTACATATTCTTGGACCGGCATCCACTGTAAAACAATATGCCAGGTGATGTGAAATTGGAAATAGGGTGAAGCAATGGCAGTAACTTTAACATTTTCTTGGCACATCAACAATGAAAGTTATAAAGGTTTATACCTTAGCTTCCAAGATCTCAGATTTTTGTTCAGTAATTTCGTAGGATTGCGGACTTAAGAGACATAGGAAAAACATATCCGATTTCGTTTTCAAGAATGATTTGTGGCTTTGCCTGTTAGTAAAGAATAAATCAATCAGGAACTGATGCGGTAAGCCAGATGAAGTGTTTCCAAGCAATGAAACATAATTTACCTGAAAGACAACACTTCCACAAAATCTGCAGTAATCTGAAGTGAAAAGCCCATAAAAAGAACACAGATTTTAGATTATAATGGTAAGTTAAAGATATTTGCAATAGAAATGCATTTTTTTCTAACAGCCAAAGATACATACACCAGTTTCTTCTTCTACTTCCCTAGCTACTCCAGTGCAAATATCCTCACCCTGTGGAATTGGAAACTTTTAGTTAGAAACAGAAAAACCCATCAGAACTTCATTTCTGCCATTTTTCTTTTAGTTTAAATTTCTTATCATCAATCATCTTTCCACGGACCAATGTTTGACACTATTCCTTTGTAGTACCTCTAAAACGTATACCAAGCTGACTAGCTAAGTTGTGAAAATAATGTTTCTGGCGTAAAAAACTTATCCGAGTTATTGTAAACACTATATAGTCCTGCAATGAAGCTGTAAAACGTAAAACGTGCTTTTTTTACTACACCAACAACTATCAACCAAATGCCCAACAAAACCCAAGAAAATACTCCCATAAAACAATATGGTGACACCCTTTATAAGCCAAGCCCTTACTGCTATCTAAGAGATTTACGACATCTCTAGACTGCTACAAAGTCAGAAGCTAGATATAGAAGACCTATAACTAACACTTGAGCCGCTAAACATCTTCAATCTTGGATGCTAGATTGAACAAAGGGTTCCTTCTTTTTGGGTTTTGATGCACATGGAAGTAAAATCGGTTCATTCAGTAATTTATTCATCGCGTATTAAGAGCTAGGGATCCTAGGAGCTCCAGTCACCAAGATTGTAAATATGCAGAAACTGACAAAAATCTGATGTAAAATCACCTGGTTGACAACACCAGTAGGCAGCTTCCACACATTTTTATCTTTAAAATACCCACTCTTTTCCTGGACTACAAGGACCTGCTCATTGACATGGTTCATTCCAATTCAGTCAAAAGTAATGTTTTCATTAGACAAGTTATCATTACATTGGTAAGCAAATGTGCGTGAAACTCTGCTCTTCTTCAGACCCTCAAGATTCAAAAGAAGGGAACAGTTTGATTACCTCTTTAGTATCTTTGTTAATGACCAAAGCACCAACACCTATAACATGAGAAGCATTGGCTGGAATCGTATCAGGGATATCCGAGATCCAAGATACAAGCATCAAGTAATCAGGCTCGGCGTGGTGATATCTAAATCCTTCCTGAAGAATCCACCAAAACACAACAGACTTGACCTCTTAACCAAAACACCAAATATTCCAAAAATCACATATAAAAAAACTTACATTAACTGTAGCTTCTACAAGATTAGCCAATTTAAGAGGCAGCTTTATCCAAATTCCCTTCTTCCCCTATTAAAATCATAAACTCTGACTAAAGTCTTTGCCAAAAAAAATCTTCAAATTATCCATTTGGTAACTGCAATCAATTCCAAAGAACCATTAGAATATTTGATGTACCTCATCTTTCCAATGGGAAAGCGAAGCCTTAAGCCTTTGGGTAAAAACTGCAACATCCATTGGTTCATTATCATCCATGTTTACGGTAACGCCATTGAAATTGTCAGCCTCGCCTTCAAATAAAGCGATCTGCTGAACTCTAGTATCCATCACAATCAGTTTTTGATCTTCTTGTTTAAAGCTACACCGGAGGAAAAAACTAGACTTTTGTAAAACCCATGTCGAGAATTTTGGATTCAAGATTTGGGAACATCAAGAGTGCAATTACTCAAACGAAAAGAGAGAATTAAGGGGAAAAATTGTACCTTGGAGGGAATTGAAGTGATTGTGTGAAAAAAGTCGACCTTGAGAAGACTTCATACAATTGGAGAGTATATACTTTACTTTGGTTTGACAATTTCCCAGAACATCGCCGACATGTTAATTGTTAACTTTCTTTATTGATAAACAAATTTAATAAGGACGGAAAAGTCGATGACTCAAATGCCACATTGAAAAAAAAATTTCTCTAATGCCATTCCCATTTTTATATTTATTTATATAATTAATTTTAAATCAAAATCGTTAGAAATATCTTAAAACCCTTACAAATAACCATAGAATTACCAACCCAACCATTCAGATACGACTCAAGCCCAATATATGGGATAATCCGACCCAACCAAGACTAAAATTAACTCTAATTCTCAAATCGATTGTAAAAAAAATGTAAAATTTTTTTACATCTTCTTCTCGACGTGCTCTCCTCCGTGTCTCCTCTCGTCTCCTCCGTCTCTCCTCCGTATCTCCTCTCGTCTCTTCCGTTGTGTCCTTGATTCTACACGAGTGTGAGCCACTGAAGAAGAAGAAGAAGAAGAACGAGCCACCGGAGTCGACGGCCAGCCACTAGAGAATGCAGACCCATATGGAGGTTTAAACAACACCTATTGATGTGAATATGAAGAATCAATGGTTTCATTCACAAGGATTTTGAATGATAGTCCTAGAAACAGAGTTATGACCCTTCAAGATACAAATGAGAGTGAATAGGAGTGTTGAAGTGTATTCAAAGGAGTTGGATCTCTTACAATTGCTTTGAGATGTTCAAGAGGAACTATAGAGAGCTATTGTAGTCTTTGTAAGAGGTTTGAGTGATAAAACTTCATCAGGGGGTTAGATTCAGTCTTTTAGCACTCTTGATGATGTGATGAATCATGCTACCATGGTATAGAAGCAAGTCAAAGTAAGAAACAAGCATTATACATTATCCTACAGTTCCATTAGTTCTTAGAATCTCATTGGAGTTTCTAATAGTGAATTTGGGAGTTGTAGCAAGAAGACACAAGTGGAAGCTTTAACAACACCTATTGATGTGAATATGAAGAATCAATGCTTTCGCTGACAAGAATTTGGCCATTTTCAAGCTGATAGTCCTAGAAACAGAGTTATGACCTTTCAAGATACAAATGAGAGTGAATAGGAGTGTTAAAATGTATTCCAAGGAGTTGGATCTCTTACAATTGCTTTGAGATGTTCAAGAGGAACTATAGAGACCTATTGTGGTCTTTATAAGAGGTTTTAGTGATAAAACTTCATCAAAGGGTTAGATTCAGTCTTTTAGCACTCTTGATGACATGATGAAGCATGCTACCATGGTGTAGAAGCAAGTCGAAGTAAGAAACAAGCATTATAGCTTATCCTACAGTTCTATTAGTGCTTAGAATCTCATAGGAGTTTGTAATAGTGAATTTGGGAGTTGTAGCAAGAAGACACAAGTGGAAGCTTTAACAACACCTATTGATGTGGATATGAAGAATCAATGCTTTCGCTGATAAGGATTTGGCCATTTTCAAGCTGATAGTCCTAGAAACAAAGTTATGACCTTTTAAGATACAATTGAGAGTGAATATGAGTGGTTGAAGTGTCTTCAAAGGAGTTGGATATCTTACAATTGCTTTGAGATGTTAAAGAAGAACTATAAGGAGCTATTGATAAAACCTCGATTAGATGAGATCCCAGCGCCTAGAATACACTCCATGCGATTAAGAGAAGGATAGTGACATTTTAGGGTTTGAGTGAAACTTTCAAAGGTTGCGGAAGGTCCTTTGAACTTTCAGGCTTGATTCTGCTTGGATATGACACACCAAAAGTAGTCACAAGTTGAGATTGTGATATTACACACACAAAATGGGCTGAATGTGATCCAAAGATATCATGCTAAAGGATTTAAACAAATGGACATACAAGTGATCATCTTATGCCTCATTAAAAAACTTGATGAGAAAACCCAGTGGGACAAAACTCATCAAGGGAAAAAGAGTACTAAGATAAACACTTTTTCCATTCGTTTAAATCAAATAGCTTGGATCAACATCAGAATACCTTCATGTATATGATCTTGAGTCTTGATTTGATTAAGCTCGACATGTAGATTCGTTCGAGTGGAGACAGCTCGGTATGAAGACTCCTTTCTTGATCATCTTGAATCCATAACTGATTAAGCAATCCTCCAACAGCTTGATTGAACTTCTTAGCTCTTGATCGAGTCATTGGACCAGTTGGTATAACAAGAACATCCTCAACTTCAACCTGCTCCTCCGGTTCAAGCTGCTCCTTAGATTCAAGCTGATCCAATCCATGATCCGTGCTCCTTGTGTCGTCTAGGATCACATCATCCTCCCCCATTTTAAAAGAATTTGTCCTCAAATCTGTTTGACCTGCAATGAAAGGAAGAAGAGAATAAGTAACTTTGAATAAGGAAATTTTTTTATACTTACCTCGGAGAAAGGTGTTGTCGCCGTTGATCCTTTTGATGATTGTGAATTGGCCATCAATCTTTGGTGCTGGTTGAACCTCCCTTCAGCCGGAACTCGTTCTTTTCCCCAATAATTTGTCATGGATTCTCCAACTTCAAAGATCATTAGGAAATAAGCAATGGGTTTTTTGTCTTGTATCAAATCAACTCCAATTCCAGTCCTCATAAAGAAATTTGATGAGAGAACTTCTATGTCTGGTGGCTCCTCTTTTTTTACCTGTAATGTTTTCAACACTTTTGGCAAAGAACAAGTGCGTCAAAACAATCATGGAATTAAGATAAGCAGGTAAACATGTTTCAACCTGAATCCACGTATGACCTAAATTTTTCTCAATGATTTCTAGATATAAAAATCTCATGTTCACAATTCTTAAATCATGAGAAACAGAATGAAAAGAGTTACTAACCCGAATATGAGCATTCGTGTGTTTGGTGTTAGTAATCAACTCGGAAAAAGGAAATGGTGTTTGATCAGGGGGCTCTTCTTGCATTAGGGCATTGTTGGTGATTAATTCGTCCTTTCTAGAGATAAATTTACATAATGAGGGCTCTACGGTCGCCATTGATAAGCAGTCCTTGGACGTCCTAGATAGTCTCCTGTTCTCCAAATATAGTTTTGAGAATCATCACAGATGGATAGAGTCATGATGGTGTTAAGCTTCTTGTTTTTATCCACTGAACTTTCATCACCAAAAACGCCATATTCCTCATATGCTTCCCTTAGGTGATGTTCCTCCACGTTCTTATGATATACCAAAATATCTTCAGTGTAAACTACCACAAAATTTCCAACAAAGTTGTGTAGTTTCTGATTCTTCAGCCTCTTAAAATTACTTGGTGTATTAGACAAACCAAATATCATGACAAGCCATTCAAACAGTTCACTCCTTTTCTTGAATGTTGTCTTCCATTCATCAGGTTTCTTCATTCCGTTATATCCAAAATCAAGAAAATACTCATCATTCATTTTCTCAAAATCTGGAAATGCCTCCTTTGCATTTGATTTCAGAAACTCCAAGATCAAAACTTTGACACACTTCTCTGGCTTCTCAAATGCTGAATCTCCAAATATAAAATCTACTTCTTCTGATTTCTTTGCATTATAAAGAAATCTCATATCAGAACCAGGATTTCCCAACTTCCAACAATTATACAACCACATGTGCCTTGAGTCCATTGCATCTTGAAATTCACAATCATAAGGATCTGTCAACAGATTCTTATCCCCATAGTCTACTTCTTCCAGCAACTTAAAATCCAAAATATAAGGATCAGGTGTAGGGGACAAGGTATACCTTCTTGGTTGTGCAAATGCTTCATCATCACCATTATCAACAGGAAATGAAGCCTCAATGTCTTTTGATACCTTCTCTTGAATTATGCACTTAGACTGAATAATCTGCTCCGACTGCACTTCTTCAACCATAGGAACTAAATGTGAATCATCTTGAATTTCCAACAATTCTCCTTTAGTAGGCTGCTCTAAATGCTCCTTGGACAAATCAGAAACAACTTTTTCTTCCTCTGAAGTTATGTCTCCATTATCCAGAATTGTCTTAATCTTTTGTTAAAACACTCATTAGCATAATGACCCATGCCTTTGCACTTGAAACACTTAACATCATGAGTTCTGGTTGCATCCTCTTTAGCTTTGCCTTCGTTATCAGTAGACAATGGTGTTTCAGATTTTTGGTTCACTTCTGAATAGCTTCCTTTTCTAGAACTGGTTTTTTTGATTAGTGATTTCAGTTCCTCTTCAATCTCATAAATCTCTTCAAAATCTGGAAACCTCACGTTGATGTCTCCTTCACGACGATGCTTCTGCTTTACTCCTCTCTTTCTCTCGTGTTCCATAACCTCATAATGACAATCTAAACGATGAGAAAAATGTCCACCTCTAGAAGATGAATGATCATCATCTACTATTTTTCTCCTCAGCAGCTCACGGTGATAATGACTAGGAATGTATCTCTTCCACATAATGGCCTTCGTTTCTGTCCATGACTCTACATGATATTCTCCATTGCACCGTCGTGATTTAACTAGCTGGTCCCACCACCTGAGAGCATAGTCACAAAACGCTGCAGCAGCAACTCTTACTCGGTTGATCTCTGTGTAGTGCTGAACCTTGAAAACGAGTTCAACCTTCTTTTTCCATTCCAAATATGCATCTGGATCATTTTTTCCACGGAATGGTAAAATCTTAGGGTTGAGACCTCCCAGATTATCTTGCATACATTTGTTGCCTTTTCTCCAAGTTGATCTCAATGTTTTGTCTGGCGGTTTTGGGTTGAGCTCTTGTTCCTTCCTTCGTCGTGCTCTGTTCTTCTTTTGTTGAAGTTCTTGACGAAGTGCATCTATTTGTCTATCCAACACTAGCTCCATTTTTGCAGTAAACATTTCAATGAAGAGATTGTTGCAATTGTTGCTTGAATCCTTATCAAGATCAGCCATCTCTGCCTGAAAACAACACAACACTAACCCAGTAACAAGTTCCTTAGAAAGATATTGCAATCAAATGAGCAAAACACGAAAATGACTCTTCAAATGCCAATGAACCCTAAATCTGACAGTCTGACTATATCGAACCCTAAACATTATAAAATCGTACTCAAAAATTCAAAGAACAATTTTACCAACAACTATACTCTTTCTTGAAACAGATCCAATAGATCTCACGATTTGAGCAAACAAAATTAATTTATGAAAATTGATACACTGAAAATCGCAGAAAACCCTTTTTATGAAAATGTTTGAAAATGATCGGTCAGAATAAATTATCAAAACGTATCCAAAAATTCCGA
>CM051389.1:13200146-13225146 GCA_028015245.1 Cardamine occulta | reverse complement strand
AACCAATTTTAAAAAATACTAGACTTAAAATTGGTTTAGATCCAATTGGTTTTACAATTTTAACACAAGCCAAATAATTATAAAAATTAATTAAAGAACACAGATGGAATGACTTAACAACCCTAACAGCAACTGTTCTCGGAAATCAATCTTGAAAAATTATCAAAACACATCCAAAAAATCTCAAAGTCAATTTTAACAAACACTAGACTCAAAGTTGGTTTAGATCCAATTGGTTGCACGATTTTAGCACTAGCCAAATAATTATAAAAATTAATACAAGAACACAGAGAGAATGACTTAACTTCTCAACCTGACACGAAGTGGCTCTGATACCACTTGATAGAACCTCGATTTGATGAGATCCCAGCCCCTAGAATACACTCCGTGCGATTAAGAGAAGGATAGTGATGTTTTAGGATTTGAGTGAAACTTTCAAAGGTTGCAGAAGGTCCTTTGAACTTTCAGCCTTGATTCTGCTTGGATATGACACACCAAAAGTAGTCACAAGTTGAGATTGTGATATTACACACACAAGCTCGTGATCAAACGAATTTAGAAAGAGATTTTTGATAAAAACTTTGATAATCCGAAAATAAAGAAGAAAGGGAGTTTAAAGAGATCAGATCTTCATAAACAGAACTCATGCATGACTGACACATGTCACTTCTAGAATTAAAACAGAAATAAAATAAAAAAGAAGTCTGAAATTCAAAAAGAAAGAAGTGGGCCTAAAATGGGCTGAATGTGATCCAAAGATATCATGCTAAAGGATTTAAACAAATGGACATACAAGTGATCATCTTATGCCTCATTAAAAAACTTGATGAGAAAACCCAGTGGGACAAAACTCATCAAGGGAAAGAGAGTACTAAGATAAACACTTTTTCCATTCATTTAAATCAAATATCTTGGATCAACATCAGAATACCTTCATGTATATGATCTTGAGTCTTGATTTGATTAAGCTCGACATGTAGACTCGATCGAGTGGAGGCAGCTCGGTATGAAGACTCCTTTCTTGATCATCTTGAATCCATAACTGATTAAGCAATCCTCCAACAGCTTGATTGAACTTCTTAGCTCTTGATCGAGTCATTGGACCAGTTGGTATGACAAGAACATCCTCAACTTCAACCTGCTCCTCCGATTCAAGCTGCTCCTTAGATTCAAGCTGATCCAATCCATGATCCGTGCTCCTTGTGTTGTCTAGGATCACATCAGCTATTGTGGTCTTTGTAAGAGGTTTTAGTGATAAAACTTCATCAGAGGTTAGATTCAGTCTGTAAAATCAATGCTTAACTAAGGTTTTGGCCATTTTCAAGCTGATAGTCCTAAAAACAGAGTTATGACCCTTCAAGATACAAATGAGAGTGAATAGGAGTGTTGAAGTGTATTCAAAGGAGTTGGATCTCTTACAATTGCTTTGAGATGTTCAAGAGGAACTATAGAGAGCTATTATGGTTTTTGTAAGAGGTTTGAGTGATAAAACTTCATCAACGGGTTAGATTCAATCCTTTAGCACTCCTGATGATGTCATGAAGCATGCGACCATGGTATAGAAGCAAGTCAAAGTAAGAAACAAGCATTATAGGTTATCCCATAGTTCTATTAGTTCTTAGAATCTCATAAGAGTTTCTAATAGTAAATTTGGGAGTTGTAGCAAGAAGACAAAAGTGGAAGCTTTAACAACACCTATTGATGTGAATATGAAGAATCAATGCTTTCGCTGACAAGGATTTGGCCATTTTCAAGCTGATAGTCCTAGAAACAAAGTTATAACCCTTTAAGAAATAATTGAGAGTGAGTAGGAGTGTTGAAGTGTCTTCAAAAGAGTGGGATATCTTACAATCGCTTTAGGATGTTCACGAGGATTAATAAGGAGCTATTGTGGTCTTTGTAAGAGGTTTTAGTGATAAAACTTTATCAGAGGTTAGATTCAGTCTTTTAGCACTCTTGATGATGTGATGAAGCATGCTACCATGGTGTAGAAGCATGTCAAAGTAAGAACCAAGCATTATAGCTTATCCCACTGTTCTATTAGTTCTTAGAAACTCATAGGAGTTTCTTATAGTGAATTTGAGAGTTGTAGAAAGAAGACACAAGTGGAAGCTTAAACAACACCGATTTATTTGAATATGAAGAATCAGTACTTTCACTGACAAGGATTTGGCCATTTTCAAGCTGATAGTCCTAGAAACAGAGTTATGACCTTTGAAGATACAAATGAGAGTGAGTAGGAGTGTTGAAAAGTATTCAAAGGAGTTGGATCACTTACAATTGCTTTTAGATGTTCAAGAGGAACTATAGAGAGCTATTGTGGTCCTTGTAAGAAGTTTGAGTGATAAAACTTCATCAAATGGTTAGATTCAGTCTTTTAGCACTCTTGATGACGTGATGAAGCATGCTACCATGGTGTAGAAGCAAGTCAAAGTAAGAAACAAGCATAATAACTTATCCCACAGTTCTATTAGTTCTTAGAATCTCATTGGAGTTTTCAATAGTGAATTTGGGAGTTGTAGCAAGAAGACACAAGTGAAAGCTTAAACAACACCTATTGATGTGAATATGTAAAATCAATGCTTAACTAAGGTTTTGGCCATTTTCAAGCTGATAGTCCTAACAACAGAGTTATGACCCTTCAAGATACAAATGACAGTGAATAGGAGTGTTGAAGTGTATTCAAAGGAGTTGGATCTCTTACAATTGCTTTGAGATGTTCAAGAGGAACTATAGAGAGCTATTGTGGTTTTTGTAAGAGGTTTGAGTGATAAAACTTCATCACAGGGTTAGATTCAATCCTTTAGCACTCCTAATGACGTCATGAAGCATGCGACCATGGTATAGAAGCAAGTCAAAGTAAGAAACAAGCATTATAGGTTATCCCATAGTTCTATTAGTTCTTAGAATCTCGTAAGAGTTTCTAATAGTGAATTTGGGAGTTGTAGCAAGAAGACAAAAGTGGAAGCTTTAACAACACCTATTGATGTGAATATGAAGAATCAATGCTTTCGCTAACAAGAATTTGACAACTTTTAAGCTGATAGTCCAAGAAACAAAGTAATAGCCCTTTAAGATATAATTGAGAGTGAGTAGGAGTGTTGAAGTGTCTTCAAAAGAGTGGGATATCTTACAATCGCTTTGGGATGTTCAAGAGGATTAATAAGGAGCTATTGTGGTCTTTGTAAGAGGTTGTAGTGATAAAACTTCATCAGAGGTTAGATTCAGTCTTATAGCACTCTTGATGACGTGATGAAGCATGCTACCATGGTGTAGAAGCATGTCAAAGTAAGAACCAAGCATTATAGCTTATCCCACTGTTCTATTAGTTCTTAGAAACTCATAGGAGTTTCTTATAGTGAATTTGAGAGTTGTAGAAAGAAGACACAAGTGGAAGCTTAAACAACACCGATTTATTTGAATATAAAGAATCAGTACTTTCACTGACAAGGATTTGGCCATTTTCAAGCTGATAGTCCTAGAAACAGAGTTATGACTTTTCAAGATACAAATGAGAGTGAGTAGGAGTGTTGAAAAGTATTCAAAGGAGTTGGATCACTTACAATTGCTTTTAGATGTTCAAGAGGAACTATAGAGAGCTATTGTGGTCCTTGTAAGAAGTTTGAGTGATAAAACTTCATCAAATGGTTAGATTCAGTCTTTTAGCACTCTTGATGACGTGATGAAGCATGCTACCATGGTGTAGAAGCAAGTCAAAGTAAGAAACAAGCATAATAACTTATCCCACAGTTCTATTAGTTCTTAGAATCTCATTGGAGTTTTCAATAGTGAATTTGGGAGTTGTAGCAAGAAGACACAAGTGAAAGCTTAAACAACACCTATTGATGTGAATATGTAAAATCAATGCTTAACTAAGGTTTTGGCCATTTTCAAGCTGATAGTCCTAACAACAGAGTTATGACCCTTCAAGATACAAATGACAGTGAATAGGAGTGTTGAAGTGTATTCAAAGGAGTTGGATCTCTTACAATTGCTTTGAGATGTTCAAGAGGAACTATAGAGAGCTATTGTGGTTTTTGTAAGAGGTTTGAGTGATAAAACTTCATCACAGGGTTAGATTCAATCCTTTAGCACTCCTAATGACGTCATGAAGCATGCGACCATGGTATAGAAGCAAGTCAAAGTAAGAAACAAGCATTATAGGTTATCCCATAGTTCTATTAGTTCTTAGAATCTCGTAAGAGTTTCTAATAGTGAATTTGGGAGTTGTAGCAAGAAGACAAAAGTGGAAGCTTTAACAACACCTATTGATGTGAATATGAAGAATCAATGCTTTCGCTAACAAGAATTTGACAACTTTTAAGCTGATAGTCCAAGAAACAAAGTAATAGCCCTTTAAGATATAATTGAGAGTGAGTAGGAGTGTTGAAGTGTCTTCAAAAGAGTGGGATATCTTACAATCGCTTTGGGATGTTCAAGAGGATTAATAAGGAGCTATTGTGGTCTTTGTAAGAGGTTATAGTGATAAAACTTCATCAGAGGTTAGATTCAGTCTTATAGCACTCTTGATGACGTGATGAAGCATGCTACCATGGTGTAGAAGCATGTCAAAGTAAGAACCAAGCATTATAGCTTATCCCACTGTTCTATTAGTTCTTAGAAACTCATAGGAGTTTCTTATAGTGAATTTGAGAGTTGTAGAAAGAAGACACAAGTGGAAGCTTAAACAACACCGATTTATTTGAATATAAAGAATCAGTACTTTCACTGACAAGGATTTGGCCATTTTCAAGCTGATAGTCCTAGAAACAGAGTTATGACTTTTCAAGATACAAATGAGAGTGAGTAGGAGTGTTGAAAAGTATTCAAAGGAGTTGGATCACTTACAATTGCTTTTAGATGTTCAAGAGGAACTATAGAGAGCTATTGTGGTCCTTGTAAGAGGTTTTAGTGATAAAACTTCATCAAATGGTTAGATTCAGTCTTTTAGCACTCTTGATGACGTGATGAAGCATGCTACCATTGTGTAGAAGCATGCTACCATGGTGTAGAAGCATGTCAAAGTAAGAAACAAGCATTATAGCTTATCCCACTGTTCTATTAGTTCTTAGAAACTCGTAGGAGTTTCTAATAGTGAATTTGAAAGTTGTAGCAAGAAGACACAAGTGGAAGCTCAAACAACACCTATTGATTTGAATACGAAGAATCAATACTTTCACTGACAAGGATTGGGCCATTTTTAAGCTGATAGTGCTAGAAACAGAGTTATGACCTTTCAAGATACAAATGAGAGTGAATAGGAGTGTTGAAATATATTCAAAGGAGTTGGATCTCTACAATTGCTTTTAGATGTTCAAGAGGATTTATAGAGAGCTATTGTAGTCTTTGTAAGTGGTTTGAGTGATAAAACTTCATCAGAGGGTTAGATTCAGTTATTTAGCACCTTTGATGATGTCATGAAGCATGCTACCATGGTATAGAAGCAAGTTAGATTAAGAAACAAGCATTATAGCTTATCCCACTATTCTATTAGTTCTTAGAAACTCATAGGAGTTTCTAATAGTAAATTTGAGAGTTCTAGCAAGAAGACACAAGTGGAAGCTCAAACAACACCTATTGATTTGAATACGAAGAATCAATACTTTCACTGACAAGGATTGAGCCATTTTCAAGCTGATAGTGCTAGAAACAGAGTTATGACCTTTCAAGATACAAATGAGAGTGAATAGGAGTGTTGAAATATATTCAAAAGAGTTGGATCTCTACAATTGCTTTTAGATGTTCAAGAGGATTTATAGAGAGCTATTGTAGTCTTTGTAAGAGGTTTGAGTGATAAAACTTAATCAGAGGGTTAGATTCAGTTATTTATCACTCTTGATGACGTCATGAAGCATGCTACCATGGTATAGAAGCAAGTTAGAGTAAGAAACAAGCATTATAGCTTATCCCACTGTTCTATTAGTTCTTAGAAACTCATAGATGTTTCTAATAGTGAAATTGAGAGTTGTAGCAAAAAGACATAAGTGGAAGCTCAAACAACACCTATTGATTTGAATACGAAGAATCAATACTTTCACTGACAAGGATTGGGCATTTTCAAGCTGATAGTGCTAGAAACAGAGTTATGACCTTTCAAGATACAAATGAAAGTGAATAGGAGTGTTGAAATATATTCAAAGTAGTTGGATCTCTTACAATTGCTTTTAGATGTTCAAGAGGATTTATAGAGAGCTATTGTGGTCTTTGTAAGAGGTTTGAGTGATAAAACTTCATCAGAGGGTTAGATTCAGTTATTTAGCACTCTTGATGACGTCATGAAGCATGCTACCATGGTATAGAAGCAAGTTAGAGTAAAAAACAAGCATTATAGCTTATCCCACTGTTCTATTAGTTCTTAGAAACTCATAGGAGTTTCTTATAGTGAATTTTAGAGTTGTAGCAAGAAGACACAAGTGGAAGCTTAAACAACACCGATTTATTTGAATATGAAGAATCAGTACTTTCACTGACAAGGATTTGGCCATTTTCAACCTGATAGTCCTAGAAACAGAGTTATGACCTTTCAAGATACAAATGAGAGTGAATAGGAGTATTAAAGTGTATTTAAACGAGTTGGATCTCTTACAATTGCTTTGAGTTGTTCCAGAGGAACTATAGAGAGCTATTGTGGTCTTTGTAAGAGGTTTGAGTGATAAAACTTTATCAGATGGTTAGATTCAGTCTTTTAGCACTCTTGATGATGTCATGAAGCATGCTACCATGGTATAGAAGCAAGTCAAAGTAAGAAACAAGCATTATTGCTTATCCCACTGTTCTATTAGTTCTTAGAATCTCATATGAGTTTCTAATAGTGAATTTGGGAGTTGTAGCAAGAAGACACAAGTGAAAACTTTAACAACTTCTATTTATGTGAATATGAAGAATCAATGCTTTCGCTGACAAGGATATGGCCATTTTCAAGCTGATAGTCCTAGAAACAGAGTTATGACACTTCAAGATACAAATGAGAGTGAATAGGAGTATTGAAGTGTATTCAAATGAGTTGGATCTCTTACAATTGCTTTGAGATGTTCCAAAGGAACTATATAGAGCTATTATGGTCTTTTTAAGAGGTTTGTTTGATAAAACTTCATCAGAGGGCTAGATTTAGTCTTTTAGCACTCTTGATGACGTGATGAAGCATGCTATCATGGTGTAGAAGCATGCTACCATGGTGTAGAAGCATGTCAAAGTAAGAAACAAGCATTATAGCTTATCCCACTGTTCTATTAGCTCTTAGAAACTCATATTGAGAAAAAACATTCCGTGAAGATGGCCGGGTACTATTCATCCCGGATAATATTCATCTTAAGACCCCAGATTACTATTCATCCTGTGAGTCTATTGAGAAAAGGCATTCAGTGTAGAAGGTTAGGTACTATTCATCTCGGGTACTATTCATCATGAGATCCGAGATTACTTTTCATCCTGTGAGTCTATTGAGAAAAGGCATTCCGTGTAGAAGGTCGGGTACTATTCATCTTGGGTACTATTCATCCCGAGACCCGAGATTACTTTCATCCCGTGCTGTAAGCTGCGGTTTCACTATTGCTGGAGTTTTTATTTATTTAGGCCTTTCTCCTTCTTCTATAAAAGGAAGAAACCCTATTTTCTTGTAACTTAACACAATATGCACGCCTCTTTAGGCTTAAAGAAGAAAATGGATGTACCTTTCATTCTCTCTAATTCATCTAATCTCTGTCTTTATTTCCCCATCTAATTTCTTTAAAATCTCATGGTATCAGAGCACATTACTGATTCTCTGTTTGTATTCAATCAGTTCTAGCTATTCTCTTGATTTCTCCTCAGTTACTATTCTCTTCATGCTTAGCCATTTTTGTTCTCAAGTTCTCAAACCCTAAAATTGTTTGTTCTCCTTGTCAATACTTGTTGATCTCAGCAGATCTCTGTCCCATCTCTGTTCTTTTAATCTCCATTGCTGCCTTCTACAGATATGCAGATCTCTTCTGGTTTCAACAGATTTCGGAGGTACTGTAGCAATAGTGACACCAACAGAACTTTTGATTTATCAGCAAAGTTAGGATCAACATGGAAATTTGTGGGTGCATTGGCTGTAAGAAACTCTGAAGCATGGATTCTTCAAAATCTGTTCCTATACCAGTTACTCTCAAAGGTGTGAACTACTTGCTCTGGGCTAGAACCACCAAGACAAATCTCTGTGGTCGTGGTCTTTGGAATCACATTGAAACCCAAGATAAGAAAGTAATCACGGATGAAGATGGAAAAGAGATCAGTGGAGATCCAAGTTCTCAAGGTTCAAGTGAACTACTCTCAAGAAGCCTCAACTGAGCAAGCTCAGGCCGGACCATCTAGACAAGGAGATGAACTGGCTATGGTTGCCTACTCCAATGATGTTGTTAGGAAGTCGGACCTTGAAGCTCTTATCAAGTCCATTGCTGCCCTTACCAATAAAGAATCCGGTATCACTCACTTTGCTTCTTTACCTAAATCACAAAATCAAACATTGATTATTGATTCTGGGGCTTCTCATCATATGATTAGTAACCCTAACCTCATTAATAATGTTAAACCTATTAATGGAAATGTGATAATTGCAAATGGTGATAGGATCCTCCATAAGAGGAGTAGGTGATTTAAAACTTTGTGATAAGAACTCTATAGCGTTCTTTATGCCCGAGTTCACCTCTAATCTTGTCTCAGTAAAAAGAGCTACAAATGATCTTAACTGCTATGCTATATTTGGTCCTAATAGCTTTCATTTTTAGGATATTGAGAGTGAAAAAGTTCTGGGAGAAGGGAACACTAACGGTGACTTATATGTTTTTGAGGATTCTCCAGCAACAAAATCTACTTCTCTTTCTTGTCAATCGTGTTATGCTGTTAGCCCAAATAAACTGTGGCATGATAGACTTGGTCACCCTCATGCTAGGGCTTTAGAGATTATGTTACCCTATGTTGTCTTTAATCATATGAACTGTGAAGCATGTATTCTAGGAAAGCATTGTAAAACTGTTTTTCCTAAGTCTTCAACTATCTATGAAAAATGTTTTGATCTTGTGCATTCAGATGTTTGGACTGCCTCATGTTTATCTAGGGATAATAATAAATACTATGTTACATTTATTGATGAAAAATCGAAATATACATGGGTCACACTGCTTGCATCTAAGGATAGAGTATATGATACATTTGTTAATTTTCAATCATATGTTACTAACCAGTTTAATCCCAAGATCAAGGTATTCAAGTCTGATAATGGTGGAGAATACACTAGTCACAAGTTCAAAGATCACTTAGCAAGACATGGGATCATACACCAAACTAGCTGCCCATATACACCTCAACAATATGGTGTAACTGAGAGGAAGAATAGACATCTTATGGAACTTGCAACATCCATGATATTTAACACCAATGTCCCAAGGAGATTATGGAGTGATGCTGTCATGGCAGCTTGTTACCTGATAAATAGGACACCAAGAAGGATCCTAACTGATTTAGCGCCATTTGAGGTATTGAACCGAACCAAACCTTCTATTGATCACTTACAAGTGTTTGGTTGCATTTGTTTTATACTGAAACCAGGTGAACTGAGGGACAAGCTTGAAGTTAAGAGAACAAAATGCATGTTCCTAGGCTACTCTACTACTCAAAAGGGTACAAGTGCTATGACTTCTCAAAGAACAGAACAATTCTGTCAAGAGATGTCAAGTTCATTGAGCACCAAGGGTATTACGATAAGAAGGATTATAGGAGTTTGAAAGATTTGGCAAGATCACCATCAAATAGAGCCGCTAGTCTCCAACATCTCCTTAGTCATCTTGGGAATCCTCCTCCTCGGAGAGAAGAACAATCTGATAATGTCGAAACCAACCAACAACGAGTGGAGACTACAGAAGATCAACCCAATACCGACCTTGGGAATACACATGCTGCTCCAAACCCCATGGAAGAAACTGATACCACTGAGCACACTCAGCCGGAACCAAACCCACTTGACATGGAACAAGACCAAGATCAAGATGAGGATGGTATGACTGAAGATGTGGTTCAAGAGGATCACCATGATGAGGTTGGACATGAAGCAAAAACTCCTCCTCCTCCTCCACCACCACCACCTCTTCAGAGAAACGCTAGACAGAGGTTTGGACCCGAACATTGGAAGGTCACTAGAGTCTATTTCAACAACCAAGCTGTGGCGCATCCTATACAAGCTGTGTGTTCGCTTGACCTATTGCCAACTGCTCATCAAGCCTTCTTTGGGAAAATTGATGCTCAATGGATTCCACAGAGTTATGAAGAAGCCAAAGGGAGTAATAAATGGCTCGGAGCAGTGGATAATGAGGTTGGGGCTATGGAAAGGAATCATACATGGGATGAATCCGACCTACCTTTGGGAAAGAAGGCTGTTAGTTCAAGGTGGCTTTTCATTATCAAGTATCTGAGCAATGGAGATGTTGAGAGGTACAAAGCCAGACTTGTTGCAAGAGGATTCACACAGACTTATGGAGATGACTCTAGTCACCAAGCTGCATATAGTTAGAGTTGTTCTCTCACTAGCTACAAATCTGGATTGGGAGTTATGGCAAATAGATGTGAAGAATACGTTCTTGCAAGGAGAACTTGAAGAAGAAGTGTACATGACTCCACCACCAGGCCTTGAAGACTCCATTGCTCCGGGAAAAGTTCTACGGCTTAGAAAAGCTATCTATGGACTAAAGCAATCTCCAAGAGTTTGGTACCACAAACTGAGCTATACTCTCGAAGAGAAAGGGTTCAAGCGATCTGAAGCTGATCACACATTATTCATAGTCCAAAGTCCACAAGGAATCGTTGTAGTATTGGTCTATGTGGATGACCTTATCATTTTCGGCAATGATAAGGAAGGTATTCTTGAAACTAAAACCTATCTTAAAACTGTGTTTGATATCAAAGATCTTGGAGAACTAAAATATTTCCTAGCGATTGAAGTATGTCGCTCTTCGGAGGGCTTATTTCTATCACAAAGGAATTATACTCTTGACTTGCTGAATAAGACATGTAAAATAGGAGCAAAGCCAGCTAACACTCCTCTTGCAGATGGCTACAAGGACAAGCGAAAGGGGGAGAAAAAGGGTAGGGAGCTCGAAGAAGAAGATCCATTAGACAAACCATATGCAGATCCTCTCCAATATCAAAGACTAGTGGGTAAGCTTATCTATCTGACTTTAACAAGACCTGACTTATGTTTTGCTGTGAATCAGGTGAGTCAATACATGCAAAAACCCACAGTCTACCATTGGAACATGGTGGAGAGGATATTCAGATATCTAAAAGGGAGTCCAGGACAAGGCATATGGATGGGAAAGAATGAGAATGCCGAGATTGTTGGTTATTTTGATGCAGACTATGCTGGTGACACGAATGATAGGAAGTCAACCACTGGATATTGCACATTCATTGGAGGGAATTTAGTGACATGGAAGTCTAAGAAGCAGAAGGTAGTGTTATGTTCAAGTGCTGAATCCGATTATAGAGCAATGAGGAAGCTCACGGAAGAACTCATTTGGCTTAAGGCACTACTCAGAGATCTAGGCATTGAAACCACAAGACCCATCAGCATGCATTGTGACAATCAGGCTGCTATACACATTGCCAGCAACTCTGTGTTTCATGAGAGGACCAAGCACATAGAAGTTGACTGCTACAAAGTTCGAGAGAAGATCAAAGAAGGAGTCACACTACCATGCTTTACAACAAGTGAAGATCAACTAGCAGACATCTTCACCAAAGCTGTGAGTCTTAAAGTTTGCAAACACATCTACAGCAAACTAGGGCTTGTGGATCCAAGTCACCCTTGATCATATCCCCTACTCATGAACGTTATGCTCTTTTCCTCATCATAGATTTTTTCCCAAGTGGTTTTTTTCTATGATGAGGTTTTTACTAAGGTAACGCCTATGTAGGTCCAAGCTTAGTCTTTCTTCACCGACGGCTAAGCTTGAGGGGGAGTATTGAGATAAGGCATTCCATGAAAATAGCCGGGTACTATTCATCCTAGATACTATTCATCCTGAGACCTGAGATTACTATTCATCCTGTGAGTCTATTGAGAAAAGACATTCCGTGTAGAAGGTCGGATACTATTCATCTTGGGTACTATTCATCCCGAGATCCGAGATTACTATTTATCCTGTGAGTCTATTGAGAAAAGGCATTCCGTGTAAAAGGTCGGATACTATTCATCTCGGGTACTATTCATCTCGAGACCCGAGATTTCTATTCATCCCGTGCTGTAAGCTGTGGTTTCACTATTGCTGCAGTTTTTTTTATTTAGGGCTTCCTCCTTCTTCTATAAAAGCAAAAAATCCTATTTTCTTGTAACTTAACACAATATGCACGCCTCTTTAGGCTTAAAGAAGAAAATGGTTGTCCTTTCATTCTTTCTAATTCATCTAATCTCTGTCCTTATTTCCCCATCTAATCTCTTTAAAATCTCAACTCATAGGAGTTTCTAATAGTGAATTTGAGAGTTGTAGCAAGAAGACACAAGTGGAAGCTTAAACAACACCACTTTATTTGAATATGAAGAATCAATGTTTTCACTGACATGGATTTGGCCATTTTCAACCTGATAGTCCTAGAAACAGAGTAATGATCTTTCAAGATACAAATGAGAGTGAATAAGAGTGTTGAAATGTATTCAAAGGAGTTGGATCTCTTACAATTGCTTTGAGATGTTCAAGAGGAATTATAGAGAGCTAGTGTGGTCTTTGTAAGAGGTTTTAGTGATAAAACTTCATCAGAGGGTTAGATTCAGTCTTTTATCACTCTTGATGATGTGATGAAGCATCCTACCATGGTGTAAAAGTAAGTCAAAGTAAAAAACAAGCATTATAGCTTATCCTACAGTTGTATTAGTTCTTAGAATCTCATAGGATTTTCTAATAGTGAATTTGGGAGTTGTAGCAAGAAGACACAAGTGGAAACTTAAACAACACTTATTGATTTGAATATGAAGAATCAATGCTTTCACTTACAAGGATTTGACCATTTTCAAGCTAATAGTCCTAAAAACAGAGTTATGACACTTCAAGATACAAATGAGAGTGAATAGGAGTGTTGAAGTGTATTCATAGGAGTTGGATCTCTTACAATTGCTTTGAGATGTTCAAGAGGAAATATAGAGAGCTATTGTGGTCTTTGTAAGTGGTTTGAGTGATAAAACTTCATCAGAAGGTTAGATTCAGTCTTTTAGCACTCTTGATGACGTGATGAACATTGGGACAATGGTGTAGAAGCAAGTCAAAGTAAGAAACAATCATTATACCTTATCCCACTGTTCTATTAGCTCTTAGAGTCTCATAGGAGTTTCTAATAGTGAATTTGGGAGTTGTAGCAAGAAGACAGTAGTGGAACCTTTAACAACACCTATTGATGTGAATATGAAGAATCAATGCTTTCGCTGACAAAGATTTGGCCATTTTCAAGCTGATAGTCCTAGAAACAAAGTTATGACCCTTTAAGATACAATTGATAGTGAATAGGAGTGTTTAAGTGTCTTCAAAGGAGTCAGATATCTTACAATTGCTTTGCGATGTTCAAGAGGATCTATAGGGAGCTATTGTGGTCTTTTTAAGAGGTTTTAGTGATAAAACTTCATCAGAGGTTAGATTCAGTCTTTTAGCACTCTTGATGACGTGATGAAGCATGCTACCATGGTGTAGAAGCATTTCAAAGTAAGAAACAAGCATTATATATTAATCAAGCAACAAATACCCCACAATGAATAAAAGAAGAGGGCCCAAGAAGAGAAGCCCAGAAATAACGCCCAAATTGTTTTCGTCTCCAACAGCTCTATTTTGAACTCCAACGGCTATATTACTATTCCCAACGGATAGATTAGAGTCTAAACTACAAGATACACCTAGTTATTTTTGCGTTTAACAGTTCTATAAATATGTAACTCATTGTAACACTTTACAACTACTGAGATAATAAAATCTCATAAGAGATAATAAAATCTCTCTATTCTCAATCTTATTATTATTCATTCAGCTACTCTCAATCTTGTTTCTAGCAAACTTAAACTTTGAATTCTAACATTATAACATATCTCACTGTTCTATTAGTTCTTAGAAACTCATAGGAGTTTCTAATGGTGAATTTGAGAGTTGTAGCAAGAAGACACAAGTAGAACCTTAAACAACACCTATTTATTTGAATATGAAGAATCAATGCTTTAGGGTTTAGGGATTAGGGTTTAGGGTTTAGCGTTTAGGGTTTAAGGTTATGGGTTTAGGGTTTAGGGTTTTGGGTTTAGGGTTTAGGATTTAGGGATTAGGGTTACAGGTTAAGGCTTTAGGGTTAAGGATTTAGGGTTTAGGGTTTAGGATTTAGGGATTAGGGTTTAGGGTTATGGGTTTAGGTTTTGGGGTTTAGGGATTAGGGTTTAGGGTTTAGGGTTTAGGGTTTAGGGTTTAGAGTTTGGGGTTAAGGGCGAAGGATTAAGAACTTAGAGTTTAGGGTTTAGGGTTTAGGGATTAGGGTTAAAGGTTAAGGGTTTAGGGTTTAGGGTTAAGAGTTTAGGGTTTAGGGTTTTTGGTTTAGGGTTTAGGGTTTAGGATTCAGGCATTAAGGATTAGGGTTTAGGGTTTAGGGTTTAGAGATTAGGGTTAAGGGTTAAGGGTTAAGGATTAAGAATTTAGGGTTTAGGGTTAAGGGTTTAGGGTTTAGGGTTTAGGGTTTAGGGTTTAGGGTTTAGGGTTCAGGGATAGGGGATTAGGTATTATGGTTTAGGGATTAAGGTTTAGGGTTGTGGGTTCAGGGTTTAAGGTTTAGGGATTAGTGTTTAGGGTTCAGGGATTAGGGATTAGGGTTTAGGTATTAGGGTTTAGGGTTGTGGGTTTAGGGTTTGGGATTTAAGGATTAGGGTTTCAGGTTCAAGGATTAGGGATTAGGGTTTAGTGTTTAGGGTTTAGGGTTTAGGGTTTGGGGTTAAGGGTTATGAGTTAAAAGTTTAGGGTTTAGGGTTTATGGTTTAGGGTTTAGGTTTTAGGGATTAGGGTTAATGGTTAGGGGTTTAGGGTTTAGGGTTTAGCGTTTAGGGTTTAGGGTTTATGGTTTAGGGTTTAGGATTTAGGGATTAGGGTTACAGGTTAAGGCTTTAGGGTTAAGGATTTAGGGTTTAGGGTTTAGGGTTTAGGATTTAGGGATTAGGGTTTAGGGTTGTTGGTTTAGGGTTGTTGGTTTAGGGTTTGGGGTTTAGGGATTAGGGTTTAGGGTTCAGAGATTAGGGATTAAAGTTTAGGGGTTAGGGTTTAGGGTTTAGGGATTAGGGTTTAGGGTTCAAGGATTAGGGATTAGGGTATAAAGATTTAGGGTTTGGGATTTAAGGTTTAGAGTTTAGGATTTAAGGTTTAGAGTGTAAGGTTTAGGTTAAGGATTTAGGGTTTAGGGTTTAGGGTTTAGAATTTAGGATTTAGGGTTTAGGGCTTTGGGTTTAGGGATTAATGTTTAAACCTTAAATCCTAAATATTAAACCGTAAAACCTAAACCCTAAATTGTAAACCCTAAATCTTAAACCTTAAATCCCGAACCTTAAATCCTATACCCTAAACATTAAATCCTAAACCCTAATCCATAAACTCTAAATCTCAAATCCTAATACTTAAACCCTATATCCTTAATATTAAACCGTACAACCTAAACCCTAAACCCGAAATCCCAAACCCTACATCCTAAACCCAAAATCCCAAACCTTGAACCTTAACTCAAAAACCCAAAACCCTAAACCTTAAATATCAAACTAAACCCCTAAAACCTAAAACTTAAACCCTAAACCCTAAATTCATAACCCTAAATCTTAACCCCTAAATCCTAAACCCGAAACCCTAAATCTTAAAGCCTAAACCCAAAACCAGAAATCATAAATCCCAAACCCTAAATCTTAAAGCCTAAATCCTAAACCCGAAGCCCCAAACATAAATTTTGATGCCTACATCTTACACCCTAAACCCTAAAACAAAAATCCCAAACTCTAATACTTAAACTCTAAACCCTAATTCCTAAACCTTAAACCCTAAACACTAAATCTTGAACTCTAAACATTAAATCCCAAACCCTAAACCTTAAACCCTAAACAATAAATCCTAAACCCTAAACCCTAAATCCTAAATCCCAAACCCTAAATCTTAAAGCCCAAACCCTATAGCTGAAACCCTAACAATAAACTCTAATGCCTAAATCTTAAACTCTAAACGCTAAACCATGAACCCTAAACCTTGAACCCTAAATCTCAAACCCTAAACCTTAAACCCTAAATTTTAAACTCTAATCCCTAAACTTTAAACCCTAAACCCTAAACCGTAAACTATAAACCCTAAACCCAAAATGTCAAACCCTAAACCCTAGACCCTAAATTTCAAACCCTAATCTCTAAATCTTAAACCCTAAACCTTAAACCGTAAACCCAATATCTTGCACCCTAAATCTCACACCCTAAACCATAAACCGTAAACTCTAAATCTTAAAGCCTAATCCCTAAACCCTAAATCCTAAACCCTAAACCTTAAATCTCTTATCCTAAACCCTAAATCCTAAATTTCCCACCCTACACAATAAATCCTAAACACTAAACCCTAAACCCAAAATCCTAAACTCTAAACCCTAAATATCAAATCCTAAACCGTAAACCCTAAATTTCAACCCCTAATCCCTAAATTTTAAACCCTAAACCCTAAACCCTACATTGTAAACCCTAAACCCTACATTGTAAACCCTAAACCCTAAACCCTAAATCCCAAACCCTAAATCCTTAACCTAAAGCTTAAATCCTAAACCTTAAATCGTAAACCCTAAAACTTAAATCCCAAACCCTAAATATGAAAGCCTAAACCCTAAACCCTAAATTCCAAACCCCAAATCCAAAACCGTAAACTTTAAGCCCTAAACCCCAAACCTAAAACCCTAAACCTAAACTCTAAAGCCTAAATCTTAAACCCTAATCCCTAAATCCTAAACCGTAATCCGTAAACCCTAAATTCCAAATCCTAATCATTAAACCCAAAATCCTAAATATTAAACCCTAAAACCTAAATCCTAAACCCGAAATCCTAAACCCAACATCCTAAACCCAAAATCCCAAACCTTGAACCTTAACTCAAAAACCCAAAACCCTAAACCTTAAATCTCAAACTTAACCCCTAAAACCTAAAACATAAACCCTAAACCCTATATTCATAACCCTAAATCTTAACCTCTAAACCCTAAACCCGAATCCCTAAATCTTAAAGCCTAAACCCTAAATCCAAAATCCTAAATCCCAAACCCTAAATCTCAAAGCCTAAATCCTAAACCCGAAACCCTAAACATAAACTCTAATGCCTACATCTTAAACCCTAAACCCTAAATCCAAAATCCCAAACTCTTTGTCTTAGACTCTAAACCCTAATCCCTAAACCTTAAACCCTAAACACTAAACCCCGAACTCTAAATCTTAAATCCCAAACCCTAAATCCTAAACCTTAAACCTTAAACCCTAAACCATAAATCATAAATCCTAAACCCTAAACCTTAAATCCCAAACCCTAAACCCTAAACCTTAAATCCCAAACCCTAAATCTTAAAGCCTAAACCCTAAACCCTAAACCCTAAATTCTAAACCCTAAATCCTAAACCGTAAACCTTAAACCCTAAACCCCAAACTTAAAACCCTAAACCTAAACTCTAAAGCCTAAATCTTAAACTCTAAACCTTAAATCCTAAACCCAAATCCATAAACCCTAAATCCCAAATCCTAATCCTTAAACCCTAAATCCTAAATATTAAACCCTAAAACCTAAACCCTAAATTGTAAACCCTAAACCCTAAACCCTAAACCCTAAATCCTAAACCCTAAACCTTAAATCCTAAACCTTAATCCATAAACCCTAAATCCCAAATCCTAATCCTTAAACCCTAAATCGTAAATATTAAACCTTAAAACCTAAACCCTAGAACCTAATCCAATATGCTCACACAGTATAAATTGCAACTGTTGTTGCCAATAGACACTTTGTCCATCAAAGATAATTCCACCCACTCAACAACACTTCTGGTGCCACGATGAGATAGATTTAGAGCAAAGGCTAAGTGATCAATTTAGACTAAGTATTAAGAGAAATCTAATGATAAAATATTATATGATCAATCTCATAAAAACCCTAACATGATACTACATGAACAACCCTTTAGAAACCCTAATCTATATGAAGATTTACTTACATACGCATGAATAGACATAATAGAAATAGAACAAGAACTAAATATAAAATAGAAACATAAAAATATATACAAAAAGTTTAACACCTTAGAGTTTTTTAGACTGAGATTTTCATCTCTAAAGCTTTGTGTTTCTAAATGATTTTTACCATGAGATGAGCCTTCTATTTATATAAGAAATGAGAAGGCCTAGAAATAGAAAAAGGAAAATTTGAAGGCGCGACACCGGTCGGTGTAACATATTGCACTGATCGGTTCTTGAAGCATTCTTCATTCTTCACCGATCGGTGACAAATGTGCACCGATCGGTTCTTCAATCCTGACTTCTTCTCCTCTTTCACGAGCTTTGATTTATTTCTATTCTATAACCTCTCTTTTAATTCCAGCAAATGTACAAACCTATAAAAACATAAAAATATTAAAAACCATCTTGTTCTTATTGAAAAAATTCAAAATTTGTTAGTAAAAAGACTTTATAAAATCGTTAATAAAATGTGTTATCAATAATCCAATTTATTGACAAACAAGTGAGAAACATTTTATATCCCAATCTGACTTACGGAGAGACAAGCAATTCGAAAACGGAATAAATCCATGGTTTCTCACAAGATAAGAAAATCAAAACAACATTTTTTCTTTGCTTTTATATTTTATTAAACTTTTTTAAAACTAAAAAAACATGTAGGACACTGTTGTAAAAAAAAGTATTTTTGAATTGAATAAAATTTAATTAAAGAAAAAGATATTTTCAAAAAATTTAATATTTTGATAAAATAATATTTAATAAATCTTTGATTCTTTACCTGACCCCAGTTTGCTTGATCCTTAAAAAAAAAACAGTTTCTTTTGACAAAACTAATTTTTTTTTTCTTGTTTGGCAAAGGACAAAACTAATTATATAACCCTAAAACATGATGTTGGATCAATTTAGATGCGACTAAAAGACTTGTTCTGAAGGATTTTCCTGGTTTCCTGAGAAATCAAAAGGATACAAAAGGAAAGAAAAAAAAAAAAGGGAAAAGGTTTGAGATCTGAAGGAAGAAGAAGGGGGAAGCAGATAACATGTCTGCGATTGTTTGCGGCGGGAAGAGATCTCTGTTCGAGGACTTGGCCACCGCTTCTCCTCCCGTTTCTAAGAAACTCCGTTGCTTTTCTTCTTCTTCTCCGGCTCGTTTTTCTCCTCCGATCCCTCCTTCTTCTTCGATTCTTCTCGATCACCTCGCCGCGATTTTCCCCGATATGGATAAGCAGGTCGTTTTCCGATTTCACCCTTTTTCATCGGATTGTGCATGTTTAGGTTTTGCAAGATTATGATTTAGTTTATTATGGGATTCGGATGATTAGGTTTGACATAATTATTGAAATTGAAATGAGGAAAACATGATAACTCTATGGATGGATATGTAGATTCAGGTTTTGCAAGATTTCTGATCTTTTAGTTTATTATAGGACTTGATTAGATGATTTTGTAAATTTATTGTTCATTTCATACAATTGAAAGAACCTAATTTTTTTATTAGGTTTCTCTCAAATATTGAAATTGAAGTAATGCATATATGATTGAATCTATGGATGTCTGTGATGGTTTGTTGATAGTAGAATTATTGACATTTGTGTTTGCAAGGTTGTGATTTAGTTTATTATGGGACTTGATCGAATGATTTTGTGGATTTATTATTCATTTTGACCAATTAAAGGAACCTATTTTTTGTCATTAGGTTTCTCTCGAGTATTGAAATCGAAATGATGCAAACATGATTACTCTGTGGATTTATAGATTAGGGTCTGGAAGATTTTTTATTTTTAGTTTATCATAGGACTTGATTGGAAAATTTTGTGGATTTATTGTTCATTTCGTACAATTAAAGAACCAATTTTGTTACCAATCCTGAAACTGCAATAGAGACAATTAGTGTCACTTCAGATTATCCCTACCAATCATACATTAGCGAGAGGTAGTCCATAGTCCCTTGTTGCTGAGAGATCTTCTATAGTCAACTCTCGAGATTTCGTTGCAAGCTTTCAACATCATGTCTCGTCTGATCTGTATTTCCACATGAGTGCCATTACCTTCTACGGCTGATGGGCCTGTGTTTTCTATACTCTGTTTGATCACCTACTAGTGAAGCATGTGCTCTGTTTTTTTCCTTTTGCAAACTCTTTTTTTGTAATCCTTTTGACATTTTTGTCTCTTTAATGAAATTTTCTTCAGCAAGAAAAAAGGAGAACCTATTTTGTGATTACGTTTCGGTCAAGTATTGAAATTGAAATTATTATCACAGAGATTAGGAAAGTCAGAAAGAGAATCACTAGTAATCACATAGGGAGAAATTTTGGGGTTTGATATTGAGGGATTGACATTTTCCATTTATTTTAGAATTTTTGAATACAACATTTGTTTTCTTTTTATCTGGTTTTTTAGTGTCTCAAATTACTCTTTATGGATAAAATTATTGACATTTTTGTGTGTTTAGATTCTTGAACGGGCAATCGAAGAATGTGGAGATGATTTGGATTCAGCCATTAGATGTTTGAATCTGCTTCGTTTAGAATCGACCAATAAGATTTCAGACTCTGCTACCAATCAAGCTCATGTTGTAACTCAGGAAGCAAATGTCGAAGCTCAGCAGCAAGGTACTTATTGAGTTCTGTGTCCTAGTACTAGTAAATAGATTTTTCAATTCTTAAACTGTTTTTCTTACCCCTGAGCTTTAAAGTGCTTGTGATCAACTTTACTAGTTTCAGTGTATTCTGCATAAGTAGTAGACTGCCTTTACTAATTCTGATTTATGAAACTGGTCTTTGTCTTCGTAGGATCAGCCAAGGAGGAAGTTTTAGCTAATGGAGAACCAAATATCTTGAACTTGGATGGCACTGAGTGGGTTGAGCTTTTTGTTAGGGAAATGATGAATGCTTCTGACATGAAGGATGCGAAAGACCGTGCTGCAAGAGCTTTGGAAGCTTTGGAGAAGTCAATCAATGCACGTGCTGGACCTGCTGGTGCTGAAACAATGCAAAGTCTTCAACAGGTGTTTCATCGATCTTTGTTCATATCTTTGTTTGTTTCATCGATCTTTCATTAATAACCTATGAATATTGATTTGCTTTTGTATTGCAGGAAAACATGATGCTGAAGCAGCAATTAGAAGCCATTGTACAAGAAAACAGTTTACTCAAACGAGCAGTTGTCACACAACAGAGGCGGCAGAGAGAAACTGAAGATCAAAGCCAGGAGTTACAGCATTTGAGACAACTTGTTACTCAATACCAGGAACAGTTGAGAACTCTAGAGGTCTGTTTTAACCGTAGCTTATACAAAATATTTTTGTCTATATGATGAAATCTAAGTATTTTATTGATTGCTCTTTACAGGTGAACAACTATGCTTTGACGCTTCATCTGAAACAAGCTCAGCAGAACAGTTCCATCCCGGGGCGATACCATCCCGACGTCTTCTAATGCTTTGTTAAAAGAAGCAGAGGCCCACAAATATCTTACTCGGTTTTCAGTGTATGTTTCTTTGTTGATTTCTGACTATTTATATATATATATGAAGTCTGGAGTCATGGATGAACAACAGTGTCTCCAATGTCAAAACTGTGTTTTTCTTTGTTTTGTGTGTGTATATATTGTCTTTCGAGTCCGATAATGGATTCCACAGATAGAAGAGTTATTGCAATCAGTTAACAAATAGCGAATAAAGTTTGTATGTGCTTTAAAACGCATACATTGGTCAGAGATATCTTTTGCTTCTCTTCTAAAAATGACTACAAATCTCACCGACTGCAACAGAACAAACCATGTTTAATCCATATTGGTTTGTGAATATTTAAACCCTGAGCAGATTGGCTAAGTTATTTTTGTCCATCGTAGTTGCAAATACAGACGAACAAGCATAGCTATTCCATATTAGTAGGAGATAATTGACCAAAACTAGTCGTTACTATCCAAATGCCGAAAATGAAGCTTTTGTTCACCATCGAATTTTCGTCATTAGAATCCATATTGATTTACTAGTTGGATTTTAGGGATTCCATCAAGCACCAAATGTTTTGTTTTTCATCATGGTATTTCCAAATGGTGGGTTTGTACTTTATTGACCAAAAACAATTATATTTTCGGAAATTTAAGATGCAGGTTACTTTTAGTAATTAAAGACTAAAGAAAGGGGCAAAACAGGAAACATATATTTAAAAAGAAAAATTACAAAACTTTTTTAGCCAGAGATAATATAAGCTTAGCTGGACTAAAGTGACGCCTGGGCTGTTCAAATATTTCTTCTCTCTTTGACAAAAAGTATTCTCTCTGTATACAGCAGACGACAATGCAGGTGATGATGATACTTTGCTTTTACAAAAACGAAACCATTCAAATCTATAATTTTTTAGTCTGAAATATTTATGCTAACTGTTTTTTTCCTTGGAATTCGATGCAGACGAGAAGTGTTCAAGTAAATAATGTCTCAGATCTAGCGACGGAGAGAGAGATTCACGAATTTTTCTCCTTTTCAGGCGATATAGAACACATTGAGATTCAAAAGTAACTTTTTTTTTCCACTATTTCGATTAATTTTTTTTTGTTGAAATTTAATTTTTCTGGTAAGTTACTTAAGAATTGAGAACTAATCCAAAGCGTAAATGTTGTTTGGAATTTTAGGTACAGAGAAACTGGACATTCTCGAATCGCATTTGTTACGTTTACTGATCCAAAAGCCCTTGAAATTGCCTTGTTATTATCGGTATGTAATTTTGAATATTTTATATTCATTGAGCTTATAATTATGTCTGTTTTCGCCGACACCAGTTTTGATGCATCATGCTATTCATAAAGAGTAATCAATTATGCCTTGTCCTACTATTAACATGTAATTGAGTTATAGAGCTGGTTCAAGTCATGTTCAGTGAAATTTAATTTTCATTGAGCTTATAATTATGTCTTTCTCACACACTTTTGATGCATCATGCTATTCATAAAGAGTAATTAGTTTTTCATAAAGTGTAAATAATTATGTTTTGTGATACTATTAACTACATGTACTTGAGTTATAGAGCTCGTTTAAGTCTTGGTTAAGTCATGTTCAATAGATGTATTTGTGCATTTCTGTTTAGTCTTGGGTTTAGTAAGTTTATATTTAATCTTTGTAAACAAACTCTTAATCCATCCATGAGTTATAACAGAAACTTTATGCAATTTCTCTATCGATTCGTTTAAGGCTTATTTAGTCTTGGCTTTAGCGAGTTTGTATTCAGTCTTTGTAACAAACTCTTAATCCATTCATGAGACATAACGCTATTGATTCTGTTAGCGCTTATAGATAACATACTTAATTCTTTACCCAGTACTCTACGCTTATACGCAGATGGAAATGTTTTATACATTTAAGTGCTAACAGAAGCTACATGTTGTCTAGCAGGGTGCGACAATTGTAGACCAGATCGTTACAATAACTCGAGCTGATAACTATGTTCCTAGACGCGAGATGCAGGTTCTGTGTTATTTCAAATCAACTTTTTCCTCAAGTGCGCTCTGTATAAAGTCTTAGTTTTTGTTCGTGCAGGAAGTAAGAGTAGTGGACAACGCAATGCCCCTGGATCTTTCAGAGAGTACTACACCAATACGTCAGGTTAGGAGAATATTTGGGTGATGTTTCATTCAGATTTCACTGTCAAATACTGATTTTTCAAACATTCTATCAATTTTTTTATAAATGGTTTTGTAAGTTTGATATGTTTTTTTACCTTTTCGTAAGGAAGAACAACAAGTCTTTTATGTTGAAACACGTTTTAAACTTAAAAATTTATCAAAGTCCATTTAGTATTTTCATGTGATAGCTCATTCATTTTCTAGTGAATCTCTAGCAGGAAGTAAAAAATGGTACAACAATAATGTAAAATTAGCTCGATTTGCAGACCAAAACTACTGCGGATGGAAATGGTAGACCTTATGTTAGCAAAGCGCAAGATGTAGTGGCAACTGTTTTGGCAAAAGGCTCCGCTCTTGGACAAGATGCAGTGAATAAAGCCAAGGCTTTCGACGAAAAGCACCAATTAAGAGCCAATGCTTCTGCCAAAGTTTCATCTTTTGACAAGAGAGTTCGGCTTACAGAGAAGTTAACTGTAGGTATTTCTGCCGTTAATGAGAAAGTAAAATCTGTTGATCAAAAGCTTCAGGTCTCCGATAAAACCATGGCAGCAATATTTGCAGCAGAGAAGAAGTTAAATGACACAGGTTCAGCGGTTAAATCAAGCAGGTATAAAAATTTCACGTCTTCTGATTTGTTTATTTGGAACAGAAATCCCTACCATCCCTCTTGTTTTATACTTCAATTTGTGTGGATTCAACAATCCCATTTTTTCCATCTCTAACTATTTCAAAGTACTTCATTAATCTGATGTTCACTTCATAAAATTGTCATTGCCATCATTAATCTGATGTTCACTATTTCAAAGTACTTCATTAATCTGATGTTCACTTCATCTCTCTGTTTTGGATTTTGCTTCCAAATAGGTACGTGACTGCTGGAGCGGCTTGGTTTAGTGGCGCTTTCAGCAAAGTTGCTAGAGTAGGTCAGGTTGCTGGCTCGAAAACCAAAGAGAAGTTCAATCTAGCCATCTCAAATATGAGTTCCAAAGTGAGTCATCAACCGAATTCGCATTTTACAGATGTCATGACACACCATTTGTTTCTCCTAGGCGGCCAAAACTCTGTTAGTTGTTTAACCAAAACTGACTTAGAGTGGTACTAGAACAGTAGTTTTTTTTAGTTTTATTGAATCTTG
>CM051389.1:13161830-13200046 GCA_028015245.1 Cardamine occulta | reverse complement strand
AATGCAATCAATACAATGCATATGATTGACATTTGAGCTTGTTGGAGAATAAAGACAGATTAATTTTTTTTACGAAATCTTAATCACCTCTATACTAAAGCGTATAGAATCATTGATTCCCACTTTTGAACTTGATCAATTAATCATAACCCATTAAACGTTAAGATATATACTCTCACTGTATGAAGAATGGAAATTGCAACGAAGGAAAGCAACATTTAAAAAAGTAGATACAAGGAATAGGAAAGATAAAGGAACTGCCTCTACTGAATATGGCAAAGCTTACATCCCTAAACGTAAATGATCTTTTATAAAGCCCTGAAAAGTTCCAAATTTGATCGAGATTTAAATACGATCCCGCAAGTGCAAAATTATAATATCCTTGGTACCAAAAAGGTTGTAGAATCCACAAAGACCAAAAGTTGCGTAGTACAAATAGGTAAATTGAGCTAAATTAAATAAACAACTTGTTTTTTTTCGTTAAATACCCCATGTAGCTAAGTATAAGAAAATAGACAAGGTAATTAAATCCAAGTACGCATGCATGCAAAGAGTAAACAAGGGAAATGCAGTTTATGATCAGGAATGATGCAAGTTAGATCATAAAGGCAACCAAAGGTGATGCAAAAAGATGAATCATCAAGATGAGGTTAAGATGAATCACTAAGATGAGGTTATGGACATCCCAAAGTCTTACTCATCTATATATTAAGCATTTTAGAATCACTAGGCTCGCTTGTGTTTTAGATATTGATAGTGGCATTCAGTATCATATAAGATTCACGAACACTAGCCACTAGGTTTAATATCCCAGTCTTAATCACCGTTGGGCCGTCTTGATCACCGCAGTCTCTCAGACTCCCAGTGTTCCACTTTTCCTTGATGCTCTCGCATCCATCAAGCCTCCAGCGTTTCTTTTTCCCAGCTAGCTCCAAACGTTGATGAAGCTTAAGGGGGTCACTTCCAAAGGCCATAGATTTTAAGCCCAAACAAACAAAACATCATTAACTCATATTCCCCCAACAGTCATCCAGTTACGTCATTCATTTCAACGTCTATTTTGGGTCCCTCAGCTCTGGACGGGTCCCTTGTCTCCGTCTGTGGTATTTTAAGTCGCCACCTAAAGCTTAACGTGACTTGTAAAAGAATTCCAGAAAATAATATTATAGATGTTGTAATATAATTAATAATTGAGATTTCATAAACATCTTAGTTGAGAAAATAACTTCTGTACAAGTGTGTAGAAAATAATGTATATATTCCCCATTAGTTGAGATTTCAACCTCATCAGGGATATCTCTTCCGTTGCCTTTTGGATGGTTCTAGATCATATGATTAATTAGAGCTCTTCTTGCATTTCCATCTTCATATTATTCTTTCTCGTTTGTATCTCTTAAATGTATCTCTTAAAGGAGAACAAAGATAAATACAAGAAGGCTGTTAAGGTTATTTATATATATATGTGCATCTTTTTTTTTTGTTAACAAAATACAATGATACAATCCATTGCGTATGTTTGAATCCGAACCATACCGTCATGGTGACATCTAATTACAGAAACCATTCAGCTTGTATTTATATGTCATGAAGTAGAGTTTTACTAGTTGCATAAGTTGTATAACTGACAACTATATTGTAATTATAGTTGTATACAATTCTTATAAGTTATAAAATTGGTTCCGTTCGGGATGATTTTAATATAATATAATATTTTATTTAAAAAATTGTTCTTTAGGGTATGATAAATAAGCAGTTTTCATTTATTTATGCACTTACTCCCTTGATGTTTTTATTCAACGAGAAATCACCTGTAAGAAGAATCATCATACTTAGTTTCCGTCTATGTGAGCTTTGTAGAGGCTGGAGTTGGATGTGCTTCAATCATATAAGGGTACACATGAGCTGGGACGTAAATTTCAGACCCACCAATCATATGGCTTCCTAGGACCACATTCCTTTTTCTTCCTCAGCTCTTCATCATCATTCATCATCTCTTCCTTCCACGTTTTGCCTGCTTCACCCACACCTCTCACAGAAATCCAAAATCCGCCACAGCCATCAGAAAAATCAACCGCAGAGGACCTTACATTGGTCTCGTGACGGTCTTTGTGACTGAAGAAGATGCTTTTATGAGCAGTGCTGACTTCAGACCCGATCCTACTATTCCCTTCTTGGATCTCTCTGTATCTACTGAGCTTAATCACCATTTGAATGGTTTCTTTATTTTCTATCTTGAGTCCCCCATTTGAGATGAATATGTAAATAGTTTTATGAGTAATGAATACAGGAGATTGCTTTTGATTGGGGAAGATTCATGGGAAGAAGGTTGTGTTTGTCAGATGTGGGGAAGGAATGGTGAGTAACGTGCAACACTTCATAAAATCAAATATAGTTTATTTGGTTATTATTTTCTACATAAAAAGACTAAAAGAGTAGACAGATAGTGTTGTTCTATATAGTTATTTTAAAATTTCATGATGATTTTTTACAATACCAAATTAATCATTTAGTCAAACTAAGTTTAATTCACAAATAATATAGTTAGTAAATGTTATCAAGGGCAAATGTGCAGGTGAATGCAGTGCAGCAACACAACAGATGATAGATGTGTTCAGTGCGGAAAGTGATGAATCATTTTGGGGATTGCAGGAAATACAAACAACTCAATGTCCATAGGAGATGTGACCTGCCCTAACAAATCACTTAGCTGGCTTGTGAATGACTGGTAAAATCAAATTTACAATAGTTTGATATTGATATGAAGTAACTGTTTATCTTCATGTTGTCTTGGATGATTTGGTTTCGAGGGAAACAGAATCCAGACACGGCTAAAGGGAAAGGAGGATGCAGCCTACTTAGATGTCGGGAACTATAATATTCCACAAGGAGATGGCGAAAATAAGTTAGGGAGTATTGGATACAGCTTAGAGGAACTATATTCAGTCACTGGTCGTTTACACGCACTTCAGAAAGTGTTTTGACTGTATCACAAATCAAGAGTGGCTTCTTCATCTTGCAGCTGATCTAGAAGGGTTAAGAATGATAAAATATGGATTAAAAATAGAAAACTAAAGAAAGAAGAATACTTTCATTGTTCTTATTGGTTTTCATTTGCGGGTGCAGGGGATGAGTTGTTGCAGTGTAATTCAAGTTTGTGTCTTCCAAAGAAACCAAAACTGGAGAAGTTCAATCAGAGGCAGCCACTGCTAACATATTTGTGGATAATGCAGCCTATAGAAACTTCTTATACGACACAATTTTGAGGTTTCCTCCTCAGATATGGAGAGCTCTGCAGGTTGGTGGTAATTTTAGTCGTGTGTTATTATGCAATTTTGAGTCATTAAGTTAACAAAAGAAGATATTTTGTTTGTTTGTGTTTTGATTTGAGCAGACGTGTGTGTCAAAATGGGGTATCCCATAATTGTGATAAGGGATTATTTGGGATTTAGCGGGAGTAGGAGACACCATCGTTCGAAATTCTGATCTTTACGCTGCTGGTAACGCTGCCAAAGCCGTTTTAAAAGTTCATTAAGAAACTCCTGCCATCCTACAACACTAATTACTACGTGAAAACTATCATTATGAATGTTTTAATCTGTATTTTTGCTTCGTCAAATAAGAATCCAACTTATTTTAATCTCAGCCTTCAGAACTTCAGAATCACACTAGAGTTAAAGCTGAAACCGAAGCTGGATCAGAGCTTCTAGGAGGTCAGATCTGTTGCCTATATCGTAAACAATGATACTATGCGGTACATACGCAACATTAGAAGATATAACAATTTCATTCCAAAATCCAAACTTTTGCTCAATCTTGTTACATTTTTTCAAACATCATAAGAAAAATATAATAGTGGATTCAACTGGAACATAAGTGATGCATATAATTCTTACAGAAAGAGAGCCAAGTTGTTATAGTCAGTGCTTTCTGACATTCGTTGAATCAGTCCGCCATCGTTATCGGAACCTCTGGCGATCATCATCTGAGGGAGAGAAGGATCGAGACGCGCAGCATCTATAGCCCATTGGATCAGCTTCCACTTCAGCATCTTCTCCACTCTTATCAGAATCTTCCGATTTCCATCGGGAAGAAGAACAGAGGATGACGAGGAGGATGAGGGGAGAAGTCTTCAGAGCTGCGAATCTGAGCACGAGATCTTCTGGCGTTTCTTCAACTACATCCTTTGATTTCGGCGGCGGCGATCTCGGCCGTCGCTTCTGTCGGTGCTGCTGATCCTTCTTCTTCGACGACGGTTGAGATTTGAGGGCGAGAAATCTGGAATGTAGATCCGGATCAAGGTAATCAGAATAGGAACGAGAGGTGAGAATCTATTGAGCTTCAGTATCATCTCATCTCTTGGAGCGGCTTGAAGCAACTGTCTTTAATTTCTTTGGCTCTCTTTCCTTTGCCTCATCTCTCTCTCTCTCTCTTTCTATTCCTGTTCACACTTAGGACATCTTCAATCATTAAAAAAAAACAAAAAGGATTTGACTTATACAAACTGGCTTAATACCGGTTCGATTTAATATTAGACCGATCGCCCAACTTGACGGCACACTATGCCGTTTCCACGCGGTTGGATTACGAATTCCCCGTGAGAGATGTTTGATCTGTCACCGTCCGTTGAACGAAAGTATTGTTTACCTGCCGTCGATATTTAACCAATTGCCAACCAATCAGGTTTGGCCCAAAGAAAAGGAACAAACCCGAATTTTCAATCCATCGACCTATTTTTCCATGTGACAATATATTAAAAATTGGAAGTAAGCGAAAGAGTTTTATGATCAAATGTGAACACCACGATGGTTCCTAGAAGAAGGAAGACATTAACAAAGCTTATAAAGGGCCAAGAGAAACGGAGAAAAACGATATCAAACAACTGTGAATTTCTTGAAATGGGAAGCCAAGGATCACTCAAGAGGAAACCTAGATTTCTGTGTCTTCATGGATTCCGTAACAGCGGAGAGATAATGAAGATACAGCTTCACAAATGGCCTAAATCTGTTATTGACAGACCTCGATCTCGTCTTCTCGACGCACCTTTTCCTTGTCAAGGCAAATCTGATGTCGAAGTGGCATCTTTTGATCTCCTTATTACGAGTGGTTTCCAGTTTAACAAGGTCCTTTGTTTTCTCCCCTTTCTTTCGTTTTATTCTCTCGATTACGTGTATTCACGTTTGAGATTTTTAATTTCAGGAATTCACCGATTATAATGAATTTCTTGAGAATAAATTGTTTGGAGTACTTAGAGGATCGTATGATCAAGCTTATCCTTTGATGGTCTCATTGGGTTTTCCCAGTGTATTCTTACCTATTTCAAATCGATGTCAATTTCTTGATTTTTTTACTTTTTTAAAAATCCTGAATTTGATTTTTGGTAGGTGCAATTTTGTCTGGGGGTTTACCAGGAATGCAAGCTAAAGTACGTCAATAATAATACATTAGTACCTGATTATATTAACAAAGGCTGTTTCTAATTTAAAATTTTACAAAATTTGCAGGAATTGTACTCCAGAAAGTACCAAAGCCTAAGTTTGTCATAATCATTGGAGGAACCAAGTTCAAATCAGGGCAAGGGTGGTGGAGAATGCGTATTCGTCTTCCCTTGGAAACTCTCTCTCCTCCACTTTTTAGGTAAATTGATAAGCTTAATTGCTCACGAGGCCAGAATTCATCAAAAAGCTCATTCTTATTGATGATCGAATCTTGCTTGCAGGAGAGACGGATTTCTTGAAACCTCACGGATCTGAGCTGATAAAATCATTCAAGAACCCGGTCGTCGTCCATCATCCTAAAGGCCACACTGTCCCCAGCAGGCTTTGATGACGTAAGCTTGAGAAGGTTACGGGATTCATCGATACCATCGAACAACATTCATATGGAGGAAGAGCAGAATGGTAAAGAAAAAGCCGCTATGTAATGTTATAACGAATAGTTCTTTAGGTGTCTTGGAAAAATGGCTGTAACAAATCTGTAATGTTTGTGAAAACCCATTATTACCAGTTAATAAACAACACAGACGATTCTTTTCGTTCATTTTCATAACCTTACTTACTTCTCGTTACACTTTTCCAAAGACTTTTCTACAAAATTGTTACAAACCTTGGAGCATCCTTCCTTGGGCCATCAAGGGTCCGATACATGTACAATGTCCTCAACATAATCCCTAGTGAAGTCACATCATCATCGTCATCTCGACCCAGAGATGCACCACTATATTAGATAGATCATGAGTAACATCCCCTGCAGCCTCCCTGGATATACATGATGACATCCAAAGAAACCCTCATATTGTAATACTGATGCATACCAGAACGCAATCAACGTCCCCCAAAGGGACTGTCCCTGATTTCAAGCTTCTGCAGTTCAGGACAACCCTCAAGAACATATCTCAGAGCCATATCACTATCCCCAGAAAAGCAACAGATAGCGTAGACTGGATCAATTTTCCATATCCCCTAGATAGCTAAAAGCTTCATCTGTTAGTAACTTCGATACCGCAAGTCGGGTTAGTTTCTTACAGTTTTAACAACAATGGCACCAAATCCTTCGTCCATTGGCTTTCCTGTCACGTGGTCAGGCCTATGGCGACCCATTATGCAAAGCCTAAACACAGTAAGATCAGGACAGTTCCTTCAGACTGGCTATCGCAGCTCCATCAGTCATCCGCTGGCAAAAGTACAGGATAGATTCTAGTTTCCTGCAGCCTCTGAAATTGCTTGGAAGCCTACTCTTCTGAGATGAGGACCTTCACTGTCTTCACGAGGATCAAAAGGAAACCCGGCTCACGGAGCTCCTTGCCATGTTGCAGCCACTGCCTGTAGTCCTTCATCGCATATCGAGGTCAAGAGCCTGCATTATAAAAGTTTCAAGACAAGCATGTAACACAAACTCCTCGTTAACGGATACCAAACTAAACTATACAATGGAGCCCACCAACAATATGATCTAGAAAGATACATACCCAGAAGACGCGGATATTGTGACAGTTGCATATGATGGGGCTTGAGCATGTCAGGAGAAATGTTAGCACAACTGGAAGTTAAGAGAGGGTGAGATTAGCACAAACTGGAGAGATAGCTGGGAGGTATTCAGAGTGAACTCCTTGAATCCAGAGAGACAAACTAAGGATTTACAAGTACGAAAAGCAGCTGCATAATCTGGTTCTTGTTCACCTAGAGACACATCTTCTGGACTGAATGGTCCCGTCCCAAAACTTGTGTAACTGTGGTGCTCGAACCATTAGTCTATGGAGCTCGTCAAGGGAAACAAACCTGTTGGTTCTAAGTTTCTTCAAGAACGGAGACCCTAACCACAAGCCCCTCCAACGCCTTAAGAAATTGATAGGGGAGTCTACACAGTCAAAAGAAAAAGACTCGAGCTGCGTTTCACACTCAGGAAAACAAGATATCCAATCCACATCACCATCGGTGACTTCTGACTCCATCAGATCAAGGACTTTTAGCTGTCTGAAATACAATTTCCATTGGATAAGTTGGTAAGAAAAACCTCACTTTTAAAGATGATATGAAGTCCTCAAGCATTTCTTAAAAAATCTAAGAAGAATCAATGAAAGAGAAGAGATGTAGAAGTTACCTGCACCCTGTTAGTAAAAATAGCGATACCAATGGTCCCAAAACCTTCACAGCAGACTAAAGTAAGCTCCTTGAAATTAGGGAACGGACTCAGCAAGAAGCGCTAAATCGTCATCAGTGACAAACATACGCTTCCAAATGGACCTTCTCGAGCAAGGGTAAGCCTTGGCAGTTGCAGTAACCGAGGCGCGAAGTGGAGCTCCCCCAATTGGGAGGCATGAGATTGAAATCAGCAAACCTAGGGTTTCCCTTTGAGCACCAGAGACCTAACACGCTTGAACCTGGTGAATGAGCCGCGCAGGAGAGAGCGAGTAACAGTTTCCGATAAATACTTCAAATCGGGTGCGAGCTGACTCGCCCACACCACGATTGTACACACCAATGAAACGGCGTTGCGATCGCATTTGGATGTGAGGAACTGGAAGCAACGTTCTCTAGAACGTTCCGAGTACATGATCTGGACACGGAGGATTGCAGGTTGCGAGATTTCTTCGCCGGAGATATGAATGCTGCGGCGGAGGAAGATGGAGAAGAGGAGGAGGAGGTGGTTGAGAAACAGCGGCGGAGCGTGGATCCAACTGTAGATAACGTTTCAACATTCTCCGACATTTCTAAGTTATCTTCTCACCTTACAACAATTCTCGAAAATCTCCTGTGCTCTGATTCGTATGAAGAAGAGATTGGTCCAAAAAAGCGGGTCTTGGAGTTTGGTTTTTCTCTCTATCTCTCTCTCTCTCTCTACTATACCTCCATTATTTGGGTTGGAGACCATTTCACTTTTTTAATATAAGAAATGTAATTTTGTCGCTTTGTAGATTTATTTTTCAATTTACCAATCGATGAATTAAAAAGAGGAATGATGTCAAAAAGAAAAGAGAGGAAGAAGAAATAATCATCTTAGTTTTGGCAAGTTAGAGAAAGAGGGAAACAATTTTATCCATTAAAGGTTCCTTCGTCCTTCTATTTTAAAAAGCTGTGTACGGTGACATTTTTAGTGTTTTAAACTTGTAATAATCATGTAAGATTGTTTTGTATCTTGAACAAAATTAGAAAGGATTTTATTAAAGTGTTTTTGTGCGAGTTCTAAAAACCACTTTGATCCTTTCGAGTTATGATTGTTGAAACTTAAAAAGCTGATCTCATTGGTCAGGAATTTAAGAAGGCTTTTAAGGTTTTCGTGGACATATAAATGTGGGCTTTCTATTTGGGTCTTATATATCTCATAATCTGGCCCATGACAAGAAGCACATGAACCAAGTGATTATGGTAAGTTTCTTTTTGTTGACAAGTGATTATGGTCCATTTAAAGGGATTATTAAACTTGTATCCTTGGAAAAATACATCCCTAAATTTTCCAGAAGGCAATTGACCACAAAAATAGATCCATTCAAAGGTGCTTTAACATTTTCAAAAGGCAACTGTTAATTAGAATATGGATAGTTTCAAATAAGCTTCCTAAAATTTCCAGAAGACAATTTCATAAAATAGGTCAAATCGATCAGAAGACTAGAGATCTGAGGTGGTTAGTGGTTTTTTTGCAAATATATGGAGTCGTATGTGTGGGATTATGGTGATAAAAATTGTTAGACCTAAAAAAAGATGACGTGTAGAACCAATAAAAGAAAGTCGCAAGTAGCCGAACACATCTCTTCGTCAAAGTCTATTTTTTCTGACTTCCTCTTAACCCAACCCCATAATGCGACTTCTCAGTTTTGGTTTTAGATTTGACAAAACAAAAATTTATAAACTTATCTCTTTCCTAAATTCGGGACATTTTCAATATTAATTAAGCTTATTTAATTTCCCATCTTCCACTCTATACATTTGTCGCTATAATTTTAATTCAAAAATTGAAAAGGTCTCATCAACACTACTTTTTGTGCCTACTTTCTTCTTTCTCTTTCTCTTTCTCTCTACTAAACTGGAAAATGCAGTGAAATTGAAATTGAGCAGAGATGGTAAGGAAGGTTGGCAAGTATGAATTAGGTAGAACAATCGGCGAAGGTACCTTCGCTAAAGTCAAGATTCGCTCAGAACACTGAGACCGGTGAGAGCGTCGCCATGAAAATCGTGGATCGTAGCACCATCATCAAGCGCAAGGATGACCGATCAGGTTATGTCTCTCTAACTTCTTACGAATCCCTTGATTTGATTGTGGCTGAGATTAATTATTAAATTGTTTATCACCTTTGTGTTATCAGATTAAGAGGAGATCTCCCGATTATGAAGCTCGTTCGCCATCCTTGTGTTGTTCGTCTCTACGAGGTAAGTGCATGTTTTGCTTCTTCTTCTTCTTTTCGCTCTTTTACTGAAAAATCTTGCTTCATATGGAAGTTTGATCTTTGCTACTTTAGGTTCTAGCAAGCCGCACAAAGATTTATATAATCCTGGAATACATTACAGGTGGTGAACTGTTTTGATAAAATTGTGAGTAAGCTTAACTCAAAGTGCCTTCTCCGGTGATGAATTTACGCGTTTTTTACTCTGTAAGACATTATTAGTATCGGTTTTTTTCCATGCTTCAGGTTCGTAATGGACGTCTTAGTGAAGCAGAAGCTGGGAAATACTTTCAGCAGCTTATTGATGGAGTTGATTACTGCCACAGTAAAGGGTCTACCACAGAGATCTTAAGGTGATCTCTTGCTGGGGAATGAAAAATCTTCCGTCATCTGTTGTTTGATCTGATGATTGTCTTGTGTCAATTGCAGCCGGAAAATCTTCTTCTAGATTCTCAAGAAATCTCAAGATATCTGATTTTGGCCTCAGTGCATTACCCGAGCAAGTAATGGGGGTTCTCAGTTTCATGATATCTTTCAAATTGGTTTGTTATTGAATCATTATCTACTAACTTATCTTTACTTTGTTCTGAAGGGGTGTTACCCTCCTGAAGACAACATGTGGAACTCCCAATTATGTGGCTCCTGAGGTAAATTATATATCACAGTGTTTTGAAATATGATGGATTTTTTTTCTTTTTTATTGTAGCTTATGTGTTCTTCTCCGTTTTGGTTTAGGTTCTCAGTCACAAGGGTTACAATGGTGCTGTTGCAGATGTATGGTCCTGTGGTATCATGCTCCTTGATGTTCTTATAGTGGCAGGATATACTTCCATTCGGATATTTGTGTTCTGATTCCTTTCTTTAACATTTTATAGAAAGTGGGCATGGTTTCCCACTGTTCTGTTGGGTTAAGGGCCTTGATTAAAAAAAAAAATGTGATAATCAAATCATAAAGTTTCTTGGTTTCTGATATGGCTTCCTTTTCTTCTTATCTTCCAAATACAAAAGTGAAAATTCTGACAGATATACCTTGGATTTCAAACCATTTTGAATGCAGCGGAATTACAATTGCAGAAATCAGGAAAGATGAGTGGTTTGTAAAGGATTACACTCCTGTACAACGGTATTGATTATGAACATGTAAACCTGGATGATGTATATGCTGCTTTTGATGATCCAGAGGTAGGAGTCGGTGGCACAATTCTTTTCCCCCATCTGTCAGAGTCACTGTTGTTCTAATATTGGTGAGATTATTCTGCTTGCACTCAGCATGATCTAATATTTTGATGTCCTATGTAACATAATACGTTGCAGGAACAAAAGATGCACAGGATGGAACAGGAGACACGGGTCCACTGACTCTAAATGCGTTTGACCTAATTATTCTATCCCAGGGGTCTGAACCTGCAACTCTTTTTGACCGTGGAAAAGGTAAAATGCTGGGCATGACCCCCTATGTGCATTCATTATGCTTTATTCAGTTGTTTTTCTCATTTCACTATGTTACACAATTATCGCGTTAATCTTTCAAGTGTATTGACAGGACTTCATGAAGCATCAGACAAGGTTCATCTCACACAGGCCAGCAAGCGTGGTTCTTTCAAGCATGGAAGTTGTATCACAGTCCATGGGCTTAAGACGCATATTCGCAATTACAAGGTAAGAAACTAGAGTACCAGTTGGTTGGGCAATAGGGCATTCTCATTGGTTGAAATTGCTTTATTGTTTTTAATGATATGCGGGGGTAGCTTTATATCTGAGAGTTTCATATTTCAATTCATCATCAAAACCTGTCATTAAGGCTTTTCAAGCACCTAACTGCTGTAAACCCATTTCAATTTTCAGATGAGAGTAGAAGGGTTATCTGCAAATAAGACGTCTCATTTCTCCGTCATTCTAGAAGTAACTTCTCTCACATCTCTGAAAACCAATCTATTTTCTTGCTTGGATCTCTGTATGCTCAGTTGCTCACGAATGATTTTCAAATCTGAAGGTCTTCAAAGTTGCACCATCATTTTCTCATGGTAGACATTCAAAATTCAGCAGGAGACGCAGAAGAATACCTCAAGGTTAGATGCAGAAGAACACCTTATGGTTAAGTTAACCTTGAGCTTTGTGTGACTCATCTCAGAAAAGTAAAACAAGTTTATATTTTGCAGTTCTACAAGACATTTTTGTAGTAAGCTTGATGACATCATTTGGAAGCCGCCAGATGCATCTGTGAGAAGTCGAGTGACCAAGCCTAAGAGTAAAAGACGTTGATCGTATGTATTATTTAAGCAGAGCTTTCATGGGGAACACAGTTAGATGTATTATATATCTGACTCTGTGTGTTTCTTCAACTGCTTCAGTCGAATGAATATATGTACAAGTGTGATTTGTTTTGGGTTTAATTAATGAATACATAGAAGGTTGTACTAAACTCATGTGATACCAAAGCTATATTGTTAAATTAATATCCCATAGTTTCTCCTGTTTTATGTATGTAGAATCTTCTTATATTTTTCATTTTTAGCAAATGGCATTTACATTCAATATTTTGATGACTTATATGTCTAACAAGTCATAAAGTCGTTTATTATGACGACTGGATATTATGTACATCGATCTTGTTATATCGTATCATATTTTCTATGAAAAACACAAACATTGTTTACTGATTCAATCACATAGTTTTTGAACCAGACGCGCTTCACTAGATAGTTTATATATATAGTTCGTTGCGATCTATTAAAAAGGGATGAAGGAGAAAACCGTATATTGTCTATAAGTATATATAATACAAAAACAAAAAGATTGAAAAAAACCAGTTTTGATCTAACTTAGTGAACAAAAGAATGATCAAATCGATTTGTCATTTATTTAACCAAAAACTCACGACAAACTATTCATGTGCGCAACAAGTGTTTCTTTACTACAGCTATGAATTTAACGAAAAAATTCCAGCCATAATGAAATATGCTGACCAGTGACCACGTTTGTAAAGTGATCATACTAAGACGAGATCGACAGGGGTTTTTTAACGATTAAATAACTGTTTGGATGGTAGTGAACGCTTTTCTTAGTCGTAAAAGTTATAGTAGTTCGGTGTCGACGGAAGGCACTGATCATATAGATATATATTATTCACTTTGAATAATACTATTCGTCAACCATGCTATATAATTAAAAGTGATATTGAGTTTGACATATCATTCCTTTTTCTTTTCCCAAACATTTTATTGTTCCTTAATGTGAGAGTAGCATTATTTAACAAAAAGATTAAAAAGAATAACATTATTCGTCAACCCTGATATAGAAAATAATAATACTCATCAACTTTAGCACAATGTTTTCCACTCGAACCTAATCTCTCTGTATAACTTACCGAGTCTTACAGGTGCTCATCAAATGCTGATCAAATATATTGTATTCCGAACTATTTACTATTATTTTAATTGGAGAATTTAAAAGCCTTAATCTATAATGTTCTTAGACTTGAAACTATCCTCTCTTTCCAACTGGGATACGAACTTAATTTGAAACATAATCTCCTCCAGAATTATCTTTGCTCAACCAAAAAATAAAATCCATTTTAAAGTTTTTACTGATGTATTGAAATTTAAACAGAAAAAAACTCATTTAACGGTTCTATTAGCTTTTAAAAATACATGTAATCATTCAAAGTAGTTTTACGAAAAATACATTTAAAATAATGGAATTTATAAACATTACTGTTCCCAAAAAATTTAGACTAATATAACCATCATCGTGATCACCATCCGCCATCGTTGTCATCATTGTTCTTGTATTATTGTATGGCTTGAACATACAGTGGTCGTGGCTCTTCCGAGTTCACAAATCTAAAGTTGTTTATGGCAAAAAGATGAGTACAAGTTGGTCCATAACGCCATAAAGATATAACCAAAGCTGCAACTTGGTACTTCATGCTTAATATTATATCCCTATATATATTATACATATTTTTGTTTCTCTTGATAGCTAGTGACGACGAAAAAATTCGACATCAGTAACAATTTAGCTTGTTTTTCATTACTTAAATTAGAGCAAGTTACGTCACATCTTTCTATGATTGTATGTTCTTTTAACTAAAGTTTCCATATTGCTTTCGAAAATTTAAATAATATATAAGAAATCATTAACAATAATATATTCCATATCTACTAAGTTTCTGTACATATTGTTATAGCAAGTTGTATTTTGGGCCTAGTTGTGCCACAATGGATTTGGTTTAATAGAAGCATGCAAACTGAACAAAAAATGAATATAACTTGAATGAGCTTAAACATAAACATATCAATGTCGAACATCATGCATTACGTCTTTTAAACTCTAAATATATAAGGAATGAGAAACTACTTATACTTAGAAATACAAATGAATAAGAATACGATCATAAAGATTACATCTAGCTAAAACCACGTAGTTCATGTGAATAATGATATTTATTCAGTTTCTTTACGCATTTTAGAAACACTATATAACCACTACATTTTCTTTTAACTAAATATCAGCTTTTTACCATTACTTTGTGCACATCAAATTTCGATCATGTAGTGAGTAAATAAAACTCCTACACGAATTTAAAATGCGACCAAAATTACTATAATCACAAAGTTATGCAAGTGTGAGAAAATGCATTGCAAACATATCTTAATTTATATATTTCTATAAAACGGAAAATCAGGTTACGAACATACAGAGCCAGCTGCTATATATAATAAAAAAAAAACCTTATATACACAGCTGCAATACATAAGAACCTTCTCGTTATGCTCTTTAGATTTTGTCAGATCATAAAACGTACGTATGTGCTTATTTTTTAACTGATCATCGATGGTTAACATTTCCGTTAAAAGTTTTTTTCGTCCGTTAAATAGCGGATATTCACTCAACTACACTACTTGATTAAAACAATTATTTTCTTAATATATGGTTCTAGAAGCTCTTAAATTTAAAATAGATTCTTAAAAATCGATCGAGGGAAATATTCCTACTTAATTAAAAAATACACTGACGAATATTTGACCTATGAAATCTACTATCCGTGGTCCTTGAAAGCCAAACCAGCGAAATTTGTTTTAGTTTAAGAAATAAACATAAGTATCAAAAAATGTAAGTATAAGGAGTAGTATAATAAAATGAGGAGCCTGACAGATCCGGAAAGAGCTAGAAAAGAAACGTGACTGATTTGTATTCATTCAAGGAGACAAAAATTATAGCTTTAACTGTATTTGGTCCATATCGTCAACTTATAGCTGGACATGTGTCGATTATACTTTTCTTGTTGCTTCGCGACACTTTTTTTTTTTTATTGTTTCTCTGTTTAAAAAAATTGAGGTTCACATTTAAAATTGTCTGTCCAGCTAACGGCGTTTGCCTCTGTTCAGCTTGGCCGACATGCCCCTACTACGTATTTGATATTATATCTCTTCTTTGCTCTTTCAGAGTGGATTTCTAAGAAGTTAATTTTAGGGAAGTTCTTAGTTAAGTACTAATAAATTGTTAGTAGAATATAATAAAAGATATTTCCAAAATTTTGTTAGTGCATAAATTTATATCGTATTAAAAAAATTATTTTATGTTTAATGTTTTATACGATATCTAAAATACGTTATCAAAAATAAAATAAGATAATATATATATATATATATATATATTTGATAATTGAAAAATGTTTGAAGATAAATAGTATCTCTACTTAGGTCGTTGTATGAGAGTGTAAATCAATATTATCATAGATAGTTTCAGGTGGTAAATTGTTTTTATCCTTATATTATTATTAGAATGATTATTTTAATTTTATTATAATGATATTCGATTACCTATAATATATATAATTATAATGAATAATTTTCACAAACAATATAAATCTTTTCAATACATGTATATTATCTTTATGATAGACATGTTTTTTCTGCAATATTCGAATTAACAACAAATAATTTTACATGTATAACATTTTGATAATGGATAAGTTATCTTTTGGAACACACGAAACTAACTAGAAGGACTCAGCTGCGGCTTTATGCGAGGATTGGAAGCCCTACATTTCACAATTCAATAATATAATGTACTGAAATCTGATTAACGCACTAATGAATAATTAAGTTTAAAATTAAGCTCGTTCTTCCTTACATTACTTCTATAAAACCCTCTCACCTTCTTAGTTAAATCCTCCTTATTCTCTTCTCCTTCTCCCTCTCCCTCTCCCTCTCGCTTTCGCTCTCTATCTCTTCTTGCCCTAGCTACTTCTTCTTCTCAATTCCGCTACAAATCATCTTCTCTTCACTGGAAATGGCTTTTTTTTTTCCCGACTGTTTTCCGTTGATTCCTCAGCGAGATCTCGTGACTGAGGAATTGCCATTTTCAAAAATATCTTACGCAGACGCATCTCTTCCTAGCGTCGATTATTTTGTCGGTTAGTCTGATTTCGTGTATCTCGTTTCTTAACTTGCAATTTGATGTCTGTTAAGCCGGACTTAGTTTTGTTAAAATGGGTTTATCATATTCTTAGATCAGCTGCATGAGCTTCAGTTATTTATAATTCCTGAGCTGCGGATCCAATTTTACTCTTCCGGAAATCATCGTTTAGGACAATGATGAAATGCTTAGTTCTAATGTAATAAACTGTGTTTGCATGTGCAGATTGATGTCCATGGGTGAGAGAGCTTTCCCAATCTTAAGTGGATCTGTCTCTTGTTTTCAGGTTTGGTTTCTCATCTTCATCATTTTCTTAGATGCATATGCTAATCAATTATTCCCTACCCTGGATCATACTTCTTATTGTTTTTGGGTATAATGCATACATATTTTGTGATTCTTGTCATTATAGATTTGTTTTTGATTTTCATTTGTTGATTGTTACTTACTTGGTCTACATTCCTTTTGATTAAGAGCAGCTTAATAGTTATGAGCATAAAATAAAAGCAAAGGATAGATTCATTATTTTCTCTTTACCGACGGAACTGTTCTAAGGAAACACAGACTTTTTTTGTTACTCTTTCTGGTTTTGGATATCATTTTCTTTAGTTATACTTAAAAAGAATTTGAAGCATCATTAAATTCACACTTTAAGGTAAAAGGAATCATTGAAAGTATTTACCCAAATTATATGAAACGTACCAAAACATCTTTTCTCTCTTCTTTTTTTTTTTTTTTTTTGGTAAATCAACACTGCACACCCACCAAATAGTTTCGAAGTTCGTCTGCGTATGGTCTTTTTTGATCTGAGATAGCCTATTAAGTTGAACAATCACTATGGCTCTCTCTCGATATGGTTGATCTATTTGGAAGCTTGCGAGAGTTAAAGCTAGTCTTTGAGTTAGTTCATTGTCATCATTTAACTGCGTTCTTCAAATAGAACTTTTCAAACAACTTTATGATAAGAGAGTATGCCCAAATCAACCCCATGAGGCTCAAGGGTGAGAGTTGAGAACACATTGGGAGTGATACATCAGCCTCTTTTAAACATCAATATAGGAAAGTTTGATCTGTGTACACAGTCTCTAAATGTCCAAAAGTGAAATGTAACTTCTTTGAGAAAGCAATTGCTTGAATAGAATTTCATACATTAAGAAGGTTGGGTTCTTTTTGCACAATGTCTTCAAACAAGAGATAGTAAAGGGAACTTGTTTTACTAACCAGAAATTTAGAATTCTATTGATTGGATATAAGCAATTCGATTTTTCTTGTTAAATCAATTAGATTAAAAATGGAACTTTACTGTTGCATAAACTAACAATGCATGAATTTCAGGTGTATATCCACATATCTCTGTAAGTGTATGCTGCTCCTTGTTTGTAATATGAATTTGAATCTGAAAATTCATCTGCTTTGTTAATGCAGCGGCAAACTGCAACTGTTAATCGAGATAAGATTCTGAAGGTCCTGCTGAGGTGTTTGGCATCACCATATTAGTATGGGAATGCGGTGGTTGATTAAACTGGACAATGCAGGTTTGCTTGAGTTGTCTCTCATGTCTAGCCCATTTGTGAGAAGGGAATTTTAGTTTGCACCCATATCCCACCAATCTCTAAATTTGCGAGTAGCCAATAAGTATTATGCTCAATTAAGTAAAATAGCTTGTTTGGCACATCACACTACCCTTTTAGAAACAGTCATATATTTTAAATGTTTCTGTAGCCTGAAATACATTGTTTTGTTATGTAATTCTGTCATACTCCTGGAGCAGCAGGGTTAGTTTCTTGTGTAAATGTAGTCTCTAGGTATACTCTTGGCTCTTGCCGCCTAGGATTCCCCATCTACCAAAACGTTAAGAAATTACTGAACTATTCCCCCAACCCCATCCAATTAGATAGGTATACACTGTAGGTCACAGCCGTTAGAACTGTGCTCACCTCTTGGTTAAGCTGTTTTATTTCTTCCACAAAATCTGATCCTTCAGAAGTTAGGTATAAAAGTAAGTAGATTAAGTGCTTTCATGACTTTTCCAGTGCTGCATACATAACTTTTGTCATTAGTATTCGAAAGCCGATTCCAAATCATACAAAATCATTAACACTTGTGTACTCGAGTGTCTGAGGTTTTTTCATGATAGCTAAGAATTTGTATCTTACACAAGTAACTACACTAGTTTTCATAATAAATAAAAATGAGGGAGTGGGAGGTCTTGGGTTATTCCCTTCTCATCGCTGGTCTAGATGTGCGAGGTGACTCTCATGGAGGTAAAGAGAAATAGTGATTTTGATAAGCATCCAACATAATGGTAATTCCTAAAAAAGGTTAGAAGGTTTTCAGCTTGTGTAATTGTTGTATTAATAGATTTCCAGATTAATGATCTTTTTTAGGGTTGAGTACATCATACCATTGTTCAAACTAATGTAAATGATGGATGCAGCAGTGATTTTGCTGCAAGGTTAATAGGTGTTGAAAAGACAGAAACATGTTGTAAAATTGAAGTTAAGAAAGCCAAGTGTGTTTACTGTTTGCGGATGAAAGAGGAAAGTGAACGAAAGGTGTACCTTTGACTTGTTGTCACCGATTCTTTCATTCATCCATTTCATGCTGCTACAAGGAAAGAGACACAACAAAAGGAATGGGTGGCGTAACGCCAAGCATTAGTAGTTGCTTGTAAATAAATACATTCCATTACTAACGTAATCTTTGTACGAACATGAATCGGTAAATTCTGACTACGAATGAAGACTATGTATGTATCTTCTTTCTTGGCCAATGTATAATTTTTTTTTTTGGTGGTCGTCTTCGGCTAATTAATATTTTTAATTACTTTCATTCAGATGAATTATTCAGTGGGATCATGGTTAGGGATAATAATACTTCAGTGGGACCATGGTTATTTATTTATTTTTTTTCCCAACAGGTTATTAGTTCTTTAATAATATGTGAAATAAAAAGTAGTCACATAAAAGCAATTTTGAATCAATGGCCATAATAGGTAGTTTTATTCAATGTATGTGTGTGTACCTACAATTTGTTGTGCACGAATGTAACTGCCCACCCACGTAGAGAATGGAATAATATGTGTTAGATATGCATTACATACCAAAAAGTAAATTAAAAGCAGCTCGAAACTTAAAGATATCACTTGTCTTAATCATGAAGATGAATCAAACTCATCCAAAGATTGTTTCTCTACAAAAGCTTCGAGCTCATATCTTTAGAGAATACATAAGAAAGAAAGAGAGCGAGAGAAAAAGTGATGTCGGACCAAGGTTCTGTTCAGTTGGATGTCCAAGAAACCCATGTAAGTTAATGTCTCTGTCCCTTATAGATAGCTTCATCTGTATATATGTTTGTCCAATTATACATATGAATATGGCAAATGTAGGTTGTGATGAACAATGGTATAGTCAAAGTGACTATATCAAAACCGGATGGTTTTGTCACCGGAATCTCTTACCAGGGCGTCACCAATCTACTAGAAAGTCACAACGAAGACTACAATCGAGGGTAAATACATAAAATTGAATGTTTGTAGATACATTATACATAAATGGATCAGTCTATTAGCTATACAACATATGAAATGTTGTGACCAAACTCAGGTATTGGGATCTTGTTTGGAGCGAAGAAGGGACGCATGGAACCACAGGGAATTCTGAACGGTAAATATGCATCATTCGTTGGGAGTATAACAAACGAAGTCTTTGCATAATATTTTTAAAATGTGGTTGAGGCAGGGTCAAAGGCACAAGTTTTGAAGTAGTAGTGGAAAATGAGGAACTGGTAGAGATTTCATTCATTAGAAAATGGGATTCTTCTTTCAAGGCAGTATTGCTCCCATTAATGTTGACAAAAGGTATCTCTCTAATATATAACGTGCATATATGTGTGACAGTGACTGAGAGTTTGATTTGGATTTTTGTATGTTACAGGTTCATAATGCGTAAAGATGTAACTGGATTCTACTCATATGCAATATTTGAAAATCTAGCGGAATGGCCGGCTTTTAACTTGCCTCAGACAAGGATTGTCTATAAGCTTCGTAAAGACAAGTAACTAATGTTCTAACTCAAAATTTCCTTTAATTAGTTGATATTAGTGTACTGATGTGCAAAAGTTTTTTGCAGGTTTCAGTCTATGGCGATTGCGGATAACAGGCAGAGGAACATGCCGCTCCCAGAAGATAGATTGGGTAAAGGAGGAAGACCTTTGGCTTATCCTGAAGCTGTTCTTCTTGTTCATCCTGTTGAAGAAGAGTTTAAAGGAGAGGTTGATGACAAGTACGAGTATTCATGCGAGAATAAAAGATCTAAAAGTGCCGGGATGGCTCCCACATAACCTGGCTTTAGGTTGCTTGCAGATCATTCCTAGCAATGAGTTCAGATCTGGTGGCTTGTCCAAACAGAACCTTACCTCTGATGTTGGTCCTATCAGTCTCACTGTATGTTCTTTTTCTTCCTTCCTCCTAAAAACATGTTCTATTATCTATGATTATGGGGTTTTACTTAGTGATTTGGTAAACACAGATGTTTTTGAGTGCTCATTACGCGGGTAAGGACATGGTGATGAAGGTGAAAGCAGGAGTCATGGAAGAAAGTGTTTGGTCCTGTTTTTTACTTACTTCAATTCCTTACCTGACAAAACCTCTGATCCTCTTTTGCTATGGCAAGATGCCAAAACCAGGTCTATCCATTTACCAACCTTCTGCTTTTGTGCATGTTAAAACTTATCTAACCATGTTGGACATTGTGTTTGATTAGATGTTAATTGAAATTCAAAGCTGGCCTTACGATTTCCCTTCAGAAGACTTTGCAGTATCCGATAAAGCGCGTTGCATCAGCGGTAGATTACTAGTACGCGACAAGTAAGCCTCACATTACATCATTTGCTCTGCTTTTATTCACTTTATTATCACTTACTCTTGTTTTTTAATTCCTTCAGATTCTTTTAGTGATGAACTTTTACCGGCAAATGGTGCTTTCCTACGTTTGGCTCCACCAGGAGAGGTTGGATCCTGGCAAATAGAATCTAAGGTGAGCCTGAAAATTATATTATTGGACCATATAATAATATCTATTGAGCAATGAACTTATGCTTGCACCAATTTTACTTATATGCATACAGGGATATCAATTCTGGAGAAGCAGATGCAGATGGATATTTTACGATAAATAATATCCGAGAAGGCGAATATAATCTCAATGCTTATGCGACAGGATGGATTGGAGACTATCAATATGAACAATTGATTAACATTACAGCAGGTCAAATTTACATTGTAGTCAAGATTATATATTAGTCTGTATCAAGAAGTGCATGTTTATTTAACACTAGCTTCTCTCTGCCACCAAAAACAGGCTGTGACATTGACGTTAGCAATACCGTGTATGAACCGCCTCGAGATGGGCCAACGGTGTGGGGAAATAGGAATACCTGACCGGTCTGCAGCTGAGTTCTTTGTTCCAGACCCAAATCCTAAATACATCAATAAACTATATATTTGTCATCCTGATAGGTAATCCATGATCAAAGATATTACAATCTATGTGTTTGAATCGGTTATAAAACTTGAGGCTTATGACAATTATGCAGTTGCTTTTACATGTCAACCATTTTTATTGAATAAATTTACATGCTCATTTTTTATTAATCACTTTTAGTTACCATGTTTGCATTTGTATGTAGAGGTTTGCATTTGCAACTTACAGTAGAATTTTGTTTTAAAATTCTGTAAAACTTATGGGTTTATTTGAAACACATAAACTCTAGAGACCTATAGATATGGTTGTAGTTATACAGGTTTAGGCAATACGGGCTATGGGAAAGATACACAGAACTATATCCTAAGGAAGATTTGGTGTTCACCATTGGCGTCAGTGATTACAAAAAAAGATTGGTTCTTTGCACACGTTACCAGGTAACATATATGTCACTGTCACATATTCTTAGAAGAGTAAAAACAAAGAAACCCTAACACATCTTCTAATTGATTTTAGGAAAATAGGAGATGATACATCAGAAAACGACATGGCAAATAAAATTTAAGCTAGAGAAGGTCCAAAAAACAGCACATACAAAATCCAGATCGCACTAGCGACAGCAAATGTAGCAGAATTACAGGTGGAGATGCAGGAGGATGACAACGAAAAGACTTCTCTGATGATCACAACAGATGAAATCGGACACGACAACACCAATACAAAACATGCAATACATGGAATCTATAGGCTTTATAATGTGGATGTACCAAGTGAGAAGCTTATGGAAGGAGACAATACTTTGTTCTTGACACAATCCTTGACTACCACTGGAGCCTTTAATGGTCTCATGTACGACTATATCCGTCTCGAAGCACCTCCTTTAGATTCAAACCTTCTTCACTTATGTCTTTTTTTGTTATTGTGTGTTAAGACTTTGGGTTGCTTATAAAACCCGTACGACAATTTATCTTATGGGTTGCTTATAAAAAAAGACTTAATGGGCTATCATGTTGGGCCTTCTTCTAATCTGAGATTTTGACTTTATTACAAAACGCAAGGGTAAAAACATATTTTAATCGGCCCCTGATCTATCGCTGCCTATATATACAGTTGCCTGCAAAATCTAGGGTATAAAAGCCCCTAATTTTTTCTCCGCCCAAGAGACAAATCCTTTGAAATCGACCAACGGAAGCTCCTGAATTCACCGTCCATCTCTCTTCTACCGGCGCCGGCGATCGGTAAACCGTTTTATCTCTCATGTCCGTCTCCGATTGAGGTCTTAGATTCACCTAGCTTCTTTTTTATTTGCATCGAAACTTTCAGATTCTCGATTTGTTATTAGTTACCAATTTGATTCGACCATTTGTTACTCGAATTTGTTTCCGCAGATCGTTGGGAAGTAGAAAATGGCGACGTTTGAGCTGTATAGGAGATCGACGATCGGGATGTGTCTGACGGAGACTCTGGACGAGATGGTTCAGAGCGGTACGCTCAGCCCTGAGCTAGCCATCCAAGTCCTTGTTCAATTTGACAAGGTTTACTTTAACTTTTCTTCGACTGTTCTTGGCGTCTTGGTTTGTTTCTGTGGTTTTGTTCATCTTCTGATGCATGTGTGTGCTTGTAGTCCATGACTGAAGCTCTGGAGAGCCAAGTGAAGACCAAGGTGTCCATTAAGGTGCTCTCAGTTTTGTATGAATGTTAATCCTTTTTTGTTTAACTTATTTTGAATTTCGGAATCTGAGTCAACGGACTTAGCTAGAAGAATATATCCACTTTCTGTCCGTGACTGCCCTATATCTGTTCATTCATTTCCTCTTAGGAAACACAATGAATAGTTCTAAACTATCTTGCTCTAGTTCGTTCGTTTTGGTTTTGCAGTTTGAAACTGATGCAAAATTCATAATTCATGGATACTAATGTTTTGAAAACATAAAGTTTAGAGTCTCTTTAGCATTTGAGCGCAATTCTGCTAGTCTCTGGCTAGCTGTTTGAATTGATATTAGGCTGTATGGATTCAGTTATCTACCTGAGAATTTGGTGCTTACATTCCTTATCTCAGGAAGTACTAACAATATCATGAATTCGATCAAGTTTAGAGTTTCTTTGGATGTCTTACATGAATGATAGGTTGGAGCTGGGGCCGTATATGATTTCCTAGATTTAAAAAAAAAAACTCTACTTGAGATTAATCAGTATGGATGTAGTTATCTGGCTTTAAAGTAGGAGCTTACATCTGCTACCTCAAAAATATTTACATTTTCATGAGTCCTCTCAAGTTTAGAGTTTTGTTGGGTGTGATAAATTAATGATAGGTTGAAGCTGACCTCAAATGATTACTTTTGAGTTAAAAAATTCATCTTGAGATTAAGCTGTATGGATTCAGTTATCTGGCTCGTAACTAGGAGCTTACATTTGACTGTCAACCTGCAAACATTTGTTCTTGAAAATATCTCTTTCTCATGATACCCTTGATTGTCTGAATCAACTTATCAGAAGACAATGATATCTGTTATTCTAATATTGGTGTTCTTCACTAATCTGGATAGTCTTATCCATCTACATTTGTGCTAGTGTTTCTGATGATTGACATTAATTCTCTTCCAACATACTAACCACTGCTATTTATTTTGCTTGTTAAACACTGTTTTCGAGGCCAAATACTATACGCTGTTTTCAGCATACTACACCAAGTATTGAACTTATTCTTTGCTGGAATATGCTTTTCTCTTCTCTGAATCTCGAGATAAGAGGAACTTTGGTAGATGAGAAATCAGATACTTAATCTCGTTTCTTCTTTATTATATCTTGTACAGGGACACCTGCACACTTACAGGTTCTGTGACAACGTCTGGACCTTCATATTACAGGACGTAATGTTCAAGAGTGATGATCGTCAAGAGAATGTGAGCCGGGTGAAGATAGTGGCATGTGATTCTAAGCTTCTCACCCAGTGAGATGCAAATTGCCAGCAGGAAATATGGTTTTCTTTGTAATAGATTTTGAGTTTTTCACTTTGTAAACTCAGCACTTGCTATATGTTGAGCCCATCTGCAGTCATCAATTTAGCCTATATGTAAATTCTCGGCACGGGGACGTATGGAATGTTCTGTTGCTATGAGAAAGTTCTTAAGATTCATCTTGAGATTGACCTTTATCTTAAATTATCTGTAACTTCCGAATCACGAATTGATAATAGTGGCTTTGTACAAACCTTTGTCTTAATGGAACTGATTGCTCTTAAACTCTTTGTTTCTCTTGGCTCCTCACTCTCCTTTTTCTTTTTTCTTTTTCTTTTGGTGGGAATGTGAGTATATATGTATGCCTGTCTTTTTTGCCTTTACAGATGTCTTTCTTCACCAAAGCAGAAGAGAATATGATTCTTGTAAGTTATAAGTTCCTTAATGATTCTGGAACTTTGAAGCATAGCGGCTAATGTCCCGTTTTAAAGCCACACGGCATTTTTGGCACGTTTAAGATGGTCGTGAGAGAGCCAAGTGAATAGAATCCTTCGCTTTAAAATGGAACAGAGTCTTTGCTTTTCTCAAGTTCTCTCTTATGCTGCACCTGTGTAATTGATGCTGTTAACAAAGTGATATTTTGATCCAGGAAACTAGTTGTGTATTTCTTGAAGGTTTTTAACTCATAAAAACAGCTCAACTTCGTGAAGAGCTAGAGCCAAAAGTGAAAAAAAGGTAAACATTAGGAAAAAATTTGGTTGGACTAGTTTTGCATTTTGATGTGTTTATGCATAAAGAAGGCATATCAGTAGGAATTTGTTATAAATAGAGTTGTTGTTAGTCTGATGGTCTCAAGATGACATTAATGATCAATTGGAAATTCAACTTTTCATTATTTGAACAATCTCAAACCATTCATAAGTGTAGTTGAGGTTCACTTGTTACTTCTTTTTATGAATAGCTACCATGGCAACCTCTAGAGCCCAACAATTCCAGCTAATAGAAGGGATGGAGCTTCAGGTCTGTTCTTTCTTCTGTCCTGCTGGGATTTACAATATCGGATTTTGGACTTAAATCTTCATGATTTCAGATCACTGTTACTGGGTCGCCAAATGGTAGCAGTGTAAGAGCTGAGTTTCACCTCAAGAACTGCACTCGCACATGGATTCTTCATTGGGGTTGTATTTACCAAGGAAATAAGTGAGGGATGGATAATCTTTTAAGATAAAATTTATACTTAAGATAATCTGTATGTTTTGACTTATGTTATCTACAGCAACTGGTTTGTTCCATCTGAACATTCCTCGAAGCAAGGTGCATTGCAGACTCCCTTTTCAAGGTCTTGAAACATAACCCTTTCAATTATTGTTCATTTACAAGGTTTCTCTAGAAGTTCGATCTTTTTTTCTGCAAAGTGTTTCTTCTTAACTGCAGAGTGGGAATGCTTATGTAGTGATCCTTGAGTTCTGTGATCCAAAAATACATGCGATTGAATTTGTTTTGAAAGATGGTGGCCATAACAGATGGTGCATAGTTTTTTCCTTTTCTATAACTGAGCCGTACTTGTGACTTGTGAGGGATGAATGAACTGCAATTTATATATCCACCTTGATGCCTAATGGAAATTTCAGGTTGAAACAGCATACTGGAAATTTCCGTGTTGATATTCCCTGGAATGATCTGCATGCTCATCATCGGATACCGAAGAATCTGATAGAAAGAAGAGCTCATGAGATATGGGACCGGAAGGGCCTACCTCAAAGCTCTGCACGTGAACAACAGGTAAAATTGGTCCAGGTAGTATCCGCTGATCTGGTTATTATATAGCAAGTCTTTGCTTGCTTTGTTGAAAACTCCTGCTATAGATTCCTCATCTCTGTGTTTATGAGTTGTAAAGTCAGTGCTGTCTCTCTTTCTTGCATGTGTTTCATTTCAGATAGACTATGACACTGCAATAAGAGAACTCCAAACCGAGCTGGCTAGAGGAATAACTATAGATGACCTTGAGGCTAACTCTACAGTAACAGTTGAGAAAGGAGTAACCAGTGAGCCAAATCAAACAACGAACCAATCACATCGCCGGAAGCATGATGTTCAGAAATGGTTACAGAAATATGTCGAACCAATCAACAGAAGTGGAAGTATGAAAAGTTCAGCCCTTGCAGAACTCTCCAAGAAATCTGTAGGCCATGAAAATGTAGTTTCACAGAAAAGCTTTCATGTCAGAAAATATGAAATCACGGTTTGTAATACAATTAGGTCATACAGTCATTGTCATTATTCGTAGGTTTAATAACTTCTTGATCATTTCTGGTTTATGTATGTTTGTCTATTAGGTCCTCCAGAGAAATGTTAAGGGAGATTGTCGTTTATGGGTTGCCACAAACATGGCAGGTCCAACAGTTCTCCATTGGGGAGTCGCAAAGTCTTCTGCAGGAGAGTGGTTGGTAAGATGTTCTTTGCTTCTATAGATATTACTTATCACAATCTTCTCAATAAGAGACTGATTTTTATAACTCTAAATAGATTCCACCACCTGATGTGTTGCCTGAGAAATCAAAAATTGTTCATGGAGCATGTCAAACACATTTAACCGAAATGTCGAGCAGAGAGCACTCTTACCAGGTGAGGCAGCAGTGGATATTTTTGCAGAGATTACCATATTTTTGTTTTAATGTACTTATATCCTATGATCTCTTAATCTACTAACGCATTTCATCTTTTTTTGCATTGGAAAAGTTTGTTGATATAAATTTAAAACGAGGCGGGTTTGTTGCTATCCAATTTGTAATATGGTCTGGAGGCTACTGGATAAACAATAATGGAGCCAACTTCGTTGTAAGCCTGAGATCAGTAGACAGTACCAGTGGTAAGGTGAGTAAAAGTTACCGCACCATTAGTGGAACAATAATGTTGGAATGCTCTTATCACTCTATATTTCACAACTAAACACGTTTACCTTCTTCAGCTTGATGTGGATGGAAAGTATATTCTCAAATGGTTGCTTGAAGAAATATCTGAGCGAGAGAAAGAGGCTGAGAGATCATTGATGCACAGGTAAATAAATGTTTCTATGGAACCTTATGTCCTTCTTAATAATGTCAGTGAAGTTACTTATTAGCATAGCTTGACAGGTTCAATATCGCAACAGAGTTGACCGAGCGTTGTAAGGATGAAGGAGAAGGTGGATGTATTGGTATAATGGTGTGGATGAAATTCATGGCCACCAGACATCTCACTTGGAATAAGAACTATAACGTGAAACCTCGGTAGACCTATTGCTTCATTGGCTACTGTTAACTGATTCCTTTTTCTTCTTTCTTTTGTTTGGACCTTTTTATACCTTAAACTCTTTTTCTACAGGGAAATTAGTGAAGCGCTTAGAAAAATTCACCAATTTGATGGAGAAAATATATTTGCAGCAACCATATAAGAGAGAAATTGTGAGACTAATTTTGGCACTTGTGGGTCGTGGAGGTGAAGGTGATGTTGGGCAGAGAATCCGTGACGAAATCCTTGTTATTCAGGTACAGAGTTCATCATGATAAAACTTTTGCTAATCTTGTCAGAGTAGTTTATTATCTTGAATGTATTTTTTTAGAGAAATAACCACTGCAAATCCGGCATGATGGAAGAGTGGCACCAAAAGTTGCACAACAACAGTAGCGCAGATGATGTGATAATTTGCGAGGTACATATTTGACTTAAGAAATTTCGGTTTGAATATAAGTAAATCAAAATAACATCCAGAAAAGATAAAACTGTATCATAAAAATCACTACTATTTAAAAAGCAACTAACTAGTTCAAGAAGCTTAGCTTTGAATGTTATAACTATCAGCCTTTTTCCAAGATTATATACCTGGAGAACCTCTGATGAGTCTTTTTCTTCTGCCATAGGCTCTCTTAAAATATGTGAGATCTGACTTTAGGATTGATGCCTACTGGCAAACACTAAAAGCCAATGGTCTCACAAAAGAAAGGCTTGCAAGTTATGACCGCGCTATTGTATCAGAGCCTCGTTTCAGAAGTGATGCTAAAGAAGGACTCATCCGTGACCTTACAATGTACTTGAAAACATTAAAGGTAGCTATAGCAATCACATCTCTGTTTTCTGCTACCACTTACAGCCTTGTATCTTCTCTTGATCCCTTGAAGAATTCTCAGAAGCAAACTGCAACGGTTAATTAGCTTATTTTAACCCAATAATGCTGTAGAAATGAGCATAATAGTCCCTATTGCCTCTATTAGATTATGATTCCTTCGCAATTTGGACCTAGCCTGAGTTTCTAACTAAAGTTACTAAACAAACTGTTTGTGCCTTTGTAGGCAGTTCATTCAGGTGCTGACCTTGAGTCTGCTATTGATACGTTCCTTTCTCCATATAAGGTAATTAGTTAATGTTAAAAACCTTCACTTTGATTTTCTGGGACATGTATGTATCTTCTATAACCATAGCGATGTTAAGAGTAATACATCATTCTTTCATTTTATTTTTCAGGGTCATAATGTCTTTGCTGTCAATGGTTTATCACCAAAATTGCAGGCACACTTTCCTCATACTATCTTCTCAATACAGATATTTTTCACTGTTATACATTATGAAGACATCAAAAAGCCTAACAGATTGGCAATTTCTATTGTATGTTAGGATCTACTGAATTTAGTTAAGAGGCTTGTTCGCGCAGAGAACACTGAGCCCCTAATAGAGGTTCTAAGACCACATCTTCTTCATATAGCCAGTCTTCTTCTCCTTATTGTTGTTTTTATTTATCCTTATGCTTGCTTTGCTTTATTCACTTCTGTAGAAATTAGTTAATGCTCGCATTGAGTTACACCCTGCACTACGAGCACCTCGTACAAGAGCGAAAGATTTACTATTTTTGGACATTGCGTTGGAGTCGTGTTTTAAAACAACAATAGAGAAGAGACTCATCTCTTTAAACTTCAATAACCCACCGGTATCTGTTCTCTTTGTAGTTTAAAACTATTTACTTTTCCTTTATAGCCAAATATTAGTCTTTACACCAAAAAGTGAGATATGGATTGATCTGTTTTTTCCTTCTTTGGAACAGGAAATTATGTCTGTCATCTGCGTAGTGCTTGAAAATCTGTGCTTATCTACATTTGACAATGAAGAAGTTATCTTCTGTACAAAGGTAGGTTCTTTATTTTTTGTTCTGCCTCATTTCTCTTTCAAAGTTTGACTCAGTATTCATATGTGAATATTAATCGTGCTGCTCTTTTGCATTCAGGACTGGTACCGTGTCAGCGAGGCTTACAGAGCTCATGATGTTCAGTGGGCATTGCAAACGAAAGCGGTCCTTGATCGTTTACAACTAGTACTTGCTGATAGATGCCAGCATTATTTTACACTAATACAGCCTACTGCAAAATATCTTGGTCAATTGTTACTTGTTGACAAGCATGGGGTATTTTACAACTAAAGTACAGCTTCTTCTCTGTGTAATAATGATATATATATCCATTTGGGTTTTTGTTCTTTTTCAGATTGATGTTTTCACAGAAGAGGTTATAAGAGCAGGACCAGGAGCCGTTCTATCAACTATTGTTAATAGATTTGATCCTTCTCTCAGGAAAATCGCAAATTTAGGCTGGTAAGATACGATTTTTTGAGCTATAAAATCAGACTAGAATTTAGAGTTAGTCCATGTTGAAGGTGATTACTGAACCCTTTTATCTGTTTTTTTGCTCTAAACCAAAATGGTTCTGGTTGAGTAGCTGGCAGGTTATAAGCTCGGCTGATGCATATGGGTATCTGGTTTGTGTGAATGAGTTAATTGTAGTTCAGAATAAAATCTACTCGAAGCCAACTGTAATAATTGCAAGTAAAGTCACAGGAGCAGAGGAGATCCCTGATGGTGTTGTTGCCGTACTGACTCCTAGTATGATTGATGTCTTGTCTCATGTCTCTATTAGAGCAAGAAACAGCAAGGCATGTACTATAGCCTGCTCCAATAAATATCATCAAACTATGCTGCAAAACAAAAACAAGAAACCAGTATCTTTACATTTTATCAGGAAATTCATATGTACATTTCTCATCTCAAGTTCGTCTGATGCAGATATGCTTTGCTACATGCTTCGCTCAGAATGTTCTTAGGAATCTGAAGTCGAAGGAAGGAGAGCAATATCTATTCATACAAAGTCTACGGGTTTAGTTATCAGGTAATCGAACTCTTATGCTGCACTGCACTGTTCTTTATGCTAAGAGAAGGAGGATTTTCTAATATTTGGGAAATTATGTCTTTTTGCAGTGATGGCAACAACTCTGATGTCTCTGTTCGTCATATTTATATTTCTTCTGTTCCACGGGGAGTGATCTCTAAAGGAAAGAAGTTTTGTGGCCACTATGTGATTTCGTCTAAGGAATTCACTGAAGAAAGGGTAAGTAAAAAAACCAGAGTAATGAAGATAATAAAAAGTTCTGTTTTTGAGAATACCACTTGGATTTTCATTTTCACTGATTTTTTAGGTTGGTTCAAAATCATTCAATATCAAATTTCTACGAGAAAGAGTTCCATCATGGATCAAGATACCTACCTCAGTTGCTCTTCCATTTGGAACATTTGAGTATGCACTCTCAGATGATTCCAATAAGGTATTACCTAAAATCATATTTGCCTTAATCATTCTCTCTTTTCTGGAATTCAAAAAGTATTCCAAGGAAATACAACTCATTGAATTTGTAATCCAGAGCTCTCTTGAATATTTTCAGGATGTAGCGCGTAGGATTTATGACCTTAAAGATTCTCTTAACAGAGGAGACCTGACAAAACTTAAGGCGATTCAAGAAGCTATTTTACAAATGAACGCTCCTATGGCTCTGGTAATAATTGGACACATAATTGTTTTTTTCCTCTCTTTTCATGTTTTCTATGTATCACATGTCGGGGTTTTGAACTCTTTGGTAGAGAGATGAACTGATCAACAAATTGAGAAGTGAAAGAATGTCGAGTCTAGGAGATGAATCAGGCTGGAACCGATCATGGAAAGCAATTAAGAAGGTAAGAATCTCTCTCTTACGAAAGGAACCAAGTGCTTCTCTGATCTTTTAAAATCTACTCAGGTCTGGGCTTCAAAGTGGAACGAGAGAGCTTATGTCAGTTGCCAAAAAACTAAGCTTGATCATGATGCCATCTGCATGGCGATGCTAATTCAAGAAGTCATATGTGGCGAATATGCTTTCGTCATTCACACAAACAATCCTGTATCTGGTGACTCTTTAGAAATATACACAGAGGTAAGAGTCAATTTTCTTCGCTTTTTGAGTACAAATCCAGTGACAGCATTGTAAAGAACTGCGTCTCTCAGACCGTGAACGGTTTGTGAGCGACCCTGGTTGGAGCATATCCGGGACGAGCAATGAGCTTCATCACCAAGAAAACAAATCTCAAGTCTCCAACCGTAAGAAACAAACAGATTGTTTAACTTGTATCTTAATTTAAGTTATAAGTTAACAGAGTGAGTGGGAATCTGGGTTGTACAGGTGATCAGTTACCCAAGTAAGAGGATAGGTCTGTATTCTAAACCCTCAATCATATTCCGATCAGATTCAAACAACGAGGATCTCGAGGGCTACGCAGGCGCTGGACTTTACGACAGGTTCGTTTTGTGTGCTTCTCTGTTTTTACTTTTTTCGTTTTGTGGACCTCAAAAGCTGAAACAGGGTTAATAAGTGGTGCAGTGTGATAATGGATGAAGCGGAGGAAGTAGTGGTGGATTACTCAAGGGAGCAGTTAATAGTGGACAAAGCCTTTCAAGTGCGTCTCTTCTCAGCGATTGCAGAAGCTGGAAATGTGATAGAGACACTCTATGGTTGTCCTCAGGACATCGAAGGTGTTATCAAAGGTGGCAATATTTACGTCGTCCAAGCTAGACCCCAAGTTTAATTAGCTCCCTCTTGCTCTACCATTCCCTAGTTTTCAAACAAATATCTCATAAAATTACAAGGTAGTAGCTTTTATATCATTATATGTTTCTATTACATGTCATATTTCCACATCATGGTACACTCCTGATACAAACAGACATTGTTTTCATAATAACATTTGCGTAAAATCACTATTGTAATTGGGTTGTATGCAGAGTCGTTCCTAGAGATTTTAGGACCCAAAAATAATAATACATGATTTGTTAATAGTAATTTAAAGATTAAAATAACTATAATTAATATATTTTCTATATGATTATGATAATGAATTATGAAATTTGTGAATAATATTTTTCTAAGAAAAGAAAAAACTATAAAAGGATCATAAAAAGAAACTAAATTGATTTTTTAAAATTACATTTGTAAAAATAATTAAAATAAATTATTGGTAAAATTTATAAGTAAGAGTAATTAAAGAGTGAATGAAAATAAAAGTATGGCAAATACAAGAAAATAAACATATATTGGCATTAAAATTGATTATGAACAATGAAATATTTAAAAAACCAATGATAAGGATTTGGCCGAATAGGGATATCTTTGAGATAAGCTTTAAAACCATTAGACCACTAAATATTTTGATATTTAGGGTTAAAATTTTATAAATAAAAGCAGTACTGGGCGAATGTTTAAAATTCTTTCTACGGTCACGGTTGTATGTAAACTTGTGTTGAGACGATGTTGTTGTACACAAACTCGTTCAAAAACGGCATCGTATAACAGAGATATGAAACGCTGTCGGTTAGGCAATGATAACTCAAAATGTGTATTCAGAAGCCGAGAAAGTCCCGCTAATGGATATCGTTCTCATGGTTACACGTACACCAATCAGATGTCTTCCTGCGTCGATTCCTTCGGTATCCCGTTCGCCGGCGATTTACCAGGTCTGTTGCCGTCGCGCACTATTTTTGTCCTACCGATCGGAGACTATGACCATGTGTTTCTTCAGACGGTCCGATTTGAGATCTCGTTTCCTGAGTTGTCGGAAAACCACTTTTCTGATGAGACGTAACTTTTCCGTCAGTGCTTCAACGGAGCAGACTTCTATTCCTTCCAATCGGAACCTTATTGTGGTTAACTCCGTCGTAATCGTAGCTTTAGCTGTAGCTAATCGCGTGCTATACAAACTCGCATTGGTTCCCATGAAACAGTACCGATTTTTCATGGCTCAGCTCAACACTTTCGGCTAACTTAAACGAATTGGCTATGATAAAATTAGGCAGTGAAAGAGCTTAGCTTATGATAATTGAATGGTTTTGGCAGCTACGTAGTGATATATTTCACCATTCTGTATATGAGGCGGCGTCTAGGCATTGTGACCAATGAAATGATGGGTGTGCCCAAATGGAGATTCGCAATCATTGGTTTTCTAGAAGCTCTTGGAGTTGCCACTGGCATGGCTGCTGCAGGTATCTCTTTATAGTCATGATGGAAAACTTTACATATTTGTAAGGTTAATATATCAAGTGATTCGACTCCTCTGTTGCAGCCATGCTTCCTGGACCAGTTATACCCATTTTGAATCAGGTCTTTTGCTATTATTTTCTTGCTCATTGATTCTCATGGGAAGCTTAAGTTGGAATTCATGTCTCCCAATGTTTGGCAGACCTTTTTGGTGTGGCAGCTGCTTTTTGCCATTCTTATTTTGGGCAGGAGGTTTTTGCTTAAAAAAATTGCTGGTTGCTTACTTGTCGCTGTGGGCGTGGTGGTGGCTTTTTCAAGGTACCCTCTTCTCTATTTCCAAAGTTACTTTTATCTTGGCTTTGTGATATGTGCGTGTATTATCCATAGTCATTTACAGATTACGCTTGACTTTGTTAAATGAATGGTTATATTACGAAGACCCTTGTACTCTTAGTATTCATCATCCACATAGCAATCAGAAGGCCATGATTCTAGAGAAGCATGCATGTCATGTGTTAGTGTTACTTTGGTTTATGCAAATGCTGACTGTAACTCATCTGCAGTGGATCTGGTGCAGATCATACACTTTCCGAATCGGTTTCCTATGGCCTGGTATAATGGTAGCATCTGCTGCTTTTCAAGCTGGTGCATCTATTATAAAGGTAAAGGCTGCTCTTTCTTCATTTTTTTTTCATTTTGCCAGCATCCAAGTTGTTAAGTGTTTTTTGTCTGTTCAAAGGAATTTGTTTTCATTGATGATTCAAAGCGTCTTGAGGTATCTGGCACCTATTTCCTGCATCAAAATGGAATGCGTTTCTTTCATGACTTTGCTGAATTCTAAGCATAACGCACCAATGCAGGGAAAATCACTGGATATATTTGTAGTAAACTCATTTGGATCTGGATTTCAGGTATCTACTACAATATGGCAGCTACATATATTAGTATGCAAATGTATTTGTTCCAGCCAAAACAATGCATATAATAGAGTGCCACCGAGACATTCTTATCATTTACTTGAAGAGTCTGTGCAGAAAACATTTGAAAGCTGCTTGTTGTGCTTTGTTTTTTTGGTTTAATGTTACGTTGTGCTTGCACAGGCTCTTTTTGTGTTCCTGTTGTTGCCTTTCCTCTCAAACTTGAAAGGCATTCCATTTGGCAGCCTTCTTTCATATCTAAAAGATGGTGCCGGCTGCTTCTTCAATACTGGAGCTAAGATTTCTGGTTAGAGACACCATTCAACACTTGGCTTTTATTTATTAATTTAGTCACTGCAAAATCTGTATGTGATCCATTGAGCATTTCAGGCTGCGATGGTGCCCCTATACTCCCACTGCTCTATATAGCCACCAATCTCGCTTTCAACATCTCATTGCTCCATCTGGTGAAAATATCTTCAGCAATCGTTTCCTCTCTTGCTGTGATGCTCTCAGGTTCTCGTTTTCCTATCTTTTCATGGAAACCTCTTTTCCATGTCACCAAATCCATATGAGCTTATGAGATAGTTTTGGTGTTGCAGTGCCATTATCGGTGTACGTAATGTCAAAACCGTTGCCGTATCTACCGGGAGGATCAAGCTTGAGCTCAAATTTCATGATGGGATTTATAGTTCTGGTTCTAGGTCTTCTTCTCTACAACATTCCCACCACTTCAACTAAGCAACACATCAAGACCTCCTAACACACTATTCATATCAGATACCCCTGATCATCCATTTCAGGGTTAATCAACCGCCTGTGAATTGTTTCTTACAAAAAAAAAAAATTAATTTATAATTAACACGAATTCCACTTTTATTTTCTTTCTTTGTAATCTTCCTCATACTTCAGATTTCTAATAATCTTCTATTTTCATAATCGAGTAGTTTTTTTCTATTGCAACTCGTAGTCCTAGTAAATACACATCTTAACTAAATTATGTCCCGTTTTACTGTACTAACAATAATTTTTTGGAATCTTCCGATCATGTAGCCAAACATCGTGAAAGTCGTTGCATAGAATCTTGGATTCATATTTCAAACTTGAGTTTTGGTCAGTTTTACAATATCTTTTAATTATTAATCCGTTACGGTTACACGAACACAGGAATCGCGGAAAACATGATACATACGTAGCTATTAAGAAAAAAAATATTAGCACAAAAGGAAAAAAAAATAAACAGAAAGCCTCAACAGCAGCAGTAGACTGCCAATAAATAAAAGAAAAAAAAGACAAAATTTTGAGAATAAAAAGGAAAATCGAACGGCCCATAATTGGTAAATCCAGTTCCTAGAGTGGAGTCGTCGAGTCGTCTCGAAGTGGTGCGATTAACCCTGAAGTCACCGTTATTTTTTACCGTTCGGTAAATTCCACGACGGCTAATCTCCCTCCTTCACACGCGCCGACGACCAATCTACCACACCTCTCTGTAATCGCACTTCTCGATGTCTACTATTTCCTTCCTCTCTTCCTCTTAGGGTTAGGTTTTTTTTTTTTTTTAAATCCTTGAATCAATGTTATAAAGCTCTTCCCTTTGACAGTTTCCGATGTAGGGTCGCCATGCCCAACCGGTGTTTATTCCCAATCCGATTGGTACCAGCTCTGCTGCTCCCGCCGGTGATGACCATGTCTCTGCCTCCGCAACATCCGGTCACATTCCCTACGACGATATTGACGAAATCCCTCATCCTGGCTCCATCTATGGTCACGGTGCTGCCTCCGATTTGATTCCCGATGGCTCTCAATTGGTTGCTCACCGATCCGAGGGCTCGAATTACTAGTTTCCCGGCCACCGGAAGGGGCCAATCAGCTAACGATCTCGTTCCGTGGCCAGGTTTACGTTTTCGATGCTGTTGGTCCTGACAAGGTAAATTCTACTTTCTCCTTTTTGTTATGGCACGTAAAGTTTGACTCTTCTTCCACCTTTTCAAGTGAATGGTTAATTCTGGGCACTTTTGTGCTTGAGCTAGTCTCATCGAACTTTTGGAAATCGATTTCATAGGTTGATGCTGTGTTGTCGCTCTTGGGTGGTTCTACTGAGCTCGCTTCTGGTCCGCAGGTGATGGAATTAGCTCAGCAGAATCATATGGTAACTTTGTTATTTGTGTTCAAATTCTGCCTATATATGGTCACCTTCATCTATGTCTTTGTCATTTTAGTGTTATTTTTAGCCTGTTGTAGAATACCATAACCGTTGTAGCCTTCCGCAAAGGGCACAATCCTTGGATCGGTTTCGGAAGAAGAGGAATGCTAGATGTTTCGAGAAGAAAGTTAGATATGGTGTTCGCCAAGAAGTTGCTTTAAGGTCAGGAGATTTCTGTTTCTGTTCAGTTATTTAGTTGTTGTCTTTCTAAACTTTGAGGTTCTACATCTGCAAATCAATCTTGAGTTTTACCAATTTATGCCAAAAGCTGTTACAATCCCACATTGATTACCAGAAGAGTTTAACCAATTTTTTAGGCGTAGGGGCTCCCTCAGTTTTGAGCTAGCTTTTATTGTAAGTGGGATCGTAACAAAATCCTTGAAAGCTTGACTAGTACAGATGTCTAATTTTTCAAGAGGCTGGACATATTTATTTCACATCTCCTAGGATCAATAACGTAGTATTCTTTTATAGCTAAGTTGGAAATTTTCTTTTCTTTTTCTTTGGCTATGCTCTGGTTTGTTAAATACTTCCTCACCTTTGTGCTCTATGGACTGAGAAAACCTGGTTCGTATTCAGCTAGTTACTATCTTTCTACTTTTCTTATATTTGTTCAAGAAGTTTGGTGACCATGTACATGCTTCATTGTCCATGGCTTACTATATTATATGAGATTTTGCTGTAATATGAGCATATGTTTGTAGTTGAGCAGGATAGATATGAGTCGTGGTTAGTTTGATAATTAGATTTAACTGCAAGTAATCGACATGTCTACTTCGTCCACACGAGATAGGATTTGTCTCCTTTTCTACAACTCTGACCTTTTTAGTCTCTACCAGAATGGCACGTAATAAAGGTCAATTCACTTCTTCAAAGATGACAGATGGGGCCTATATCTCGGGCACAGATCAAGATTCTGCCCAAGATGATAGCCATCCAGAAATTTCGTGCGTTCTGACTCTGCCACTTAACTGCTTCTGCAATTTGTTTTCTCCTCTATTG
>CM051389.1:13143730-13161730 GCA_028015245.1 Cardamine occulta | reverse complement strand
GTTGAATCTGGGTGAGTCCTTTTCTCAAAGACGACTTGAATCTCCCACACTTTTGTTGACATTTAATTTTGGCATTTTTCACACACGTGAGAAATATGAGCTATCGTGCTGGAACCGTAAGTGTCACCTCTCTTTTTTTTAGATTCCCTAAAAAGATTCTTCGAAAGTTGATTGTAAGCATCAGAAAATATAGAATAAGCAAGATAACTTTGGATGGTGGTGATGTAATAATATTAAAGTGACAGAAAAAAAAGTAAATATTCAAAAACATTTGATTTATAGGCTTCCTAACTATAATTGGATTTATCAAATTAAGTACAAGACAAAGAGAATCGAATTTCGCCAATAAGATTACAAAGGTGCATTTACTTGTATTAGTTGCACCGCAAGAAGAAGAGGAATCAAATACAAAAGTCACATCATGATATTAATCACCTCATCCTTTAGTTTTGCAAGTTCTCCTTCAGGCATCACCACACTTATACTCCTTGCAAACTTTCCCTTGGCAAAAACCAATACAACGCCTTTGTCCCCGACCCCATGAATCGTGTAGTTTACAAAATCAGGCTTCTCTCCTTTGATCTCAAATTCGCACATATTTACCATTCCAAGATTCACAAATGTTAAATTTGCACCGTACGTGAAAAAATCCGAAGACCCTCTATCTTGTTTTATCATCCGCTTGATCACAACGTTTTCTTCTCTTTTTTTTCCACTCGCAATCAATGCCGCTAGTTCGGATATGCCAATCTTTTCGTTCTTTCGTTCCACTACGCTTATTACCAAGTCGTCATTCCAACATGTTGAAGATTTTTTATGGTCACAAATTGTTATAACATTCGTGTCTAATTCGCCCCGGATTTTCACTAGCCATCTCCATATCACTGCATACAGAATATCAACCTCTGAATATGGTTGGTCGTCTTGTGCCGTGTACTTAGCCATCAAACGATCAATTTGGTCGTGGCTAAGATTAAAAATGTATCTCCCCATTTTACATTTATTGGTAAGTAACCAATACTCACCAACTGATTCTATCTTTTTAATGGAAATAGCTTCACCATCACGATCACGAGCTTGAGGAGTCGGTTGGGGAGTTTTCGGGTAAGCGAGTTTGGGTGGGCCATGACCCGACATCAGTTGTCCCAGTGTTTTCATGAAAGTTGATGCTGAAAACACATCTCCTAGTATATGGGCCCAACTCAGCCCAATAGAGAAGCCACCACATTTGAACTGAGTTATCTGAAAAAAGGAATTTCAAAGAACAAAGAGTTAGTTACTCTTCTATGCAGGTAGTGGACTTTAGGGTGGGCATTTCGGTTCACAGTTCGGTTTTTTTTGGAATTTTTTGGTTACAGTTGTATAGAAAATGAAACCATTTAAAAATCGATTGAAATACGGTATGGTTTGGTTCGATTTTTTTCGGTTTACGGTTTTAACCAAAATTAATTTGGTTTGGTTCGGTTTCGGTTTCAGTTTTTGTAGATGATTTTATAAAAAATAATATTTAAAAACACAAATCAAAACATTGAATTTGTAATTGTAAAAATTCAAAACTCAAAATTGATTCTATTGGAAAACTTAAAGAGAATGAAAGTCAAACTTAGTGATGCGGTTTATAAAATAACTTGATGAAATTATAGTTTTAAAGTAAATGAATGATCTAAAACCTTAAATTATATATAAGATGCTTATATATCTAGAGTTTGTATCTTTTTTTATAAATTTTTTTTTTGCAATCGTTTTAGGATAATTTTTTTTACAAAAAAATAAAATTAGGTAACACAAATATCTATATAAGCATATATAAAATGTAAATTTATTTTTTTCTGTTAAACCACGGTTTTACGGTTTTAAACCGAACCGAACCAAAACCAAAATAACTTTTATACTAATAATCGAACGGATTTTTAAATAAAATCAAAACCAAACCGAATTACAAATTTACGGTTTGGTTTGGTTTAGTTTTTTCGGTTACGGTTATTTTGCCCATCTAACCGTTAAATTTATTCTAGTTTGATTGTAGTAATAGAAATCCAGTTCGTTCACGTCTAATATACTATTTCAATGTGAATTCAAGTTCCACAGTTTGATTAGTTTTGTTTTTTTATAAATCGCGGGAGTTCTGAACTTTTGGTACATAATCTTTTTTGGTATTCAGAGCCAGTTTTTAATTCATTTATATTTAAAAAATGTATCTCTGTTCTAAAGGGAGATTGAACCTGGGGTACAAGGGAATCAACCTCCTTGTACTATTACTAGGCTACCACCTTTTTAGTAGTTTTTTTTTATATTTAAGACAAAATTAGGAAAGATTTTGGAATGAATGTTTGAATTCAGTAATTACTAAAGAAACGCTTTAAAACATACCTGGAGGAAAACGAGTGGCGAGAAGTTAAGATCGGGACCAATAACATGAGCGTAGACAAGGAAGCGGTGGTCAATGGAACGGTCGTCCAAGTTGAGCCACTTCTCCACTGTGAACTCTTCGACTTTGGCCTCGACTATGCGTATGCCACTGTCGTTGCAGCGAATGTGAGGTATGGCCGGAGCTGAAGGGTCGTTGTCAGGCATCCGGATCCGACCCGAGACGTGGTAATACGACTGGAGCAGAGGAAACATGTTGCTCTTCAAGTCGGCGATGGTGAAGCCACATGTACCCTTGAAGAAGTAGACAGCTCGGACATAGTGGAGCTTCATGGCTAAGTCCATAGTCGTGAGCTGTCGGGGCTTGTTCTGGCCTGTCACAGAAGCGGGCACCACCGACGAGATCCTAACATCTGTCAGTGGGCTTGCCTCCATTTCTAGAGAGAGCGAGCGAGAGAGAGAGAGAGATGATACGTGTTGCTTAAAGGTCTAAATGGGATATGTTATATAAGCATCTCAAACGTTATCTAATTGACTTTTTTAAAAGTGAAGTTGAGAGAATACGAACGTGACGTCACTGATGTGGGACAGTTGGAACGACTGTTCCGGTGACATTAAATGCCGAATTTTGGTGTTTATAATCTATAGAGTATAGCTACATGTTACTAATAGACAATTTATCTTCCTTTGTATAGATAACCAATCATTGCAATTGAATTGAGATCCTCTTTGGACAGTTGAGTCATCAGATCCAAAACACAAACACCCTTTATTACCGCCACCATGCCCGTGTCCAATTGCTTCAACTAACAAGTTCACATGTCTTTAGGCTTATAGTTAACTACGGTGTTCATTCCGGATTAATCGGTTCCATCCCAAACCAAATTAATACTCAGTTATCAATATGGTTAAATTAGATTCATATTTTTTATCCGGAAAACCTAAACCGATTCTGAACCAAGACGAAACAAGAAAACATCCAATCCAAGATGTGTAAATTTATTTGAAAACTAAAAATATATATTTGACTAAAAACCAAAGCCAAATCGTACAAACCAATGTTTTAGTTTGGTGTTCATAAATCGGAAACCCAAACTAAAACCAAATCTAAAACTGGATAGACATATTGTCAACCATTTTACTTCCAGTTGGCCCCTGCCTCCAAGATAACCATCATTCTCTGTTGTGTCTTGCCAAGAAAATAAACACCTGGCTATGGAACAATACCTGTTTTCAAAGAGTGATCGATGATCTTTCTGAGCATCCTGATCGTACTTCAGATGCTTGTATTCCGTATCTCTGGTGTCTTCACTTGGCTAGTTAATCCTGATTAATTGCTCGACTCATCGCACGTAGCCTCATCTACAGATGCAGCAAGGAACTCAGCAAGGCTCTGCTGATTATTGCTAGGTTTTTGGGAAGCTTCTGAGATCATAGGTTTCTTTGGTGCTATAGAATTGGGAAGCCAGGCTTGACCCGTTGAGTTGCTGCTAGAAGCATCTGAGCAGCTCTTCCATAATACTGGCTTAAGATACTTCCATGGATCTTCAGCCATGGAATTGGAGTAAAATCGTTCTGCCCCTAGTTCCATGGGTCTTCTTCCTCCATCTCTCCCAAAGTTTGTGTTCATACCGCGTCCTCGGCTCCTGCCTCTTCCAGAACCAGGATATGTGTTTCCAACCCTGTTAGAATTTTGTCGTCCATAATGGGAAAATTGTGGAGCGGTATTGTTGTAGCTGCCTTGACCACCAAATATATTATTCCTCATGTCAGGGATTTCTGGAGAGAATGGAAAAGGGCGAGGTACCCAATGAGGTGGACCTAAATGGTTAACTGGTGGAGGCCTAAAGTTGTTATTCCAAGTAGCAGGTGAACCTAAATGGTTAAGTGGTGGAGGCCTAAAGTTGTTATTCCAAGCAGCAGGTGGACCTCTGTGTGAGGGTGAAAGATGTGCCATCCCTCTTGGTTCGGTATGCAGATTACCACCATCATAATGAGATGCTTGAAAACCTCCATGATTGATAGGTGCCTGATACTCACTGCCCAATGATCCTGTTCATAGTTATTATATTGCAAGATCAGAATATGATTACTGTTCATTACAAGACAGCAAGCACAGAGATAAATGAATTCCACAACTGATGTGATTATAATACTATCAGGTCCTAAAAAGTGAAACATAAAAGGATATATCAAATTCAGCTAGTTGAAGCTAATAGGTTAGGAAACTGATTCCTGATGAACAGTGACGAAATTTCATACATTCATTGATCTTGAACTGTTGATTACAATTAAAAACACATGACCGAACCCTAACAAAGAAGAAAAAATATCCTAAAGATTAGTTGAAGAACTTAACACTCCCAAAGTCAAGAGGCTTCCCAACAACCAGTTTCCAAAAGTTCATTCCTGATTCTGTTCAATCCTATACTTACTCACCAACTAACATGGCTGACACACAACTAGCTAAGCTGACGTGGTATTAGGCAATCTTCTTAATCAGTGGACTAGATTCTTTGGCCTCACATGAATATAGCCGAATTGAAAATAATGACAGAACCGTTGACTATCAAAGGGTATTGCAGCAGAAACAAGAGACAATATGAGAAAAGAAGCACCTGGAACAGATGGTGGAAAGTGAGGTAGTGGAGAGCTGATTTGATGACTAGGAGATGAACTGTATTCTTGTTTGGGGGTCTTGTGTTTCTTGAAACTAGAATAAGCAGACATGGGATCAGTGTAATAATCAAACCTTGGCGTTTCATATGATTCCTGCTGCTGAGTGGATGTCTCAGCCAAGGGATTTGAGAGGTTAGATGTGTTCATAGAGGTTTCAGGACCTGTAGAATCATCATTATTCTGTGCAGCAGCTTCCATGCGCATTGCTCTTAACATTTCTTTTCTTTTCACAGAATCCTCCATTGTGGCTCAGTTCCAGAGCTAATCAACTACAAGATCACTAGGAATTTCAGAAATCATCCAGTAAATCTATAAAACGAGCTAGGACGTAAAATCACCCATTCCACAAATGATAAAACTGAAAGAGTTACTATCTCAGAAGAAACTATATTCGGAGTTAGTCTATGCATTTGAAAGAAGATCAACATAGCAACTGCAATGTTCCAGAACAGTCTAACCCTAAACAATAAATTCTTAAATTATCGGATACACAAATTGGAATAATAAAATTAAGAGTGATGCAAACCTTTACAAAGCACGGTTTCCCCAAAATCTCCAGTTCCTCGTCGCCAAGGTAAGAGGTTGAATGAAAAACCCTCAAGTCCTTTTAACTGTAAGAACGATGACGACAAAGGCCTTCAATAAAAACGAAGACTTCCAAAACCCGGTTCGTGTTCAATCGTATTTTTCAATAAGACCCGGTTTACAGATTTACGCGCTTGAAACCATGAAATCGGACCGGGAAATTACCAATAAAACCCGATCTCTGTTCCATCTCGGTCTCTTAATTGCACGGAAAAATCTAAGTTCGTCGTTCTCGATCGACGCCGCTACCGCAGGTGATATCTGCATATCCTTCTTTTTCGTCATCTCTGTTGTTTTCTAGATTCCGATCACGATTTACTTATCGATCTAGTGTTCTTCCTAACTTTCTAGTTATATTCTGAATTTCTGATCAGATTTACTGTAAAAGTTAAATCCCACTCTCACATTCGGCGGAGAAGAATGCACGGTCAACCAAGGAAGGCTTCAAAGCCAGAAGAGGAAGCAGCCTCCGCTGCTAAAGCTGCCAAGCTCCGGACTCTCCAATCGCAGTTCATGGCAAATCACCATGACAAAATGTACACTCTTCTCTTTCATTTTCTCAGCGAGTCTTACGGATCGGATCAGTTTTTCTTTCCCCAATACGATTTCCAGGATTATCTGTTTATCTACTTATCATCTGTTATATTCTGAATGTTCTCTGATTTTTTGGGTTTCTAGTTATACCAAAGAAGCTATTGAATTGAGCACAAAGCTTCTAGAAATTAATCCGGAGGCCTACACTGCATGGAATTATCGAAAGCTCGCGGTGGAGGATAGGCTTTCACGAATCGAGTCTGATCAAAACTTGGTCAAGTCGATTCTGGATGAAGAACTTAATGTGGTGAGTTTTCCTGCCAATAGAACAAAAATAACAATCAAATTTTCACTTTATGAAAGTAGTTGCTCATTGGTTGCTGTGAATTCTATTCTAAATTCAGGTAGAAAGTGCTTTGAAGCAGAATTTCAAGTCGTATGGTGCTTGGCATCATCGAAAGTGGGTTTTGAGTAAAGGGCATTCCTCCATAGGGAATGAGTTGCAACTTTTGGATAAATTCCAGAGGCTAGATTCAAGGAATTTTCATGCATGGAACTATCGCAGGTGAAAATTAGGGAATGTCAACACTTTTTGTATGGCGCATTGAGCATGTCAATCAGGCTTGCATATTCATGTGTTGTTGTTTCTTTGCAGGTTTGTTGTAGAGCTAACAAACAGGTCAGAACAGGATGAGTTGCAGTATACAGATGACATGATCTGTAACAATTTCAGCAACTATTCTGCCTGGCATAATCGTAGGTATGCATATTATTTAGTTATTTATCTGGAAACTTTACTGATTTACATGTCCAAAAATATTTCTATTTTTAAGGAAACTGAAGCATTTGTGGACTGGATTGTAGTCACATGACTCAAACCAAAGTAATTAATAGTACTAAAACGGAGTTCATCCATGGATGGATGCAATGTGCTCATAAACCATATGAAGTTTTCTTCGATGGAATATTCATTTTTGGGTCACATGGCTTCTTTACTATTTGGTTGATATCTACACTACATGGGATATTAAGAAAAGCTAAGGTTTATTTACACTATAGCTTCCCGATTCAGTAAACATCATTACATCGCAAGGGAGTTTCTCTGCACATCAGCATATTTACATTTCTAAATCAGTGGATCCATTAGCTTACGATATATCTTTTTTGTTGTTTGAAATTCTGCAGTGTACTTCTTTCAACTTTGCTTGAAAGAAAGGCTGATGGCTTTATGCCAAATAAAAAGATTCCTGAAGAATATGACCTTGTACATAACGCTATTTTTACGGACCCAGATGACCAAAGTGGCTGGTTTTATCATCTTTGGCTTCTTGATCAAACTGTTAATGTGGAGACTCCTCTTCTCACTTCCTCATGGCCTTCACATGGTTCCAGTATCATTCTATCTGGACCTGGGTACTTGAATGGCTCTTCTTCTAAGTTCACTACTTTTTGTTCTGAGTTGGGTTCTTTTCCACTGATTCTCTACTTTAACCAAGATGTTGGTGGAGTAAGCCCGTCTACTGTTACGATTGGTTCTGAACTAAAAGGGAATGAGGACCTTGTTTGGGAACCAGTTTCGCATAAAAACTCTCAAATGTCTTGTGTATGGGTTACTCGTCTGAAATATTTCAGCTCAAAACCTTGCGAATACAAAGTGAAGGTCAGACTTGGGAACTCTCCAGGAATTGTTTCTTCCAGAGGATGTAACTTCAGCGCCCTTATGAGTTTATCTTTACAGCACATGTTCATGACACTGTTGAAGATTCGCATGAAGGCACTGTTTCATGGACGGATGGTTTTGATGTTTGGGATGCACAGTCAAGAGATTTGAACTCTCTTGTCATCTTGAATCAGTTAAACGCTGAGATGGATGTTAAATGGCGTGAGGCAGCTATACGGGAAGAGGTTAAATGTTTCCGTTTGTTGTCAGATAGGTAATATCCTATAAACTTTCTTGCTTTGATGGGAAAGAGAAATTGTAGTCTTGAACCTTGTGTTCTTTTTTCCTTTTTAGCAAAATTGGAAAGCTCAGTCTTGCAAGGCTTTTGATGGCTTATGAAGCTATGATATCAGATGCTGCTGTTAAAGGTGTTCACTATGAAGAAATCCTCCAGCTGTATAACGATTTGATGACACTAGATTCTTCGCATTACCAGTACTACAAGGATGCCCACAGCCTAGCTTTTCTCCACAAGGTACTTAGTCTTCCCTTTAGCTGTGAATCTCTAGTTGAGCTTCTGCTCCTGATTTATGATTTTTTTTCCTCCATTCTCATCTGCAGTATAAGGGTGACTGTTTTTTTAGATGTTTTTTTAAAATTCTGTTCATCTTGCCTATTACTCATGAAGAGAATGTTCATGCAGGTGACCTCAAGCACTGAGTCCTTGTCAAGACACCTCTTTCGATATAGGGATATGAACAATCATGTATGTCTACGGCTAAATAACTTATCACTATCTCGGATAGCCTCTGTCGACAAGTTGCTATTTATCCAAATGTTAGACCTCAGTCACAATGAGCTTCATTCAACTGAAGGTAACTTGCTCAAAATGTCCTGTGCTTTTCATGCTTATGTCCTCGATTTCAGTTGTTGCATCAGTGTGGTAGATGTGATCAAATGGTATATGTGGGTCTTGCAGGTTTGGAGGCAATGCAACTTCTCTCTTGCCTAAATTTGAGTCACAACAGAATCCGGAGTTTTTCAGCGCTGGACTCTCTAAGACATTTGAAGCAGCTGAGAGTGTTGGATGTTTCACACAACCACATTGGGAAGCACTCAGTGGACACAACCCGGTACCTTTGTGCTTCACCGCTCTCTAATTCAGAGTGGATTCAAGATGATGTTGGAAGACAGAAGCCTGGAATGGGCACCAAATACTGGGATGCGTATTTCGTGTTAAGAGATTTGAATCTCAAACAGTTCAATATAGCAGGAAACGTAATTGCAGGGGACGACGAATTCAGCTCTTTTGTCCTCCAGGTTGTACCAATGCTTGTATGGCTCGATGGTCAGGAACTTGGGAGTTAGATCATAGGCCAAATTATTTACTTTATCTGTACATCATCAAATTCCCAAAGCAATTAGGACTCTTGATGATGTTTGTTGTTGTGATGTTTCTCAACAGTCTTGCTTATGACCTTGTATAATGATTAATGACTGCAGTTTTTGTTTACCAAGTTTGGGTTGATATTTTCTTAAAACTGACTTTTTGTTCAGACAGAACCCAACCATTTCGATAAAAACCTTTTGGAACAGAGTAAACACACAAATACCAACATATACTGCAATTTACGACAAATGCAACGGTCTCCAATAGCAAGAAACCAAATCTCATAAATTTATTCATTGTCTCGCAAGTAAAAGCATATAGAAACTATACAAGCAAAAACCAAAAAAGAAAGAAAAGCCTTCCATTCTTCCAGGTAAGGCCTCGTCTCATTGATTTTTTCTATTTTAAAATCAAACTCAGGAGCTAATCAACGCATCGCACCTACAGTGTGTATGTTAGTACCTTTATATTTAAGTAATTTAACTACGGAATTGAGGCTGATTTTGCTGGAGTTACCCCTTTGTCTCCACCCATTTGGATCAGCTGCACTGGAGACTTTAATAGCTTCTTCAGTGTGTCCACTATGCCACCAAATGCTGGCCGCTTAGCCGGCTCATCTGCCCAGCAAGCTTCCATTAGAGAAACCAAAACCGGAGAGGTATTGGGAGGGATTACAAGCCGCCTGTTCTGGAACGCAACCGCTCCAACCACCTGATCACCAGACCAACACTCAAACTATATACTAAAATGAAAACTCTAATACTAAAGGTATCGGTTAACTCATGTGTGAACAAAAAGTATGAAGATTCATATGTTATTTTAAGAGGGGAGAGAGTGTTGGTTACCTGAGCAGGACTGAGTCCATTCCAAGGCTGTTGCAAAGTAATCAACTCCCATAGAACTACTCCGAAACTGTAAACATCTGATTTCTCATTTGTCGGCTCTCCTCTAAGGAACTCTGGAGCCATCCATTCAGGCTATTAAAACAGACCAAAAGTTTTACATGTCATAACATATTTTTCCCCTTGCAAATATTCACATTACTCCAATCTTGAGATAGCTTACCGTTCCTGCAACAGATTTTGATGGTATAAAAGTGTTTGCCTTAAATCTGGAAAGTCCAAAATCGCAAACCTGAGACAGAGGCAAGGTCGATTTCGATATGTTACAGAAACAGATAACGGAAGGTTCATTTCAAGAAAGCTTTTTGTGTTCAACGTCATTACCTTCACTGTCCAGTTCTTATCAACCAGTAGATTTGGAGATTTCAGGTCCCAATGCACTACAGGAGGATTAAGACAGTGTAGGTAATTGAGCCCCTTGGCCTGTTCCAAGAAAACGCAGATATTTTATTCATGTTTGATTCAGAAAAACATTTTAAATGATTTAACATAAATTGAAAGACCACAAACCACATCCAATGCCATACGTAGCCTCCTCCTTTGATCTAGCAACTCCCCAGAAGCTGGCCTATGGATGAGGCGAAAAAGACTGCCCCTACAAGGAGTAAGACAGAAACATAAGATACTTGGTAATGCATACTTTAAGATCATGTAACTCAACTATGCGACTTTGGCCTCAACAAAACAAAAATATATGAGGGTGGGTTTTACCTTGGCAAATATTCTGTTATTATTGATAGGCGGGGCCGCTCTGTCACAGCACCCATGAAGAGAACAACATTTGGGTGACGGACACGTTTCATTATTGCAACCTGCAACCAAAATCACAAGATTGAGAGTTTCAGAGAGGTCCCGAGTGATCACATGGAGTTACTTATTTCAAAAGATATAAATCCGCTTGCTTACATACCTCTCTGAGAAATTCTCTGAATTGGTCATCATGGAAATCTTGAATAGATAAAATCTTGACAGCGACATCCTTCACAATAAACAAAAACATAATTAGCATCTTGTGCTGGAAAATATATTATTTCCAAGGAGAAAACACATTAAACGATGAACTGTTTTTAAACTGAAACCTACTGATCCATGCCATTCAGCACGGTGTACAGTTCCAAATGATCCTGAAAAAAACGTTGAGAAGATTTCACAAGAGATTTTGTTATTATGGTGCTAAATCAGAAATCTTTTGTACACTCAAAAATCATGGAAAAAGCAGAGCATACCAGCACCCACACGCTCTTTGATCTGCAATTCATTCCATGAGACCTCCAGCCAATCTGATGCTAAAGAAGGTTCAATAGTCAAGTATGGTGAGATGGCGTCAACTGGTAACCTTCCTTTTTTATCTTTTCGAGTGTCAGCCTTGGCTATCTCTGGTTCAAGTGATAAGTCTCCCTTTGGCTGCTTGATAGCACTGTTTTCAATTGGATCTTCTAAGAGAATGGTTTCTTCTTTGCAGGTTTCTTGTGAGGCAACCTTTTCTTCACTAAGTTTTGGTATATCAAGTGGTAGAGCTCGAAGAACAGATTCTGTCGAAACCATTGATGATGCTTTTGCAAAGCAAGTTTGATCAACATGAGTACAACATATTTTCGCTGTAATATCAGGTACCTCAATTTCTTTGTGTACATGGCCTTGAATCCCTAAAAGAACTCAGTTAGAATAATTGTATTACAAACTTCTTAATCTTTACCAACTATAGACTATAGTCAGATCCTTATGTATACTAATTGTGTAACATATTCTGCTAACTGCAGCCTACCTGAACGTTGAATATTTTCATAAAGAGCGCGTGAAGCCTTTGACTCTACAGTCTGACAAGGAGATGTTGAAAATTCACTAAGCTGATGGCTCATCCGAAGAGGTGAAGGAATCTGACACTGTATTCCACCATTGATAGAGGAATCCGGATCATGGACATTTCCTGGTTCCCCGATAAGGTCAACTACATATTCCCTGTTGAGAAATGATATCAACTACACTCAAAATGTGGAACATAAGCTAAAAAAAACTCAATGATACTCCAAAACTAGCAACCATTTGTAAGCACAGAATCAAGGACATACACAAGCAAGACCCCTGGAGAGTAAAACATGGCCTGAAACATCCACAAGTGGAGGCATCAGACAGTGTTTTGCTAACAGGCTGAGAGTCTACTAATAACCCACTGAGAAATCTGGCTGTAGGTAAGTAGACAGAGAAGGAAACAAAGAAAATCCAATGGGGAGGTTTAAAGCTTAAGAACTATCAAACCTTGAAAGCTTCCTGTCATCGTCAATCTTGACAAGGCAAGAAGATTGGTGGTCCTCTTTACAGTACCTGCAACCTCGAGCTATCCGACATGGTAAACCTATGTAATCAGCCAATTTCTGCATATTCAAGATGAGCAAATCAGCATCCAAATACCATTTAGACAAAAATTTCTTGTTTCATCCCGTCTAGCCTTCTCTATTACTATGTAAGTTCATAACTGACCTTAAATAGGATGGCACGATGCTCCGATAAAGGCCCATTGTTAGACTACCTATAGGAAGAATGATACATTTCCGAAATTCCTTGAGTCTATGTCTAACCAGTTTCCATCTTTTGTGGAGGTCACCTTCCTCCATCTGAAAGTTTCCCCTAAATGCTCCACAAGCTCAGCACACACATCTTGTATATATACACGCACACATCTGAAGTTGTTATTGTGAATAAGTCACGGAGAAAACTGAAAAAGAAGGAGAAAAAGAACAGAAAGTGTACCCCATATAAACCGCAACAAGTCTGCCAAGTTTCTCCACGAGCACTAACATGTTGTCTGAAGCACAATAGAGCTCATGTGCCTTGTCCTCCAGTTCTTTAAGATGCGAGTCCTCACGTCTGTCTATCAAAACCACTTCCATTGATGTATCACTCGGCTCAGTCTCCTTTAGTAAGAGAAGAGATGGAAGTCGTTTTCCATCATCTGAATTGTTACACATCAACCAAAGATACGGATCCATCCCTAAAATGCAGTAAAATCCATCTGATATCTTGTCACTGTATGATAAACAACCGCTTACCTGGAAACAAAAAAGTGGAGAAAACAAAAGTGACAACTCTACCAAAAGCTCAGCCATAGATTTGAGTTAGAAGTTAAAAGGAATATATGACTTCATACCCAAAAACGATAGGAGACAGTTTCTGTGCTCTGTATATGAACAGAGTCACAGTTGGCCAGGTTTGCTTGAGAACTTAACCTCCTCGCTAGCGTGACTTGCAAGTAATAGCCTTCTAATGACTTCTGTGCTAAGCTTTTCTCTTTGTTATCCTCCCTAACCTCAACTTCTTCTTCCTCCTTGGTCACGGAAACACACGTGGTGGTAGTGGTTTCCTTGCGTCTGTTGGACTAGAAAAGCTCGAGAAATTCCCATCCACCGTCGTCCCTGAGAAGAAACTTCCTGCGAAGCTACTCTCACTAGACATTCGAGGAAGCGAAACTTCCCTATCAAAGCTCCGGTCAATATTTCGTTCGTTGATGTTGATCCCTCGGGCCGAAGAAGACGACGCCGCGATGATGGAATCAGGAGAAGCAGCAGGAGGGGGAGCCGGAGACAACAGAAGCTCCCCTCCTCATCGGCGTCGCTAGACATAGAGAAGCGCGTGGGCTTCACGCGTCCATTAGTAGAATACCGAGATAGGTTGGCCTTCTTCTCCGCCAACCACTCATAAAACGCTGCTAGTTGCTGCTGCTGCTTGTTCTCCGACTTGTGATCATCAACGCCACCACTAAAGAGATCTGAAACGGCGGAGCTTTTAGAAAGTAGAGAAGAAGAGGAGAACAGAGTCTCCTTCTCCTTGATCGAATCTTCGCCTCCATTAGATTTATTATCCCTTCCAAATCCAAAACTCTCGAAAACGTTGGACGAAGATTTCTTCTCGTGATCATTTTTATGCGAAAACGAATCGAATCCACGATCAGGGAATTGCCGCGGGAAGAAGTAAGTGGTCCGGTGAGGCATTTCGTTAAAATCTCAGCCGTGTTCTTTGAATTCACACCTCGAAAAAAATCACAGATCGATCGAACAGGAAATGAAAATTTTCGCTAGTAGAGAAGATCGTTCAACCAAATCCCGTCATTGAATCCAGAAAAAAAAACACAGACGATCAAAAGGAGACAGAAGAGAGGGAATTAAAGTTTGAATTCGTTGCAAGAGATTGGAGAAGCTTGCTCCGATGTCTTCTCCTATTTCGTTCAGAGTGTAGTAGATATAGTCAAAATCGTAAACCCCCGGAAAAAGAAGAAACGACGGAAGAAGCTATCACCGTAAGTAAAAACTATATACGGTGTGGGAAGAGAGATGGTTTTGGTGGATCGACAAGCGTCAAGGTTTTGAGATTGCACGAGAAATGGAAGGAAGAAGAAGAAAAAGAAAGACAACAGCAAATAGGGAATATAATATTTTGAATATTAGAAAAATCAAATGGCCAATTAAAAACTCTGAAAAGCATTTGAAGATGGAGAGGGGAAGGAGGGAGGAACTTTATGTGATGAGCTTACACGTATACTCTTCTTGCAATAGGATAATGACACGTGGATTGTCATCCTTCCTCATGCATTGCTTGCTCTCTCTGATGAGCGCAGTTTTTGGTTTACTTTATAAGGTAAGGATGACTAAATGACTAATGATGCATTCTCCTAGATCTAAGCGGTGTCTATGTGCTAATAATGTCTTAAATCTTGATAATTATCTTTTGAATATTAAAACTAGACATTTTTATCATCAAATATAAGTGATTTTAAACAGTTTTAGCTTTTTATGTGGTATTTTAAGAGATTCTATCAAGTTCTTGCAATAGGATAATCACACTTGGACTATCATCCTACTCAGGAGCGCATTGTTCTAGACTTAGGTTGTGTCTAGGTGCAAATAATTATCTCTTTAATAGATATTTTATACTATTAGATATGGTTTGGTGATTTTGGTTTTAGAAGATCTATGAAATTCTTCATAATCATTAATCAATATCTTTTAAAACTTGAATGGTTGTAGATTTTGAAGTTGTTTTTAGTTTTAGTTTTTCCAAAAATATATTTTATAGCCATTCCAGATTATGAAAAAATGATTTTTCTAAAAAAATAAAAATTCTAGATTTTGATAGTTTTGTCAATTTTCAAATAAAATCTAAAATTTATGTTTGAATGGTTTTTCATTTTTAACATGACTTGACTTTTTCCATTTTTAATTAAAAAAATATTTAATATAAATAAATAAAAAACCATATAAGTCATAATCCAAAAACCAAAAACTATAATTCAAAAACCACTTTAAAACTTGAAAATGGTTGGAGTTTTTAAGAGGTTGAAGGAGTTGAATGTATGTTTTAACTAGGTTCATCTAAAAGTTCATAAATTCATGTAAATTTGTATTAACTCAATTTTAGTAGGATCCACATAATAGTTGAAAAACATATGTTTCAGCTAAAAATTATTCATCCACAAAATAGGAAATAAATGATTGAATATCAAAATCATTCATCTCATTCAACTCATTTATTTTATTTTCATTATTCAACTTATTTTTATTCATTTTATCTTCATTCATCTTATTTAACTAGTTTTTTTTTCTTAAACCACCATCTGCAGCCTTTGTTTGTTTCAGTTTTCATATATATATATATATATATATATATTTTGATAAACACTTTTCATATAGTTTTAAAACAAAATACACCAAATTAAATCTATAACTTTTGACTGCACGAATATATGGTTATCAAAGTCAGCATATGTGTCTAACGTAAATTGACCTGGTTTGATGTTTTACCAAAGTCAGCATAAGTTATAATATGATCAATAATAATATTTAGGGAATTCATATTTACTTGTCTCCCGGATATGACGCACACCCAAAAAAAAGTACTGCGTCTATTGATTTTGTGGAAAGGCAACATAAGGAGTGCGTGATCTCACTCGTATTTCCCGCATGAATCTTTGTTTGCTGCGCGCTTTTAGTTTTTACTTGACTTCTCTTACAAAGCTATATCATCCCACCGCCGAACACTTTTTCTGAATCTTATCTATCTTTTTTTTTTGGTAAAATTATCTTCTATATTAAATGCTTAATATTTGTTGTTTCTACATTAAAATATATTTTTCACAAAAAAAAATCCATAAAACACAATTTCCAAATTATCCATATATACTAGGCGAAATTTTAACTTGTAAGAAGCCAGCACAGCATAAAATACCTTTAGGTTTGGTGATCACAAGAGTGTGTATCTGTTTTGATACCTTTAGGTTTGGTGAAGCCTTCAGATTTAACTCGTGACTCGTACCCTAATTGCAACCCAGCAAATTATGTATAGACTATTTTTTTAATACATAGGATCAATATATGCATGGACCTATTTTTATACTGAAACAGATAAACCATTAGTTTATTCTTCGTAGATACTTTTTATTTGTTTGAACAAACTAAAATAAAGAAGAGCGACGAGTCGTCACGAGGATCGAGTCACTTAAAGCGACACCTTCTCGAATAATCTCATCATAAATTATTAAATTCGATCATAAACTAGTGAATATTAAGCCTTTTAACAAAACAAAAAAACTAGTGAATATAATTATATTGTTGGAAAAAACACATATTTAATTACCATCAAACTGGTTGGACGGTTCTCTTTCTTCGATACATTTTGGTGTGATTAATATTTGTTAACTTATGTCCATAATATTGTGATTAATAGATAATCTTATCCAACTAGTGGTCCTGAGCCAGATTTTGCAATCCACATGGTTTTGGTTTAAGTATATAATGCGTATGAAGACATCCTCTATTAAACTCTTAGAAGGAGGATTGAGATCTAAGATGCATTGTCCCATTAGTGCTCCCTCCAATTAGTCCCATATGGTATATGTGTATATTATATTATATATTTTTAAAATTGACGTTCGAATGAAACCTTAAATGTCTTCTGATATTGACAAACAGCAAACAAAACACATCCATTTGAAACGTTGGACTTGAAATGATTTATGAGACAATTATCACTTAGCGGTTAATAATACGTCTCTTCAATCTGATCAAATCTTCTGCAGATGTACGTAATAGCTAATAAGTAAGCTTTCTTCCTCACAATCAATTTTACCGTTTTAACCACACCATGTCACTGGCTATGGACCATACCGTATGGTTTCAGGCACAGTATCAACACTATTACAATGCTCAAACTCATGGTTTCAGGCACAGTATCAATGGTTTCTATAATACATGTCATGCTGAGATGATAAATTCATGGAGAAAAGACCAAACTGTTTCTACAAGGAATTCTATATTCTGATTCTTATCACAGTATTTAGTGATTACCTAACATATTAGATTTATCTCCATTAGCAAGAGAATCCAAGGCAGTGTGTTCTTCAACGGATGCAGGTTCAGAGTTTGAATTGTTACCATCAGCATCGCCTCCCACCTCGCCCTACATTAACCGATGATTGAAACTCTGCCTTATGTATAAACTAATCAGAAACACCGGGTAAAAATTATATGAGCTTACCAGTTTTATTGCCAACTGATTCTCTTCTGTTTTCTTGAAGAGATCCCTCAATGTACCCTACAAGAATTGAACAATTTTAAACATCACACACATTCACTATAAACCAGTATCTTATGACCTGAGCATACTGATAATATAATATATATGCAACAATGGAATGGGAAGGTGATGCATTTATATCACTTTGTGGAGATTCATACTCACCCTGTTAGCCCAAAAAAGTCCACACGCATTGCAGAGAGTTCTGGGGCCTGAAGGGCCACGTCGCATCATTGGTGTACATTTGGAACTAATGCCGCAATGAGTACACCTACGGAAGACATAATCACATTTAAAGTACGAGCAAGATAAAATTTGCA
>CM051389.1:13040752-13143630 GCA_028015245.1 Cardamine occulta | reverse complement strand
ATCACCTTAATGGACACCTTGGTCTTCACTTGGCTCTCCAGAGCTTCAGTCATGGACTACAAGCACACACATGCATCAGAAGATGAACAAAACCACAGAAACAAACCAAGACGCCAAGAACAGTCGAAGAAAAGTTAAAGTAAACCTTGTCAAATTGAACAAGGACTTGGATGGCTAGCTCAGGGCTGAGCGTACCGCTCTGAACCATCTCGTCCAGAGTCTCCGTCAGACACATCCCGATCGTCGATCTCCTATACAGCTCAAACGTCGCCATTTTCTACTTCCCAACGATCTGCGGAAACAAATTCGAGTAACAAATGGTCGAATCAAATTGGTAACTAATAACAAATCGAGAATCTGAAAGTTTCGATGCAAATAAAAAGAAGCTAGGTGAATCTAAGACCTCAATCGGAGACGGACATGAGAGATAAAACGGTTTACCGATCGCCGGCGCCGGTAGAAGAGAGATGGACGGTGAATTCAGGAGCTTCCGTTGGTCGATTTCAAAGGATTTGTCTCTTGGGCGGAGAAAAATTAGGGCTTTTATACCCTAGATTTTGCAGGCAACTGTATATATAGGCAGCGATAGATCAGGGCCGATTAAAATATGTTTTTTACCCTTGCGTTTTGTAATAAAGTCAAAATCTCAGATTAGAAGAAGGCCCAACATGATAGCCCATTAAGTCTTTTTTTATAAGCAACCCATAAGATAAATTGTCGTACGGGTTTTATAAGCAACCCAAAGTCTTAACACACAAAACAACAAAAAAAAGACATAAGTGAAGAAGGTTTGAATCTAAAGGAGGTGCTTCGAGACGGATATAGTCGTACATGAGACCATTAAAGGCTCCAGTGGTAGTCAAGGATTGTGTCAAGAACAAAGTATTGTCTCCTTCCATAAGCTTCTCACTTGGTACATCCACATTATAAAGCCTATAGATTCCATGTATTCCATGTCTTGCAATGGCGTTGTCGTGCCTGATTACACCTGTTGTGAACATCAGAGAACTCTTTTCAATGTCATCCTCATTCATCTCCACCTGTAATTCTGCTACATTTGCTGTCGCTAGTGCGATCTGGATTTTGTATGTGCTGTTTTTTTGGACCTTCTTAGCTTAAATTTTATTTGCCATGTCGTTTTCTGATGTATCATCTCCTATTTTCCTAAAATCAATTAGAAGATGTGTTAGGTTTCTTTGTTTTTACTCTTCTAAGAATATGTGACAGTGACATATATGTTACCTGGTAACGTGGCAAAGAACCAATCTTTTTGTAATCACTGACGCCAATGGTGAACACCAAATCTTCCTTAGGATATAGTTCTGTGTATCTTTCCCATAGCCCGTATTGCCTAAACCTGTATAACTACAACCATATCTATAGGTCTCTAGAGTTTATGTGTTTCAAATAAACCCACAAGTTTTACAGAATTTTAAAACAAAATTCTACTGTAAGTTGCAAATGCAAACCTCTACATACAAATGCAAACATGGTAACTAAAAGTGATTAATAAAAAATGAGCATGTAAATTTATTCAATAAAAATGGTTGACATGTAAAAGCAACTGCATAATTGTCATAAGCCTCAAGTTTTATAACCGATTCAAACACCTAGATTGTAATATCTTTGATCATGGATTACCTATCAGGATGACAAATATATAGTTTATTGATGTATTTAGGATTTGGGTCTGGAACAAAGAACTCAGCTGCAGACCGGTCAGGTATTCCTATTTCCCACCGTTGGCCCATCTCGAGGCGGTTCATACACGATATTGCTAACGTCAATGTCACAGCCTGTTTTTGGTTGCAGAGAGTAGCTAGTGTTAAATAAACATGCACTTCTTGATACAGAGTAATATATAATCTTGACTACAATGTAAATTTGACCTGCTGTAATGTTAATCAATTGTTCATATTGATAGTCTCCAATCCATCCTGTCGCATAAGCATTGAGATTATATTCGCCTTCTCGGATATTATTTATCGCAAAATATCCATCTGCATCTGCTTCTCCAGAATTGATATCCCTGTATGCATATAAGTAAAATTGGTGCAAGCATAAGTTCATTGCTCAATAGATATTATTATATGGTCCAATAATATAATTTTCAGGCTCACCTTAGATTCTATTTGCCAGGATCCAACCTCTCCTGGTGGAGCCAAACGTAGGAAAGCACCATTTGCCGGTAAAAGTTCATCACTAAAGAATCTGAAGGAATTAAAAAACAAGAGTAAGTGATAATAAAGTGAATAAAAGCAGAGCAAATGATGTAATGTGAGGCTTACTTGTCGCGTACTAGTAATCTACCGCTGATGCAACCGCGCTTATCGGATACTGCAAAGTCTTCTGAAGCGGGGAAATCGTAAGGCCAGCTTTGAATTTCAATTAACATCTAATCAAACACAATGTCCAACATGGTTAGATAAGTTTTAACATGCACAAAAGCAGAAGGTTGGTAAATGGATAGACCTGGTTTTTGGCATCTTGCCATAGCAAAAGAGGATCAGAGGTTTTGTCAGGTAAGGAATTGAAGTAAGTAAAAACAGGACCAAACACTTTCTTCCATGACTCCCCTGCTTTCACCTTCATCACCATGTCCTTACCCGCGTAATGAGCACTCAAAAACATCTGTGTTTACCAAATCACTAAGTAAAACCCCATAATCATAGATAATAGAACATGTTTTTAGGAGGAAGGAAGAAAAAGAACATACAGTGAGACTGATAGGACCAACATCAGAGGTAAGGTTCTGTTTGGACAAGCCACCAGATCTGAACTCATTGCTAGGAATGATCTGCAAGCAACCCAAATCCAGGTTATGTGAGATCCATCCATGCACTTTTAGATCTTTATTCTCGCATGAATACTCGTACTTGTCATCAACCTCTCCTTTAAACTCTTCTTCAACAGGATGAACAAGAAGAACAGCTTCAGGATAAGCCAAAGGTCTTCCTCCTTTACCCAATCTATCTTCTGGGAGCGGCATGTTCCTCTGCCTGTTATCCGCAATCGCCATATACTGAAACCTGCAAAAACTTTTTGCACATAAGTACACTAATATCAACTAATTAAAGGGAAATTTTGATTTAGAACATTAGTTACTTGTCTTTACGAAGCTTATAGACAATCCTTGTCTGAGGCAAGTTAAAAGCCGGCCATTCCGCTAGATTTTCAAATATTGCATATGAGTAGAATCCAGTTACATTTTTACGCATTATGAACCTGTAACATACAAAATCCAAATCAAACTCTCAGTCACTGTCACACATATATGCACGTTATATATTAGAGAGATACCTTTTGTCAACATTAATGGGAGCAATACTGCCTTGAAAGAAGAATCCCATTTTCTAATGAATGAAATCTCTACCAGTTCCTCATTTTCCACTACTACTTCAAAACTTGTGCCTTTGACCCTGCCTCAACCCCATTTTAAAAATATAATTCAAAGACTTCGTTTGTCATACGCCCACCTAATGATGCATAATTACCGTTCAGGAATTCCCTGTGGTTCCATGCGCCCTTCTTCGCTCCAAACAAGATCCCAATACCTGAGTTTGGTCACAACATTTCATATGTTGTATAGCTAATAGACTGATCCATTTATGTATAATGTATCTACAAACATTCAATTTTATGTATTTACCCTCGATTGTAGTCTTCGTTGTGACTTTCTAGTAGATTGGTGACGCCCTGGTAAGAGATTCCGGTGACAAAACCATCCGGTTTTGATATAGTCACTTTGACTATACCATTGTTCATCACAACCTACATTTGCCATATTCATATGTATAATTGGACAAACATATATACAGATGAAGCTATCTATAAGGGACAGAGACATTAACTTACATGGGTTTCTTGGACATCCAACTGAACAGAACCTTGGTCCGACATCACTTTTTCTCTCGCTCTCTTTCTTTCTTATGTATTCTCTAAAGATATGAGCTCGAAGCTTTTGTAGAGAAACAATCTTTGGATGAGTTTGATTCATCTTCATGATTAAGACAAGTGATATCTTTAAGTTTCGAGCTGCTTTTAATTTACTTTTTGGTATGTAATGCATATCTAACACATATTATTCCATTCTCTACGTTGGTGGGCAGTTACATTCGTGCACAACAAATTGTAGGTACACACATACATTGAATCAAACTACCTATTATGGCCATTGATTCAAAATTGCTTTTATGTGACTACTTTTTATTTCACATATTATTAAAGAACTAATAACCTGTTGGGAAAAAAATAAATAAATAACCATGGTCCCACTGAAGTATTATTATCCCTAACTATGATCCCACTGAATTATTCATATGAATGAAAGTAATTAAAAATATTAATTAGCCGAAGACGACCACCAAAAAAAAAAAATTATACATTGGCCAAGAAAGAAGATACATACATAGTCTTCATTCGTAGTCAGAATTTACCGATTCATGTTCGTACAAAGATTACGTTAGTAATGGAATGTATTTATTTACAAGCAACTACTAATGCTTGGCGTTACGCCACCCATTCCTTTTGTTGTGTCTCTTTCCTTGTAGCAGCATGAAATGGATGAATGAAAGAATCGGTGACAACAAGTCAAAGGTACACCTTTCGTTCACTTTCCTCTTTCATCCGCAAACAGTAAACACACTTGGCTTTCTTAACTTCAATTTTACAACATGTTTCTGTCTTTTTCAACACCTATTAACCTTGCAGCAAAATCACTGCTGCATCCATCATTTACATTAGTTTGAACAATGGTATGATGTACTCAACCCTAAAAAAGATCATTAATCTGGAAATCTATTAATACAACAATTACACAAGCTGAAAACCTTCTAACCTTTTTAGGAATTACCATTATGTTGGATGCTTATCAAAATCACTATTTCTCTTTACCTCCATGCGAGTCACCTCGCACATCTAGACCAGCGATGAGAAGGGAATAACCCAAGACCTCCCCTCCTCATTTTTATTTATTATGAAAACTAGTGTAGTTACTTGTGTAAGATACAAATTCTTAGCTATCATGAAAAAACCTCAGACACTCGATACACAAGTGTTAATGATTTTGTATGATTTGGAATCGGCTTTCGAATACTAATGACAAAAGTTATGTATGCAGCACTGGAAAAGTCATGAAAGCACTTAATCTACTTACTTTTATACCTAACTTCTGAAGGATCAGATTTTGTGGAAGAAATAAAACAGCTTAACCAAGAGGTGAGCACAGTTCTAACGGCTGTGACCTACAGTGTATACCTATCTAATTGGATGGGGTTGGGGGAATAGTTCAGTAATTTCTTAACGTTTTGGTAGATGGGGAATCCTAGGCGGCAAGAGCCAAGAGTATACCTAGAGACTACATTTACACAAGAAACTAACCCTGCTGCTCCAGGAGTATGACAGAATTACATAACAAAACAATGTATTTCAGGCTACAGAATCATTTAAAATATATGACTGTTTCTAAAAGGGTAGTGTGATGTGCCAAACAAGCTATTTTACTTAATTGAGCATAATACTTATTGGCTATCGCAAATTTAGAGATTGGTGGGATATGGGTGCAAACTAAAAATTCCCTTCTCACAAATGGTCTAGACATGAGAGACAACTCAAGCAAACCTGCATTGTCCAGTTTAATCAACCACCGCATTCCCATACTAATATGGTGATGCCAAACACCTCAGCAGGACCTTCAGAATCTTATCTCGATTAACAGTTGCAGTTTGCCGCTGCATTAACAAAGCAGATGAATTTTCAGATTCAAATTCATATTACAAACAAGGAGCAGCATACACTTACAGAGATATGTGGATATACACCTGAAATTCATGCATTGTTAGTTTATGCAACAGTAAAGTTCCATTTTTAATCTAATTGATTTAACAAGAAAAATCGAATTGCTTATATCCAATCAATAGAATTCTAAATTTCTGGTTAGTAAAACAAGTTCCCTTTACTATCTCTTGTTTGAAGACATTGTGCAAAAAGAACCCAACCTTCTTAATGTATGAAATTCTATTCAAGCAATTGCTTTCTCAAAGAAGTTACATTTCACTTTTGGACATTTAGAGACTGTGTACACAGATCAAACTTTCCTATATTGATGTTTAAAAGAGGCTGATGTATCACTCCCAATGTGTTCTCAACTCTCACCCTTGAGCCCTCATGGGGTTGATTTGGCATACTCTCTTATCATAAAGTTGTTTGAAAAGTTCTATTTGAAGAACGCAGTTAAATGATGACAATGAACTAACTCAAAGACTAAGCTTTAACTCTCGCAAGCTTCCAAATAGATCAACCATATCGAGAGAGAGAGCCATAGTGATTGTTCAACTTAATAGGCTATCTCAGATCAAAAAAAGACCATACGCAGACGAACTTCGAAACTATTTGGTGGGTGTGCAGTGTTGATTTACCAAAAAAAAAAAAAAAAAAAAAAAAAAAGAAGAAAAAAAAGAGTTTTGGTACGATTTATACAATTTAGGAAAGAACTTTCAATGATTCCTTTTTACCTTAAAGTGTGAATTTAATGATGCTTCAAATTCTTTTTAAGTATAACTAAAGAAAATGATATCCAAAACCAGAAAGAGTAACAAAAAAAAGTCTGTGTTTCCTTAGAACAGTTCCGTCGGTAAAGAGAAAATAATGAATCTATCCTTTGCTTTTATTTTATGCTCATAACTATTAAGCTGCTCTTAATCAAAAGGAATGTAGACCAAGTAAGTAACAATCAACAAATGAAAATCAAAACAAATCTATAATGACAAGAATCACAAAATATGTATGCATTATACCCAAAAAACAATAAGAAGTATGATCCAGGGTAGGGAATAATTGATTAGCATATGCATCTAAGAAAAATGATGAAGATGAGAAACCAAACCTGAAAACAAGAGACAGATCCACTTAAGATTGGGAAAGCTCTCTCTCACCCATGGACATCAATCTGCACATGCAAACACAGTTTATTACATTAGAACTAAGCATTTCATCATTGTCCTAAACGATGATTTCCGGAAGAGTAAAATTGGATCCGCAGCTCAGGAATTATAAATAACTGAAGCTCATGCAGCTGATCTAAGAATATGATAAACCCATTTTAACAAAACTAAGTCCGGCTTAACAGACATCAAATTGCAAGTTAAGAAACGAGATACACGAAATCAGACTAACCGACAAAATAATCGACGCTAGGAAGAGATGCGTCTGCGTAAGATATTTTTGAAAATGGCAATTCCTCAGTCACGAGATCTCGCTGAGGAATCAACGGAAAACAGTCGGGAAAAAAAAAAGCCATTTCCAGTGAAGAGAAGATGATTTGTAGCGGAATTGAGAAGAAGAAGTAGCTAGGGCAAGAAGAGATAGAGAGCGAAAGCGAGGGGAGAGGGAGAAGGAGAAGAGAATAAGGAGGATTTAACTAAGAAGGTGAGAGGGTTTTATAGAAGTAATGTAAGGAAGAACGAGCTTAATTTTAAACTTAATTATTCATTAGTGCGTTAATCAGATTTCAGTACATTATATTATTGAATTGTGAAATGTAGGGCTTCCAATCCTCGCATAAAGCCGCAGCTGAGTCCTTCTAGTTAGTTTCGTGTGTTCCAAAGATAACTTATCCATTATCAAAATGTTATACATGTAAAATTATTTGTTGTTAATTCGAATATTGCAGAAAAAAACATGTCTATCATAAAGATAATATACATGTATTGAAAAGATTTATATTGTTTGTGAAAATTATTCATTATAATTATATATATTATAGGTAATCGAATATCATTATAATAAAATTAAAATAATCATTCTAATAATAATATAAGGATAAAAACAATTTACCACCTGAAACTATCTATGATAATATTGATTTACACTCCTATACAACGACCTAAGTAGAGATACTATTTATCTTCAAACATTTTTCAATTATCAAATATATATATATATATATATATATTATCTTATTTTATTTTTGATAACGTATTTTAGATATCGTATAAAACATTAAACATAAAATAATTTTTTAATACGATATAAATTTATGCACTAACAAAATTTTGGAAATATCTTTTTATTATATTCTACTAACAATTTATTAGTACTTAACTAAGAACTTCCCTAAAATTAACTTCTTAGAAATCCACTCTGAAAGAGCAAAGAAGAGATATAATATCAAATACGTAGTAGGGCATGTCGGCCAAGCTGAACAGAGGCAAACGCCGTTAGCTGGACAGACAATTTTAAATGTGAACCTCAATTTTTAAACAGAGAAACAAAAAAAAAAAAAAGAAGTGTCGCGAAGCAACAAGAAAAAAGTATAATCGACACATGTCCAGCTATAAGTTGACGATATGGACCAAATACAGTTAAAGCTATAATTTTTGTCTCCTTGAATGAATACAAATCAGTCACGTTTCTTTTCTAGCTCTTTCCGGATCTGTCAGGCTCCTCATTTTATTATACTACTCCTTATACTTACATTTTTTGATACTTATGTTTATTTCTTAAACTAAAACAAATTTCGCTGGTTTGGCTTTCAAGGACCACGGATAGTAGATTTCATAGGTCAAATATTCGTCAGTGTATTTTTAATTAAGTAGGAATATTTCCCTCGATCGATTTTTAAGAATCTATTTTTAAATTTAAGAGCTTCTAGAACCATATATTAAGAAAATAATTGTTTTAATCAAGTAGTGTAGTTATGAATATCCGCTATTTAACGGACGAAAAAAAACTTTTAACGGAAATGTTAACCATCGATGATCAGTTAAAAAAATAAGCACATACGTACGTTTTATGATCTGACAAAAATCTAAAGAGCATAACGAGAAGGTTCTTATGTATTGCAGCTGTGTATATAAGGTTTTTTTTATTATATATAGCAGCTGGCTCTGTATGTTCGTAACCTGATTTTCCGTTTTATAGAAATATATAAATTAAGATATGTTTGCAATGCATATTCTCACACTTGCATAACTTTGTGATTATAGTAATTTTGGTCGCATTTTAAATTCGTGTAGGAGTTTTATTTACTCACTACATGATCGAAATTTGATGTGCACAAAGTAATGGTAAAAAGCTGATATTTAGTTAAAAGAAAATGTAGTGGTTATATAGTGTTTCTAAAATGCGTAAAGAAACTGAATAAATATCATTATTCACATGAACTACGTGGTTTTAGCTAGATGTAATCTTTATGATCGTATTCTTATTCATTTGTATTTCTAAGTATAAGTAGTTTCTCATTTCTTATATATTTAGAGTTTAAAAGACGTAATGCATGATGTTCGACACTGATATGTTTATGTTTAAGCTCATTCAAGTTATATTCATTTTTGTTCAGTTTGCATGCTTCTATTAAACCAAATCCATTGTGGCACAACTAGGCCACAAAATAAGCAACTTGCCATAACAATATGTACAGAAACTTAGTAGATATGGAATATATTATTGTTAATGATTTCTTATATATTATTTAAATTTTCGAAAGCAATATGGAAACTTTAGTTAAAAGAACATACAATCATAGAAAGATGTGTCGTAACTTGCTCTAATTTAAGTAATGAAAAACAAGCTAAATTGTTACTGATGTCGAATTTTTTCGTCGTCACTAGCTATCAAGAGAAACAAAAATATGTATAATATATATAGGGATATAATATTAAGCATGAAGTACCAAGTTGCAGATTTGGTTATATGTTTATGGTGTTATGGACCAACTTGTACTCATCTTTTGCAATCAACAACTTCAGATTTGCGAACTCGGAAGCGCCACGACCACTGGATGTTCACGCCATACAATAATATACGAAAAATGATGACAACGATGGCGGACGGTGATCACGATGATGGTTATATTAGTCTAAATTTTTGGGAACAGTAATGTTTATAAATTCCATTATTTTAAATGTATTTTTCGTAAAACTACCTTGAATGATTACATGTATTTTTTAAAAAGCTAATAGAACCGTTAAATGAGTTTTTTTCTGTTTAAATTTCAATACATCAGTAAAACTTTAAAATGGATTTTATTTTTTGGTTGAGCAAAGATAATTCTGGAGGAGATTATGTTTCAAATTAAGTTCGTATCCCAGTTGGAAAGAGAGGATAGTTTCAAGTCTAAGAACATTATAGATTAAGGCTTTTAAATTCTCCAATTAAAATAATAGTAAATAGTTCGGAATACAATATATTTGATCAGCATTTGATGAGCACCTGTAAGACTCGGTAAGTTATACAGAGAGATTAGGTTCGAGTGTGGAAAACATTGTGCTAAAGTTGATGAGTATTATTATTTTCTATATCAGGGTTGACGAATAATGTTATTCTTTTTAATCTTTTTGTTAAATAATGCTACTCTCACATTAAGGAACAATAAAATGTTTGGGAAAAGAAAAAGGAATGATATGTCAAACTCAATATCACTTTTAATTATATAGCATGGTTGACGAATAGTATTATTCAAAGTGAATAACATATATCTATATGATCAGTGCCTTCCGTCGACACCGAACTACTATAACTTTTACGACTAAGAAAAAAGCGTTCACTACCATCCAAACAGTTATTTAATCGTTAAAAATCCCTGTCGATCTCGTCTTAGTATGATCACTTTACAAACGTGGTCACTGGTCAGCATATTTCATTAAGTGGCTGGAATTTTTTCGGTTAAATTCATAGCTGTAGTAAAGAAACACTTGTTGCGCACATGAATAGTTTTGTCGTGAGTTTTTGGTTAAATAAATGACAAATCGATTTGATCATTCTTTTGTTCACTAAGTTAGATCAAAACTGGTTTTTTTTTTCAATCTTTTTGTTTTGTATTACATATACTTATAGACAATATACGGTTTTCTCCTTCATCCCTTTTTAATAGATCGCAACGAACTATATATATAAACTATCTAGTGAACGCGCGTCTGGTTCAAACTATGTGATTGAATCAGTAAACAATGTTTGTGTTTTTCATAGAAAATATGATACGATATAACAAGATCGATGTACATAATATCCAGTCGTCATAATAAACGACTTTATGACTTGTTAGACATATAAGTCATCAAAATATTGAATGTAAATGCCATTTGCTAAAAATGAAAAAATATAAGAAGATTCTACATACATAAAACAGGAGAAACTATGGGATATTAATTTAACAATATAGCTTTGGTATCACATGAGTTTAGTACAACCTTCTATGTATTCATTAATTAAACCCAAAACAACACACTTGTACATATATTCATTCGACTGAAGCAGTTAAGAAACACACAGAGTCAGATATATAATATATCTAACTGTGTTCCCATGAAAGCTCTGCTTAAATAATACATACGATCAACGTCTTTTACTCTTAGGCTTGGTCACTCGACTTCTCACAGATGCATCTGGCGGCTTCCAAATGATGTCATCAAGCTTACTACAAAATGTCTTGTAGAACTGCAAAATATAAACTTGTTTTACTTTTCTGAGATGAGTCACACAAAGCTCAAGGTTAACTTAACCATAAGGTGTTCTTCTGCATCTAACCTTGAGGTATTCTTCTGCGTCTCCTGCTGAATTTTGAATGTCTACCATGAGAAATGATGGTGCAACTTTGAAGACCTTCAGATTTGAAAATCATTCGTGAGCAACTGAGCATACAGAGATCCAAGTAAGAAAATAGATTGGTTTTCAGAGATGTGAGAGAAGTTACTTCTAGAATGACGGAGAAATGAGACGTCTTATTTGCAGATAACCCTTCTACTCTCATCTGAAAATTGAAATGGGTTTACAGCAGTTAGGTGCTTGAAAAGCCTAATGACAGGTTTTGATGATGAATTGAAATATGAAACTCTCAGATATAAAGCTACCCCTGCATATCATTAAAAACAATAAAGCAATTTCAACCAATGAGAATGCCTATTGCCCAACCAACTCGTACTCTAGTTTCTTACCTTGTAATTGCGAATATGCGTCTTAAAGCCCATGGACTGTGATACAACTTCCATGCTTGAAAGAACCACGTTTGCTGGCCTGTGTGAGATGAACCTTGTCTGATGCTTCATGAAGTCCTGTCAATACACTTGAAAGATTAACGCGATAATTGTGTAACATAGTGAAATGAGAAAAAACAACTGAATAAGCATAAGGAATGCACACAGGGGGTCATGCCCAGCATTTTACCTTTCCACGGTCAAAAAGAGTTGCGAGGTTCAGACCCTGGGATAGAATAATTAGGTCAAACGCATTTAGAGTCAGTGGACCCGTGTCTCCTGTTCCATCCTGTGTATCTTTTTGTTCCTGCAACGTATTATGTTACATAGGACATCAAAATATTAGATCATGCTGAGTGCAAGCAGAATAATCTCACTAATATTAGAACAACAGTGACTCTGACAGATGGGGGGAAAAAGAATTGTGCCAACTGACTCCTACCTCTGGATCATCAAAAGCAGCATATACATCATCCAGGTTTACATGTTCATAATCAATAAGTTGTACAGGAGTGTAATCCTTTACAAACCACTCATCTTTCCTGATTTCTGCAATTGTAATTCGCTGCAAAAAAAAAGAGCAAGGCTATATTTGTCAGAATTTTCAACTTGAGATGAAAAGAATAAAAATGTGCAGCTTTACTCGACAACTATGTCCTGTAAGGCTTTCAATTGGCACATTATCCATATTGTATAGACCTTCCAAATGGGAGGACAGTTACGGATAATATGCTTAGAGATTTAGGGTGGTCTATTCAAGTGTAGAAAAGAATGATATGATTCAACCGGACCTGGCCAAAGATTATACTGTAATCTAGATATCTGTTCGTTCAAGCTGTAATACATCTCTCAAATACAGCAGCCGGGTTGAAAAAGACTTAAGCAAAGTTTTCCTCAAGGAAACTCAAAAACTTACAGTTTCAGGATTTGGATCCAAAATTCTATTAATCAAGGACTTTGCCCCCAAGGCAAAATATGAGGGGCAAGAGAACGCAGCTCTGCCAATGTGAAAAAGTTGGAAGATAAGAACACAAGGACACCAGATCAGAAACAAGAAACTTTATGATCACGAATTATCACGAATCAAGCAGCAACAGCAGTAGAGCTCATGCCTTACTATATAAAGTTGGGAGATCAAGTTCATCAAATGGAAGATATCCTGCCATAAGAACATAAAGGATGATACCACAGGACCATACATCTGCAACAGCACCATTGTAACCCTTGTGACTGAGAACCTAAACCAAAACGGAGAAGAACACATAAGCTACAATAAAAAAGAAAAAAAATCCATCATATTTCAAAACACTGTGATATATAATTTACCTCAGGAGCCACATAATTGGGAGTTCCACATGTTGTCTTCAGGAGGGTAACTCCCTTCAGAACAAAGTAAAGATAAGTTAGTAGATAATGATTCAATAACAAACTAATTTGAAAGATATCATGAAACTGAGAACCCCCATTACTTGCTCGGGTAATGCACTGAGGCCAAAATCAGATATCTTGAGATTTCCTTGAGAATCTAGAAGAAGATTTTCCGGCTGCAATTGACACAAGACAATCATCAGATCAAACAACAGATGACGGAAGATTTTTCATTCCCAGCAAGAGATCACCTTAAGATCTCTGTGGTAGACCCTTTACTGTGGCAGTACTCAACTCCATCAATAAGCTGCTGAAAGTATTTCCTAGCTTCTGCTTCACTAAGACGTCCATTACGAACCTGAAGCATGAAACAAGCGATACTAATAATGTCTTACAGAGTAAAAAACGCGTAAATTCATCACCGGAGAAGGTACTTTGAGTTAAGCTTACTCACAATTTTATCAAACAGTTCACCACCTGTAATGTACTCCAGGATTATATAAATCTTTGTGCGGCTTGCTAGAACCTAAAGTAGCAAAGATCAAACTTCCATATGAAGCAAGATTTTTCAGTAAAAGAGCGAAAGAAGAAGAAGAAGCAAAACATGCACTTACCTCGTAGAGACGAACAACACAAGGATGGCGAACGAGCTTCATAATCGAGATCTCCCTCTTAATCTGATAACACAAAGGTGATAAACAATTTAATAATTAATCTCAGCCACAATCAAATCAAGGGATTCGTAAGAAGTTAGAGAGACATAACCTGATCGGTCATCTTGCGCTTGATGATGGTGCTACGATCCACGATTTTCATGGCGACGCTCTCACCGGTCTCAGTGTTCTGAGCGAACTTGACTTTAGCGAAGGTACCTTCGCCGATTGTTCTACCTAATTCATACTTGCCAACCTTCCTTACCACCATCTCTGCTCAATTTCAATTTCACTGCATTTTCCAGTTTAGTAGAGAGAAAGAGAAAGAGGAAAGAAGAAAGTAGGCACAAAAAAGTAGTGTTGATGAGACCTTTCGAATTTTTGAATTAAAATTATAGCGACAAATGTATAGAGTGGAAGATGGGAAATTAAATAAGCTTAATTAATATTGAAATGTCCCGAATTTGGGAAAGAGATAAGTTTATAAAATGTTGTTAATTGCAAATCTAAAACCAAAACTGAGAAGTCGCATATGGGTTGGGTTAAGAGAAGTCAGAAAAATAGACTTTGACGAAGAGATGTGTTCGGCGACTACTTGCGACTTTCTTTTATTGGTTCTACACGTCATCTTTTTTTAAGGTCTAACAATTTTTATACCATAATCCACACACATACGACTCATATATTTGCAAAAAATACTAACCACCTCAGATCTCTAGTCTTCTGATCGATTTGACCTATTTTATGGAAATTGTCTTCTGGAAATTTTAGGAAGCTTATTTGAAACTATCCATATTCTAATTAACAGTTGCCTTTTGAAAATGTTAAAAAGCATATTTGAATGGATCTATTTTGTAACAATTGCCTTCTGGAAAATTTAGGATGTATTTTCCAAGGATACAAGTTTAATAAACCCCTTTAAATGGACCATAATCACTTGTCAACAAAAAAGAAACTTACCATAATCACTTGGTTCATGTGCTTCTTGTCATGGGCCAGATTATGAGATATATAAGACCCAAATAGAAAGCCCACACTTATATGTCCACGAAAACCTTAAAGCCTTCTTCAAATTCCTGACCAAATGAGATCAGCTTTTTAAGTTTCAACAATCATAACTTAAAAGGGATCAAAGTGGTTTTTGTGAAACCGTACAAAACACTTTAATAAAATCCTTTCTAATTTTGTTCAAGATACAAAACAATCTTACATGATTATTACAAGTTTAAAACACTAAAAATGTCACCGTCACAGCTTAAAATAGAAGGACGAAACCTTTAATGGATAAAATTGTTTTCCCTCTTTTCTCTTTGTCAAAACTAAGATGATTATTTCTTCTTCCTCTCTTTTTCTTTTTGACATCATTCCTCTTTTTAATTCATCGATTGGTAAATTGAAAATAAATCTACAAAGCGACAAAATTACATTTTATATTAAAAATGGGGAAATGGTCTCCAACCCAAATAATGGAGGTATAGTGGAGAGAGAGAGAGAGTCCAAACTCCAAGACCAGCTTCTTTGTACCAATCTCTTCTTCATACGAATCAGAGCACAGGAGATTTTTGATAATTGTTGTATGAGAGAAGATAACGTAGAAATGTCGGAGGACGTTGAGCGTTATCTACAGTTGGATCCACGCTCCGCCGCTATTTCTCAACCACCTTGCTCCTCCTCCTCTTCTCCATCTTCCTCCGCCGCAGCATTCATATCTCCGGCGAAGAAATCTCGCAACTGCAATCCTCCGTGTCCAGATCATGTGCTCGAGAACGTTCTAGAGAACGTGCTTCAGTTCCTCACATCCAAATGCGATCGCAACGCCGTTTCATTGGTGTGCAAATCGTGGTGGCGAGTCGAAGCTCAGACCCGATTTGAAGTATTTATCGGAAACTGTTACTCGCTCTCTCCTGCGCGGCTCATTCACCGGTTCAAGCGTGTTAGGTCTCTGGTGCTCAAAGGGAAACCTAGGTTTGCGGAGTTCAATCTCATGCCTCCCAACTGGGGAGCTCAATTCGCGCCTTGGTTACTGCAACTGCCAAGGCTTACCCTTGGCTAGAGAAGGTCCATTTGAAGCGTATGTTTGTCACTGATGACGATTTAGCGCTTCTTGCTGAGTCGTTTCCTAATTTCAAGGAGCTTACTTTGGTCTGCTGTGAAGGTTTTGGGACCAGTGGTATCGCTATTGTTGCTAACAAGTGCAGGTAACTTCTACATCTCTTCTCTTTCATTGATTCTTCTTAGATTTTTAGAAATGCTTGAGGGATTCATATCATATTCAAAAGTGAGGTTTTTTCATCAACTTATCAAATGGAAATTGTGTTTCAGACAGCTAAAAGTCCTTGATCTGATGGAGTCAGAAGTCACCGATGGCGATGTGGATTGGATATCTTGTTTTCCTGAGTGTGAAACGCAGCTCGAGTCTTTTTCTTTTGACTGTGTAGACTCCCCTATCAATTTCAAGGCGTTGGAGGGGCTTGTGGTTAGGTCTCCGTTCTTGAAGAAACTTAGAACCAACAGGTTTGTTTCCCTTGACGAGCTCCATAGACTAATGGTTCGAGCACCACAGTTAACAAGTCTTGGGACGGGCTCATTCAGTCCAGAAGATGTGTCTCAGGGTGAACAAGAACCAGATTATGCAGCTGCTTTTCGTACTTGTAAATCCTTAGTTTGTCTCTCTGGATTCAAGGAGTTCACTCCGGAATACCTCCCAGCTATCGCTCCAGTTTGTGCTAATCTCACCTCTCTTAACTTCAGTTATGCTAACATTTCTCCTGACATGCTCAAGCCCATCATATGCAACTGTCACAATATCCGCGTCTTCTGGGTATGTATCTTTCTAGATCATATTGTTGGTGGGCTCATTGTATAGTTTAGTTTGGTATCCGTTAACGAGGAGTTTGTGTTACATGCATGTCTTGAAACTTTTATAATGCAGGCTCTTGACTCGATATGCGATGAAGGACTACAGGCAGTGGCTGCAACATGCAAGGAGCTCCGTGAGCTTCGGGTTTTCCCTTTTGATCCTCGTGAAGACAGTGAAGGTCCTATCTCAGAAGTAGGCTTCCAAGCAATTTCAGAGGGCTGTAGGAAACTAGAATCTATCCTGTACTTTTGCCAGCGGATGACTAATGGAGCTGTGATAGCCATGTCTGAGAACTGTCCTGATCTTACTGTGTTTAGGCTTTGCATAATGGGTCGCCATAGGCCTGACCACGTGACAGGAAAGCCAATGGACGAAGGATTTGGTGCCATTGTTAAAAACTGCAAGAAACTAACCCGACTTGCGGTATCGGGGTTACTAACAGATGAAGCTTTTAGCTATATAGGGGGATATGGAAAATTGATCCGTACGCTATCTGTTGCTTTTTCTGGGGATAGTGATATGGCTCTGAGATATGTTCTTGAGGGTTGTCCTAAACTGCAGAAGCTTGAAATCAGGGACAGTCCCTTTGGGGACGTTGGATTGCGTTCTGGTATGCATCGGTATTACAATATGAGGTTTCTTTGGATGTCATCATGTACCTTATCCAGGGGAGGCTGCAGGGATGTTGCTCATGATCTGTCTAATATAGTGGTGGAAGTATTTGGGTCAGATGACGATGATGATGACGACTTCACTAGGGATTATGTTGAGACATTGTACATGTATCGGTCCCTTGATGGCCCAAGGAAGGATGCTCCAAAGTTTGTAACAATTTTATGAAAAAGTCTTTGGAAAAGTGTAACGAGAAGTAAGTAAAGGTTATGAAAATGAACGAAAGAATCGTCTATTATTTGTTTGTGTGGTAATAATGGGTTTTTTCACAAACATTACCAGATTTATTTACAGCCATTTTTTCAGGATTTTTCTAAAGAACTATTCGTTATAACATTACATAGTAGGCTTTTCTTCACCATTCTTGTCTTCCTCCATCACCAGATGTTGTTCGATGGTATCGATGAATCCCGTAACCTTCTCCAAGCTTTTGTCATCAAGCCTGGGGACGGTGTGGCCTTTGGGATGATGGACGACGACCGGGTTCTTGAATGATTTTATCAGCTCAGATCCGTAAGGTTTCAAGAAATCCGTCTCTCCTGCAACAGATTCGATCATCAATGAATGAGCTTTTGTTGAATTGAGGAATCGTAAGCAATTAAGCATCAATTTACCTAAAAAGTGGAGGGAGAGAGTTTCCAAGGAAGACGAATACGCATTCTCCACCACCCTTGCTGATTTGAACTTAGCTCCTCCAATGATTATGACAAACTTGAGCTTTGGTACTTTCTGGAGTACAATTCCCTGCAAATTTTGTAAAATTTTAAATTAGAAACAGCCTTTGTTAATATAATCAGGTACTAATGTATTATTATTGACGTACTTTTAGCTTGCATTCCTGGTAAACCACCAGACAACATTGCACACTGCAAAATCCAATACAGAGTCATAACAGAGCGTCAAAAACATCAGCAATTATGCACTCTGCACTGAGTAAATCAACCGGGAAAACCCAATGACACCATAAAAGGGACCAAGCTTGATCATACGATCCTCTAAGTACTCCAAACAATTCTCTAAATTCGTATAATTGTTGAATTCCTGAAATTAAAATCTCAATCGAGAATACACGTAATCGAGAGAATAAAACGAAGAAAGGGAGAAAACAAAGGACCTTGTTAAACTGAAACCACTCGTAATAAGGAGGATCAAAGATGCCTTCGACATCGGATTTGCCTTGACAAGGAAAAAGGTGCGTCGAGGAAGACGAGATCGAGTCTGTCAATAACAGATTTAGGCCATTTGTGAAGCTGTATCTTCATTATCTCTCCGCTCGTACGGAATCCATGAAGACACAGAAATCTAGGTTTCCTCACAATTGATCCTTGGCTTCCCATTTTCAGAAATTCACAGTTGTTTGTTATCGTTTTCTCCGTTTCTCTTGGCCTTTTTATAAAGCTTTGTTAATGTCTTCCTTCTTCTAGGAACCATCGTGGTGTTCACATTTTGATCATAAAATATTTTAGATTTTCTTCCAATTTTTTTTAATATATTGTCACATGGAAAAATAGGTCGATGGATTGAGAAATTCAGGTTTTGTTCCTTTTCTTTTTGGGCCAAACCTGATTGGTTGGCAATTGTTGGTTAAATATCGACGGCAGGTAAACAATACTTTCGTTCAACGGACGGTGACAGATCAAACATCTCACGGGAATTCGTAATCCAACCGCGTGGGAAACGGCATAGTGTGCCGTCAAGTTAGGCGTCGGTCTAATATTAAATCGAACCGGTATTAAACCGGATTTTGTATAAGTCAAATCCTTTTTGTTTTTTTTTTTTAATGATTGAAGATGTCTAAGTGTGAACAGAATAGAGAAAGAGAGAGAGAGAGAGATGAGAGGCAAGGAAGAAGACGAAGTGGAACAGTTGCTTCAAGCCGCTCAAGATGAGATGATACTGAAGCTCTCTGTAGATTCTCACACCTCTCGTTCCTATTCTGATTACCTTGATCCGGATCTACATTCCAGATTTCTCGCGCTCAAATCTCAACCGTCGTCGAAGAAGAAGGATCAGCAGCACCGACAGAAACGACGGCCGAGATCGCCGCCGCCGAAATCAAAGGATGTGGTTGAAGAAACGCCAGAAGATCTCGTGCTCAGATTCGCAGCTCTGAAGACTTCTCTCCCCTCATCCTCCTCGTCATCCTCTGTTCTTCTTCCGAATGAAATCGGAGAAGATTCTGATGAAATTGGAGAAGATGCTGAAGTGGAGAAGCTGATCCAATGGGCTATAGATGCTGCACGTCTCGATCCTTCTCCTCCCTCAGATGATGATCACAGCCAGAGTTCCGATAACGATGGCGAGACTGATTCAACGAATGTCAAACACTAATTATAACAACTTAGCTCTCTTTCTGTAAGGTATATACATCACTTATGTTACAGTTGAATCCACTATTATATTTCTCTTATGATGTTTTGAAAAATGTAACAAGATTGAGCTTAAGTTTGGATTTTGGAATGAAATTGTTATATCTTCTAATGTTGCGTATACCGCATAGTATCATTGTTACGATATAGGCAACGAATCTGACCCTCTAGAAACTCTGATCAAGCTTCAGTTTCAGCTTTAACTCTAGTGTGACTGAAGTTCTGAAGGCTGAGATTAAAATAAGAAGTTGGATTCTTATTTGATAAGTAAAAGAAAATACAGATTAAAAACATTCATAATGATAGTTTACACGTAGTAATTAGTGTTGTAGGATGGCGGGAGTTTCTTAATGAACTTTAAAACAGCTTTGGCAGCGTTAATGGCAGCCAAAGATCCAAATTTTCGAACAGTGGTGTCTCCTACTCCAGCTAAATCTGACAATCCCCTTATCACAATTATGGGATACCCATTTGACACGCACGTCTGCTCAAATCAAAACACAAACAAACAAAATATCTTCTTTTTGTTAACTTAATGACTCAAAAGTGCATAATAACACATGAGTAAAATTACCATAGCCACTGCAGAGCTCTCCATATCTGAGGAGGAAACCTCAAAATTGTCGTATAAGAAGTTTCTATAGGCTGCATTATCCACAAATATGTTAGCAGTGGCTGCCTTTAATCCAACTACCAGTTTTGGTTTCTTTGGAAGACACAAACTTGAATTCACACACTGCAACAGCTCCATCCCCTGCACCCATAGATGAAGAAGCAATAAGAACAATGAAAGTATTCTTCTTTCTTTAGTTTCTATTTTAATCCATGTTTATCATTCTTAACAACCTCTAGATCAGCTGCAAGATGAAGCCACTCTTGATTTGTATTGATCCAAAACACTTTCTGAAGTGAATTGATGTGACCAGTGACTGAATATAGTTCCTCGTAGCTGTATCCAATACTCCCTAACTTATTTTCGCCATCTCCTTGTGGAATATTATAGTTCCCGACATCTAAGTAGGCTGCATCCTCATTTCCCTTTGCTTTGTCTGGATTCTGTTTTACTCGAAACCAAATCATCAGACAACATGAAGATGAAGCAGTTACTTCATATCAATATCAAACTATTGTAAATTTGATATTTACCAGTCATTCCCACAAGCCAGCATGAGTGATTTGCTTAGGAATGGTCACATCTCCTATGGACATTGAGTTGTTTGTATTTCCTGCAATCCCAAAATGGACTATCCCTTTCACACTGAACACATCTATCATCTGTTGTGTTGCTGCTGCTGCATTCACCTGCACATTTGCCCTTGATAACATTTACTAACTATATTGTTGTGAATTAAACTTAGTTTTGACTAAATGATTAATTTGGTATTGTTTAAAAAATCATCATGAAATTTTAAAATAACTATATAGAACAACACTATCTGTCTACTCTTTTTAGTCTTTTATGTAAGAAAATAATAACCAAATAAACTATATTTGATTTTATGAAGTGTTGCACGTTACTCACCATTCCTTCCCCACATCTGACAAACACAACCTTCTTCCCATGAATCTTCCCAATCCGAAAACGTCTCCCTGTATTCATTTACTCATAAAACTATTTACATATTCATCTCAAATGGAGGACTCAAGATAGAAAATAAAAGAAACCATTCAAATGGTGATTAAGCTCAGTAGATACCAGAGAGATCCAAGAAGGGAATAGTAGGATCGGGTCTGAAGTCAACACTGCTCATAAAAGCATCTTCTTCAGTCACAAAGACCGTCACGAGACCAATGTAAGGTCCTCTGCGGTTGATTTTTCTGATGGCAGTGGCGGATTTTAGTTTCTGTGAAGGTGTGGGTGAAGCAGGCAAAACGTGGAAGGAAGAGATGATGAAGATGATGATGAAGAGCTGAGGAAGAAAAGAAAGATTGTGGTCCTGGGAAGCCATATGATTGGTGGGTCTGAGATTTAAATCCCCAGCTCATGTGTACCCATATATAGTTAGGCATCCAACTCCAACCTCTACAAAGCTCACATGAACGGAAACTAAGTATGATGATTCTTCTTTCCACGTGATTCTCGTTGAATAAATTTTATCAAGGGTAAGTGCATAAATAAATAAGAAAACTGCTTATTTATCATACCTAAAGAACCATTTTTTTTTAAATAAAATATTATATTATATTAAAATCATCCCGAACCGGAACCAATTTTATAACTTATAAGAATTGTATACAACTATAATTTACAATATAGTTGTCAGTTATACAACATGCAACTGATAAAACTCAACCATGACATATAGGCTAGCTTAATGGTTTCTGTAATTAGTGTCACCATGACGTTATAGTTCGGATTCAAACATACATAATGGATTGTATCATTGTATTTTGTTAACAAAAAAAGGTACACATATATATATAAATAACCTTAACCTTCTTGTATTTATCTTTGTTCTCCCTTTAAGAGATACCATTTAAGAGATACAAACGAGAAGGAATAATATGAGAAGATGGAAATACAAGAAAGAGAGCTCTAATTAATCATATGATCTAGAACCATCCAAAAGGAAGCAGCAGGAAGAGATATCACCTAGTGAGGTTGAAATCTCAACTAATGGGAATATATACGTTATTTTCTACACACTTGTACAGAAGTTATTTTCTAAACTAAGATGTTTATGAAATCTCAATTATTAATTATATTACAACATCTATAATACTATTTTCTAGATTCTTTTACAAGTCCCGTTAAGCTTAAGGTGGTGACAAAATACAGACGGAGACAAGGGACCGTCGAGCTGAGGGACCCAAAATAGACGTTGAAATGAATGACGTAACTGGATGACTGTTGGGGGAATATGAGTTAATGATGTTTGTTTGTTTGGGCTTAAAAAAATCTATGGCCTTTGAAGTGACCAACAAAAGCTTCATCAACGTTTGGAGCTAGCTAGGGCAGCAGCGGAGGCTTGATGGATGCAGGAGCATCAAGGAAAAGTGGAACACTGGGAGTCTGAGAGACTGCGGTGATCAAGACGGCCCAACGGTGATTAAGACTTTGGGATATTAAACCTAGTGGCTAGTGTTATTGAATCTTATAGCATACTATGATACTATCAATATCTAAAACACAAGCGAGAGCCTAGTGATTCTAAAATGCTTAATATAGATGAGTAAGACTTTAGGATATACATAACCTCATCTTAGTGATTCATCTTAACCTCATCTTAGTGATTCATCTTTTTGCATCACCTTTGGTTGTCTTTTATGATCTAACTTGCATCATTTCCCTGATCATAAACTGCATTTCCCTTGTTTACTCTTTGCATGCATGCTTGCTTAAGTTTAATTACCTTGTCTATTTTCTTATACTTAGCTACATAAATTATTTAACGAAAAAACAAGTTGTTTAGTGTTAATTTAGCTCAATTTACCTATTTGTACTACGCAACTTTTGGTCTTTGTGGATTCTACAACCTTTTTGGTACCGGGATATTATAATTTTGCACTTGCGGGATCGTATTTAAATCTCGATCAAATTGGAACTTTTAAGAGACTTTATAAAAGATCATTGCACATTTAGGGATATGAAAGCTTTGCCATGACAGTAGAGCGATTCCTTTATCTTTCCTATTCCTTGTATCTACTTTTTTTTTAAATGTTTGCTTTCCTTCATTGCAATTTCCATTATGCTTAGTGAGTATATATATCTTAACGTTTAATGGGTTATGATTAATTGATCAAGTTCAAAAGTAGGAGTATTGATTCTATACGCTTAGTATAGAGGTGATTAAGATTTCGTAAAAAAAATTAATCTCAATATTGATTCTCCAGCAAACTCAAATGTCAATCCTTATGCATTGTATTGATTGCATTCCATGATCAAGCCTGTATCTTTTCCTTAATCTAAAGTCTTTTCTATTTGGTAGTCAGTTGACATTTAGCTATATTTATTTGTTTTAAATAATTTATATTCTTTGAATATTTCATTTTCCAATGCTTGTTAGTATCCCTATAAACTCAAGCAGTAGTATAAATTTGCATTTACGGTTAAATCTAGAATATTATATACATCTATCCTTAAAAACACAGTTTTAATTCTGAGCTATATATTCTAAAACTTTATATTTAGTTTTCGGGCTGAGCACGACTCATCTCTTTGCAGCTATTTTAACTTTTTTTCTCGGAGCTGAGTGTTCTCTCCCGATCCAACAATGAATCGTCTCTTTACTTTATTCTTCATCGCACTGATAGCTCTTCTCTGCCTCCATCATCGTGTTCTCGCATCTTCTCATTTCGAAGGTTTCGATGCTGAAGACGATGATGTTTTAGACGATTCAACTGAGCTTCACCACTCGCTTCGTCCTCCTCTTCTGACTCAGTCTGAGTCAACGGTTCTAGATCTACAACCATCGTCCGATTCCGATTCTACTCCGGTATTTAATTCGGATCCTCCGACTCAGTCCACTTCCCGGAATCCCTCTCCCACCTCGTTCGATTTCTGGGATGAAGATGAGTTCGAGGGATTGCCGGAGGAGGAAAAAACGGCGGAATCTCCGGTTATTTCCGGAAACACTTCTCCATCCGATCCACAGACGTCAGATCCGGAATCTGCTTCAGAAACTTCAGATACTGAAATTCCGAGGAAGAAACAGTCGTACACGGTGGAGATCGTCTGCGTCTCTATCTTGATTGGTTACGCAATCAACTACTTAACTGGAAAACGTGAGAATGAGAATCTCGCTTTGGCTTGGGCTTCTAAATTTGGTCTTAAAGATACGATTTTTGAGAAGAACTTCAGTTTGGTTGGAGTTGGTGAAGGAGAAGACTCGCCGTTGTTGCTGAAAGAAGCGACGAATGTGTTTAAGTTCTACGCCAGCGGGCGTAGGTATTGCAATGGGTTGTTGGCGACTATGGAGCTTAAGAGCAGACACGATCTGATCTCGAGGCTATTTAACTCGGTGGTACCTTGTAAAGATGAGATCAGTTTCGAAGTTTATATGAACGATGAAGCCATGGATCACATCGTGTTTGCGATGGCGAGGAAGAAGGCGGCCAAATCGATGCACAAGGAGCTGAGGGATCTGCAGAGATTTGGAGGGATGGTGCCAGTTCCCGGCGGGAGGAAGTGGGTTTCGGAGGACTTAGCTGTGGTCTCTGAGTCTAAGGAAGTAGCTGGGGATATGATCACAGATGTTGCACTTGATCAGGTCAGATACTGAATCTTTTTGGGTTTTCTTGTTGTTTGATGATTGACGGTAATAGCAGTTTAGTTTAGTTATAGTTTAGTTGCTTCTTGGACTTCTGCTTAAACATCTAATGGATGAGTATGCAAGGTCATAGGAAGTTTTGAGAGATTTAACTGGTTATTTAGGCCCTGCCCTCATTCGTGACTTAGTCACTTAAACGTTCTGCCTATTGTGTTGTGTTTATGGTTAAACGACATAGATTTATCGATTCTCATGTTAATAAGAAAAATGAACTATTTTTAAGCCAAAGAGACGTGCTTAATCAGAGTAAGAATTAAGAACTGTGATCAGTTAGCTTGGAAGTTGGAACTATAACTGGCAAGTTCCAATTGCTAAGAACCATACAACTTCTTTTTTTGGTGTGAATACCAATTGGGCTTGTCTCTTTGTCAAACTGTACAGAGATGTGGGGTAAAAACTTATGATGTACGTGTACTACAGAATTTTCCTTATGTTCCTCTTGTTAATGATATGTTTAGGCCAGATGGTAGTGATGTGTTGAAAGAATATCGCTAACTGTGCTCGGAATGTAATAAGGCTGAGATAATTTTGGTGTCATGATGTTACTCTGGCTATAATTGCAGTAGCATTTGATACTCTGTTTATCACTAATCAAAGAGTAGCATCTGTACATGACAGTTAACAAATGCTGTTGCTACGGTCTCGCTAGTGTTTCATTGCCATAAATTTAAAATATATATCCCAATTTTTATATGTCAATAATGACACAGTTGCCTTTAGTGAATTGGTACATGATGATCTACACCCACTCCCGCTATCTATGTCCTCTTCTGTAGATGTGGAATATGGATCTCGATTTTATTGGACTGAGATTGTTCAACTTTTGCTTATTGATGTGTGGTTTTTGTATCTCCTCATATTATCTGTTATACTAATCAAACTTCAACTATGCACGTGCTCTGTAGGTTTTTGGTGACAAGTCTTTCGAAAAGTTTGGGAAGTATTTCATTTCAATGCATTTTTCGGACCAACTTCCTGGCAAACACAGGAAGATGCTGCTTTTCAAGTTTGCCCTGCCTGATGCTAAAAACATGGATGATATGGTTCGGTTGGTAGCGCTAATCCCATATTACATTGACTTAGTTGGACGATACAAGCTCAGCTCCCAGGTAAAGGGGCAAACTTATTATCACTTGCCATTTAATCGCTATTTGTGACAGGTTGAATAAAATCAAATTTCTGTATACAGGCACGAAACAAAACCGATGGTGCTAGGCAAAAGGCAGCTCAGGAAGCTTACAAGGAACTTCAGAATGTGAGGCAAGAGGCATTGCTGAGAAAGAAAGCCGAAAAGAAGAAAATATTGGAGGAGGCAGAGGCAAAGCTTAGCGCCGAGGCTCTAAGGAAGAAAGAAGCAAAAGAACGTACACGCCAGATGAAAAAATCAATGCCAAAAGTTAAGATGAGTCGTGGTCACTAGATACTAAGCATAGGGACATCTCTCTAAGGTCACAGTCTCATGTTTGCCCTTTGGAATAGCTATTTGTTCCTTCTACTCCCTTTTTAGCCCTTTCGATTAGATCTTTTTTTTACTTTCATGGATCTCTCTATTTGCAGTTGATTTTAACTTCATTACGGTTTCCCTTATAGTGGCACAGAGACTAAGCTTCGGATAATCCTTGGGGACCTCTTTGAATCATAAGTTGAGTTTTGAAGTTATAGGCCTCGTTTCTTGTTCACTGAAAGTAACTTCCATTATTCTCATTTGGTTATGCAAAACAAGAGTTACAACAGAAATATTAATGTCAGAAGACATATGTAGAGTTACTGAATAATCAACACAGAATCATAGGGCCAATACAGACGGAAGTTTACCTCAAAGCTTTCTGCTGGAAAGGCATCCATTGATGGGGATGAGACATAGGTCCTTTATCTTACGAGTTATGATAAAAAATCAGAGAAAGTAAATGCACACAACAGCAGCCGGTGATCACCGAGGATAGTCATAATGTAGAATGAATGAGTGGCTAATTTGCTTTGACGGGTCGAGTAAAGACGCTGAATCGACTGTAGCAAATCTTGAGAAGAGAAGTATGGAATCAATTGGTAGCTGATATGGTAGGTAACATTGTGCAAGATTTTGTGTTTGGGTTCTTAATTAGCTTCTAGCAGACTCAGCTGGGCAATTAGAGTAAACAGAACTCAAGATCTTGCATATTAGCTAGCAACTGGCTACAGAGTGGCTGCATTTTGCGGATCCAACAGCTATCGTCTTGGGGAAGCCGTAAAGCAATTAACTTAGCATGTCTTAAGGTTACTTAGAAAATCTAAACAGAGTTGCATATGTAAACTTACACACGTTTTAATACAAGTAAAACGGATGTAGAGAAAGTAGTTTATAAACTTGTATTGCCATGGGCTGCTGGCGACCATGGAGCTTAAGAGCAGACGCGATCTTATCTCAAGGCTCTTCAACTTGGTGGTGCCTTGTAAAGATGAGATCAGTTTCGAGGTATCACATCGTGTTTGCCATGGCGAGGAACAAGGCCGCGAAAACGATGCACAAGAAGCTGAGGGATCTGCAGAGATTCGGAGAGATATTACCCCTTCCCGGCGGGAGGAAGTGGGTATCGGAGGAGTTAGCTGTGATCTCTGAGTCTAAGGAAGTAGCTGGGGACTTGATCACAGATGTTGCACTTGATCAGGTCAGATGATTGACCATGGTCCATGATAGTAGTTTAGTTTAGTTTCTTCTTGGAATTCAGAGTTCAGCCAAAACATTTCAGTTCATAGGAAGTTTTTGACTTCATTTTACGTTGACCTCATCGGTGAATTAGTCACTTAAGCGTTTCTGTCTAATATGTTGTGATTGTCATAAAGCGACATAGTTTTTTTAATTACTTTCCTTATTGTTGCGTGAGTTTTTATATCTCCTCAAACTATGTTACACTAATATAAGAAATTTATGTGTAGGTTTTTGGTGACAAGTCGTTTGAAAAGTTTGGGAAGTATTTCATGTCAATGCATTTTTCAGACCAACATCTTGGCAAACACAAGAAGATGCTCTTTTTCAAGTTTGCCTTACCTGATGCACAACACATGGATGATACGGTTCGGTTGGTAGCCCTAATTCCGTATTATATCGACTTAGTTGGAGGCTACAAGCTCGGTTCCCAGGTATTTGGGTAAACTTATTTCCACTTACCATTTTATCGTTATGTGTGAAAGGTTTAATAAATCAAAATTTCTGTATGCAGGCACGGAACAAAGCCAATGGTGCTAGGCAAAAGGCCGCTCAGGATGTGAACAAGGAACTTCAGAATGTGAGACAGGAGGCATTGCAGAGGCAAAGGCTCTAAGGAAGATAGAAGCGCAAGGTACACGGTACACGCCAGATGAAAAAGTCAATGCTGAAAGTTAAGATGAGTCGCGGTCACTAGACTCGAGCAGAGCTGCATAGGGACATTTCTTTGCTCACAGTGTGCCACTGGAATAATAGCTATGCTTTCTAGTCCTTTCGATTAGATATTTTTCTTACTTAGATGAATCTCTCTACTTGCAGTTGATTTTGACTTCATTACTATTACCCTTAATAAGGGTCCCTTATAGTGGCTCCAAAGAATCCTCTTGAACCTCTTTATATTATAAGTTGAGTTCTGAAGCGGTAGGCCTCGTTTCTTGTTCACTCAAACTAAACATCCTTTAGTCTCCGGTTAGTTATGAAAAATGAAGTATTTTAATGGCAAAAGTCAACAGAATACCAGGGGCAGTCCAGTCATTGCATTCCAAACGTCACTTTAGCCAATGCGAGGATAAAACTTACACAACTTTGCACTGAGCTCTAATGGCAGCTGCAACGACAAAGCTAGCGAGAAATCTGCAACAAAAACGCACCTTCGTGAACGCGAGAGTCAAATGGGTCTGTGACCCGTACCTAGACGAAGCTGTTCAGCGAGAGAAAAACCTCAAGCAACTACTCTCTCTCAAGGATCGAATCGTATCGTCTCCTTCGAAATCACTCCCTCTCTCTTCCCTCTCACTTCTCAAACCTCTCGTCAATCTCCATTTAACCGCCGCCGCGTTTTTCCAGAAACACCGTTCTGTCTTCATTACTTTTCAGCCTTCTCCTTCGCTTCCTCTCCACGTCCGCCTCACTCCAGAAGCCCTCAGCCTCCACGGAGAAGAAGAGACGATTCACCTCTCGCCGCCTCACCGCAATGTCACTGTTCAACGGTTAACCAAATTCTTGATGCTAACGGGAGCCGGAAGTCTCCCTCTCAATCTCGTCGATCGTTTCAGTTTCGATTTAGGTCTCCCTCACGATTACATCACTTCGCTGATCTGCGATTACCCGGATTACTTTGAAGTAACGGAGATTAAAGATCGGTTAACCGGTGAAAAGACGATTGCTTTGTCGCTTTCTTCGCGGCGGAGCAGCCTCGCTGTGTCGGAAATGGAGAGAAGAGAAGCTACCATTGATGGGTCTCGTGTGAAAAAGGGGTTGCGCATAAGGTATTCGATGAATTTCCCCAAAGGGTATGAGTTGGATAAAAGAGTGAAGAATTGGGTGGAGCAATGGCAAAATCTTCCTTGCATTTCATCTTATGAAAACGCATTTCACTTGGGGCCGAGCAGTGATCAAGCTGAGAAGTGGGCGGTCGCAGTACTTCATGAGCTTCTATGCCTCTTACTATCGAAGAAGACTGAGACAGAGAATGTGCTTTGCTTAGGGGAGTATTTAGGGTTTGGGATAAGGTTCAAGAAGGCTTTGGTGCACCACCCGGGTATATTTTACATGTCACACAAGATTCGCACTCAGACTGTTGTCTTAAGGGAAGCTTACCACAAAGGTTTTTTGCTGGAGAAGCATCCATTGATGGGGATGAGACATATGTACATTTATCTTATGAGCAAATCAGAGAGAGGAAAAAAACGAGACTCTGTTCATGGATTTGAGAGAAGCAACCTAAAAAAGAGAGTAATCAAAGCTTGTGAAGATGGTGCATAGGTGATCATAGAGGATAGTCATATAGCCGGAATTCATAATGTAGAATGAATAAGTTGCTACGATTGGTCAAGTAAGGACAGCTGAATTGACTGTATGGAATCAATTGATTGTTGATTTTGTGTTTGGGTCCTGAATTAGCTTCTTGCAGACTCAGCTGGGCAATTGGAGTAAACATAACTCAGAGATTTTTCCCTGAAAACTTGAAGGATCTCGCATCTTAGCTAGCAACTGGCTACAGAATGGCTGCATTTTGCGGATCCAACAGATATTGTCTTTGCACGGGAAGCGGATTGACTTGGTGTGTCTTAAGGTAACTTAAAATGCTTAACAGAAATGCATATGGAAGATTTTATACTGAATGGCATTACAAGCAAGTTTAACGGATGCAGAGAAAGCATGAAGCAATTATAAAGCTACATAGGTTGGGAGACGCATGTATGCTTGGAAAAAGCATATGGCAAGAGAAGAAGAAAGTCATAAGTAAACCATATGACAAGTATGAGTTATTATTCCCACCAATTTCTTACAATAATTGTGTTGTGCACCTGCCCTTAATTATCAGAGTTTACCAGTTGTTTCATTTTAAGTATTTAGCACTGAGTGTATTATAAGTTTATGACCTAGTAGAACATATTATAAGATTTGCTTGCGTCAAATAATTTTACACTCAATCAACTACATAGTTTAATCACTCTTAATAAAATAAGAAGTAGATGAGAAATGGAGAAGAAGGAATAAACATAGACAAATTAACACGAAATGATCACACAAACGAATTAGTCAACCACCTTTACCCAATAGTTTATATGTGTATTTGCCTATTTGGAAATAAATAAAAGAATCTAACGGCGAGCTCCGTCTCCGGTGACTGGATATCCGATACCGTGCCTTCTCGCCGGGAAAACCATGAACAGCATGCCACACATAACCCCAACACCCATCGGAACAATATCCAAAACCTTCTTGGTTCCTTGCTCCGGCGCCGGATAAAAACAATCAACAGTGTTCTTGTCCCTTAGAGCCACCGCAACGAACACAAGAACAGACAAAACAGCGTGGATCCAGTCAACGACCTGCATCCGGTATTTACTGAGATCAGGCAAACCCACACCGGAAGGGTCAGGGTAGTCAAAAACCCACATGCCCTTGTGAGTGACGAACCCGTAATAAACATTACCGTCTTCAGCCATGACGCTATCGGTGAAGGAGCTGAGGAAACAAGAGATAGCTAGGAGCGTTAAGAGCACTGTGGTTAAAACGTGAGTCGGGTAATCGCAAGAGCCGTTGGATGTGAAGACGGGCATGAGGAACTGGAAAGCTAAGAGCGTTCCGGTGGGAAGGAGATTGGCTAGGTTTGCAGCTGACGTTAGCGTCTGTGACATGGCACGCTGAGTGGTCGAAGGCTGTCTCTGTAGCCGTGGTTGTAGAGGAGACTCCGATTGGTCTTGCGAGCCATTTGGCTGCGGGTTTCTTTGCGTCAGGGACGATGATGAAGACATTTTTTTTTTCGTTTTTTCTTTCTTTCTATTTCGTTGTTCTGTTTGCGTGGAGAATTAAGGGAAGATTATGATCGAAATATATACAAATTAAAACGTGCGATTAAGTTTTGAAAATGGTTGATAAAGTTCCTAATGTATTGAAATGACAAATCAACTAAGCCTTTTATCAAAAAAAGAAATGACAAGTCAACAGGCGAGGGCGAGTCTTAGTCGACTCATTCTTAAAAACTCAGCCTCCCTTAGTTAAGACTTTCAAACGTGTTTCAAAGTTATTTATTCTTACGTGACCTTCCAACTTTTTTCTAAAATATGCCCTAACACTTGTCCAATTTTATGTTTGCGTGCAAGTAGTATTAATTTTGCTTTGACCAAGTCCGTAAACTAGTTATTGAATTTAAAGATTTGACTTTTACAATAGATTTTAACAGATTTTGAAAAATATAAAGGCTCGTGGATTTAGGTGCACTGTGTAGTTAGTTTGCTTCCTCTTGTGAACAAAAATATCTGGTACAAGGATAGGAAATGTACAAGACATAACTTCCTACCACACACACATACACACCGTTACATTACAAATGACAAAGGTTGAAGAATGTACACAGACACAAACACACCACCCATCCTAATTTCCGTCTTCCTCTTTAACCTTTTTGAACCAGACAATCACCATTTCTCTTAACCTTCATAGGGTTCCTCAATCGATTCATCTTCCAATATCGCAGTCAATAGGGAATACTTCACCTTCAGTGAGATTTTGCCTTTCTCCACCAATAATCTTGCACCCGATACAACCCAATACCCGGGTGATTCTTGTGGTCCCCTTGTCATCTCACTTGTATCCACAAATTTCAAAAGTTTGGGAGCTTGTGTCGATACTGGTGGTCCGCCAGGATAGATAGCCGAGTTTATATTCACATCTGCTGGTCGTGGTGGTGGCTTTTGAGCTGCAGTGAAGTGATGACTTATTAGCGTTGAGATCAGTCCTGATTTTGGAGCAAAACCCACCGCTTCATCCCATTCAGAATTCTTTACAAGTTTCACTCCCACAACTTTCGAGAAACAAAGGTGCAAGAAGAGCACGTTCTTGAATCCATGGCTCTCTACATGAAGCTGAGCACCTGTTACTACCGAAAGATCGTCTTCTGATTCGACGGGTGCTGTGCAGACGTGAGAGTAGTTCTTCCAGTTTACTTTCTCAAAGTATCGACGATCATGAGACTCTTGTCGGATACTTTTATTTGGATAATCTTCGAGCTGATATATCTTGGGAAGAGATGAAAGGTGCTGCAAATGAATTGCCAAACGGTTGCTTCTTCTACCTTCTAGGTAGAGCCGCATGCCAGTGATTGGCCTCTTACCAACATCAACCTGAAATCACGTAAACGAGAAACAAAGATCTCAAGACTTGGGACACTAAACAAAATCTGAACCTCAAGGCCTGCAGAATCGTCCATACAGTGTTAAAGAGATCAGACTTGACTGGCCAATAAACCTGCAACCTCCATCAGCAAGCTATATATATTTAGGGATGAAACGAACCCATACCGGAGTGGTATTCACGTATAGCTTAGGTCCAAAGAAACTGAATTGCAGAGACGCACAACTTTGTTGCTTCCGTTGCGGACCAAGAGGAAGTTCACTAAACACTGGTGCCCACTGCCTTGGTAGCTGAAACTCCAAAAACTGATGTAGCTCTGAAATCGGTGGCTTATCTACAAAAACAAACCTCAAATAATATTGGATTGTGAACCCAAGGCTTTTCTTTTCTAGTATGTTTCATTTTATGCAAACCATAACAAATGGCAAAAAAATATTAGTATTTTGGACTAATTAAAACAGAGTAATCTTTTTGGTTTTACTAAAATTTTAATTATGCTTTCATTGAGAGGAGAAATATTAAGTAATGCACTTATTCATCAACCTATTTAAACAGGTGTACTTGGAGATTATGAAACTTCTAACTGTAACTCCAGAAAGACTAACACAATTTCTGCTATCGCAAAAAACAAACAAAAAAAATCACATTTTTACAAGTAAAACATTTTCAGTTCTCCATCAAAGTTTTTGGCTAAGTGCAAGCCTTCTGTTTGTATTTGGCGTTAAGGTTTAAAATTAACAAAAGGGGCTTTAGGATAAATTTCTCATTTGGAATTATACTGTTCTTACCTATATCAAACTTCAAATCCAAAGGTAGAAAAAACCACTACTTTGAAGAATAATCCAATAATGATTAAAAATGCACACAGGGAGAATGATATGTGGAATAGGCTTACATCTTAGATACAGGTTTATGGCATGGCTTAAGAATCCACTTCCTGGAACTCCATTTAGCAAAGACGTAATTGGAATAAAGGACATTGAGATAACATCAGGCTCCATCTGAACTGTTTGCAGCCATTCATTATGCGTTAGATTTCTATTATTGTTTCCACCTCGCCTTTTACCCATGAAAACAATGTCCTACAAATACATGTAACTCATGAGAAAAGAAGCTAACACACACAATAACATGTCTTTTATGATTAGTTATGGTACCAATAGAAATTACCTCCTTATTTGCATAAGAGCCCAATGAACTGGTATCTGCAAATCTCAAGCGTTGCTCCTTAGTTTCCACCTGAAACAAGGGATTAAAAACAGGAATTACAGGCTTGAGAGTTGCAACACTAGATTGTTAGTCTAATTCTTCTAGATGTCAAATAGCCACAGCACATCTGACATGCAGTCAAAATATTAATAAGAAAGTTTTGAAGAAGGGGAAAAAACAATAATAACTGTTTCACAGACCTTACTACTTGCTTGTGTTCTTTCTGAAGCCATATTATTCTTTCCGCTAGCTTCCACAAACCTCTTATCTGCCACCTCTTTTAACCTTTTCTGAAGATCATCAGGTTGAAGTTTTGAGGAGTGTTGCTGTTTCGCATAAATCACATCTTTCCCTCCCATATTAACACCAACAATTATATGCGTCCCATAAAAATCTATAAACCTGTCAAAGAAACATTGAATAAGTGTTAGTTCTAAACCCCCGCCTCCAATTAATAATTAATTGCTGCTAATGGAACAATGCAGGTAACAAGTAACAGAAACAGTTTCGCCCAGATATAAAGGAACTGGGCCAAGGAAATGAATTGCAAATCGCCTGAAAGAATCTGGACTAATACACATAACTATTGCAACAAAAATCCCATCAAAATATCGATTCTTGCCATGTTATTGCCATACTATCAAAAAATTTCATAGAAGAACTACAGCTGTAAGTAACTTTCCAATAGAATAATATAACCCTATTATGAAGACAGCACATCACCTTGCTAATGCAGCAGGGTCCCATGAAGATGGGACGGCCTGCTTTACATGCTCACGGAGAAGCAATTGAGATTTGTCCAAAGCAACCGTGTATAATGAGATGAATATCCCATCAAAAGCAAGGTTTTTGGTATAGGCTGCATCTTTCTGCCAACAGCTTGAGAATTCAAACATCGCATTGAAGAGACCTGATGGTATTTTACCAGCCAGAGATACTTCCTGATTAAACTGCTCTGCCATCTAGAAAACCAAAAGATAAAATATAAATAACTAAGCATCCAGAACGCTATGTAGGAAACTCAATCTCTAGATCATAGCTGAGAGGACTGACAGTATAAATTCACGAGTAATGTACACAGAAACTAGCTAAAGGTTTCAACATATGGGTCTCTTAACTACTCAAAACCTACAACAACACAAACCAATACTTGATTGACCAACATAAAAATTCAAACAAGGGTACAAATATAAAAAAATTACCTGTTGGAAAGGAAGAATATCAGACCTAAAACGCATGCGCTCCCCTTTATCGCATTTGATAGACTTTGAAACATTAGGGATTGAGATTCCACCAGGTAAAACAATCTCACAATTGTCATCACCGTCTTTAATGTCAAGTAATCTTGAATCTTTAGAATCTCCTTTGCAATACTTCAACCGTACATCAATAGCTAGATCATAACCGCAGCCAATTGATCCAATCGCAACTTCAGCTGCTTTCGAAGCTGGTAGCCGAAGTGCCATGCTTCAGCTCAACGCTTCTTTTGGCAAAACTAAAGTCAACAAAAGAGTATTAATTAGCCCAGAAGAAGCACAAAACACAATTATAGCAAATTTGGATTTTTCTGGAAAATGTTATACAAATTGAAAATTTTCCATTTTTGGTGTCAAAGAGAGACCCAGAAAATCTGAGCAATAATCAAAATCGTAATTTCCAAATATAATACCAAATCGTAGCTCAATGACCTAGAAGAAGAATCTAGGAAAAACGACCAAGTCCAAGTGTCTCAAAAATAATTCAACAGAAGCGGAAAAAGTCAATGGTAAGACTGCAAAAAGCTTGGCCTTTGAAAGAAGAAGAAAAAAAAGAAGTTTCAGCTCAAGTACGTTTTTTCAAACATATAACTTCAGGAGAATCGTTAAGCTAGACATCGCCGACAGAGTTAAAAAACCACGATCTAAACGAACGCTGAGAAGAATCCTCGATGGAGACGAGCAACGTGGATTAGGATTAAGGAGAGATTTGGGAAGGAAGGAGGAAGAAGAAAAGTCGGAATCCGAGGGCAGTAAATTAGGTTTTGTTAATATGTTTTTGTAAAATAATCAAAGTGATAAAGAAGGTGGATGGTAACGGGTGAAGTAAAAATTACTAAAAAAACAGTTTTGGTTTTTGGTGAAGGAAGAAAAGTCCACTGCTGGTCAAAAAATGGGGAATTGTGTCTGGCCATTGATCTTCTCTTCCATTGCATTTTTAAAAAACTTATATATATGTGTGTGATGATGATTTGACAGCCTGTTTGTTAAATTATACATGCTTTGCTGGGATTTTAATTATTTATTTTTTCTATAAAGAATTTTAGTATGGTGACATGACATCAACGACAAAATATTTTCTTACTCGAAACTTGTCATATTTCAAAGAGAGATCTACTAAAAAGGTGGAGATGTGATCAATTTTTTAAAAACAAGTTACCTGGGAAGAGGGAAACCTAAATTATTGGACAGTTGTTTAGTATGAAGATTTTTTTAGTAATATACGTTACAGATATATATGCTTTTAATTTGGGTTTCTAAATCACCAGAATTTCAATTTTTTTTCTTTTATATACAGTATTTGAACTAAAAAAATCCTCAAAGTTTTTTTTCAATTGAGTTACCACATTTTGATAAAGATTCCAAAATCAATGTTTGAATAATTCAAGATCTAGCTTGGAACTTTAAATCCAATTAGAATACACATTTAGTTTTTGAATACGTGAGCCTACGTATACGTTGTCTTGAACTATCCGGTTTTGACTTTTGTATTATCAAATAGTACTAACATTTTTGATATCATTGTCAGAAATTTAATCAAACGACAAGCGTGTGTTAACGTTATTATGCATTGGATACTAAAATTGATGTGGATTGACTCAGAAGCCCCACTTAGTTTAGTTGTGCTTCTTAATTGCAGTACCGTGTAAAATGGATGGATGGATGGATGGCCAACAAGTGTTTGTGAGTTTGACACCTATCCTAGAGATTTCTCTCATGAGAAACATCTAGACTTTTCACTAAAGCCCACCTCTCTTAGACCATATGCAATAGGAAGGAAAATTATATGTTTTTATGTGCAATAGCAAGGCAAATTCAAAAGACAAATTGCTAAATAATTCAATAAAGACAAATTTTGCCTTCCATGAAATTCTGACCGGTCCCGCATAATTCAAATTTCTATTCTTTTTAAATATTATTTTTACCCAATAATTAATCAAAATAAAATAAAAAATTATACCATTGTTTTTTATTTTTTATTATTTATAAATAGAACCTATGTTTATATCATTTGAACACCAAAAAAAATCTTAAGTTTAACACTCTCTTTTTATTTTTTCTCCTACATTTGGAACAACCCTCAATTAAGAATATCAATATTTATTTTTAAGTTTATTATGTATGTTTGGTTTATTTTATTAATAATAATGAGTGTTGTTTATTTATTTAGAAAATAAATATATTATTCGAAGTATTAAAATTATATATTTTTATATATTAATAAACTCTAATTAGAAAATAAATATTATATATCATTTTTTTAAGTTATAAAAATTATTTATTGTGATTTTAAAGATAAAATAAATAAATATAGTTTGATATATGATGAAACGATGTAGAAGAAAGAGAAAATGAGTTGGAAAAAAAAATATTGATTTGCCTTGCTATTGTAAAGTTGGGTGTGAATTAAAAAATGAAATAATGTGAAAGAAGAATAAAATGATGTGGAAAGAGTATAGGAAAGAAAATTTGACTTGCTATTGGAGATGGTCTTACCATGTGTGTCTCAAAAGCTACGGGTCACTTATAGCCAAAATTCTTCGAAATTTCAGATATGTTTTACGAGAATCAACTGAGGTATGATGATGGTATTGATGGTGCATGGTAATTTTAAATTGATTACACTGATTTTGGATGTAGTCAATCAAATGCTTGCTTATATACGATTCGAAAAGAACTACTCTTATTTGATGTTTTCTCTTATGAAAAACTTAGTGTTAGCAAAAAATGTTTCTTACCATAAATATATTGACTGTTTCACAATGTAAACTTGCATTTTAGGAAGATGATCAATGGTTGGATGAAATATGGTATTGGCCTTTTTTTTTTACCAATCTACTGATAATACTTAGGGAAATTTCTAAAAGAGGAATTCTTTCATAATTTTATTGTAAAAAATTAGACCTCTATATGTTCTAATACTTATGATAACAAAATATTGAATAGCATATTAAATTTGCGAGGAAATAGTGCACTAAGTTCAAGATGATGATTTTATGAACATTTTGTGGTCATGTACTGAATTTAATTGTTAATGGTGTTTAATAGATAAAAGTGTTGTTTGTTTTTTGTTAGTAAAAGTGTTGTTGTTATTTGTAATATGACGGAAATATATGAAGTCATTTTATCTGAGAGTGAAAATCATTACTAAGTGAAGTTTTATATCTCATGCCAATCAAGGCTCTTAATTTTATGTGGACATTTAATCCAAAGTCTCGTTTACATATCTTAGTATTACACTAAAGTCTCGTTTACACGTTCGGTGAAGAGTCTGAAAGTGAAAAGGACCTCTAGTTTTTTTTTCTACTTTTTTGTGTGTGGTTTTAATGTTAAGAAAGAACATATATGTACACTGCTTTGATAAATCCTTGCAAATTGATATAAAAGCTTAAAGTTGCAAAATCTAAAGAACTGTTTTTTGGAAAGAAAGCATGTTATCACCACGGATCTCGAGCATTTTTTTTTTGGTCAAACATATTTTAGAGATAGCAATACTCAAACTCCAACAAAAGAGGAGAAGTTCAACAAGGGAGAGGACAAGGCTAACATAGCTAAATAAAAGCAGGTTCCGATTAAGATTTTAAGAGAAAGATGAATAATCGTCTAAAATTAAGATTTATATCATCATTCAATAATCGTCTAAAATTGAATGATGAGATAAATAAGGCAAGATCTATGATCATTATTAGTGTGGGTGTGAGATACTTTTTATGGATTCCAAACGAGAGATGAAATCACTATAGAGAAAGAAAAAAAAAACGAATTATTTTGATCTAGAGAATGTTAAGGTAACAGCATAGGAAAAAGACCGATCTATACGGTTACTCATAGCGTTACAAAGTAGTTTTATCAGTTTAGAGACGTTTTGATTAAAATATTTTAATCTCTTAAGTGATTTATATCAGAAAGAACAAAGAAATCGAACTCCATGTGAAGTGCATTGGGCTCGACGAGTCTTGCTCGAGTTTATTGCAACAAGACAATCTTGGAGTCAGTCAAGGGTAACCTTCATCTTCCATATATATAATATTCAGTTTATTCATCTTATTGGTTGTATGATATTTGTTTTTTTTATAAAGGTTACTTGTATGATATTTGTTAAATGTTATCTTTAGACAGCGTCTGTTTTTTATCGGATCCATACGTACAAAACACAACAAGGTCTCTCTATAGTAATAATAACGCAAGTGGTTTGTGAGTTCCAATAAAAGATTGTTTTTAAAAATTCTGAATAGTGTAATCTCATCAAGAAAGCAAAATACACGTTAAACCACTGATCCAAGATTCGAAACAATCGATAACAATTATAAGGATAATGTTCTTGTAGTAAACGTTTCATGAAAAAAGATCGACAGTACTCTATTCGGAAAATAACAATATATGAGATATAGAGGTAGATGAAAACAAAAAGATTTCACGAGATCCCAAAAAACCGCTTACAAGCCTTTACGAATGCTTTTCTCTTGATGCTGTTGCTCTTCTTCTTCGTCTGCACCTTGTCTTCATCTTCTTCGGCGAAAGGAAGAGGCCACGTGGCAGAGCTCTGGTCGTAGATTCTACAGTAGCGTTCAGAGACAGAGGAAGATCTTCTCATAGACATAGCAGTCTTCACTGTTGAGGGAACCGCTTGAGCTGATGCAGACACTGACCTGTTCCTGCTCAGCCTTGGTTTGATCATTTCAACAGGTTCCGGATCGGGCTTTTGGGTCTGGGGATCGACCGGGTCGGTTGAATCCATTTTGGAATAGCCACTCATGATGTGTTCTCTCTATTTCTTCTTGTTCTGCTTTTTGATAATGGATGGACTCTAGCTATAGTGTGTGACTTATAATATATAAATGTGTAGAGGTCAATGAATCGTGGAATTTTAATTACCATGAGATCCGTATAATATTACAGCTGGTGGAGATTGTAATTAACCGTTTTAACACTGGACATGTGCACTTGTCTGGCAAATGTTTTGGCATTACATTCAGGCAATGTGGATTCATACTGGTGCAGGTGTATCATCATAAATATGTTAAAAAATATTAAACGGGAGACAAAAGGTTAAATTTTGTTTACTTTTGTGGTAACTCAATACATTGTAATTAGAGACAAAATTGACTATATTTACTCATTACAAAAAAATTTATTAGTGATGAAAATATGAATTCTTAGGCCAACTGACAAATAGAATAGAATCTCTATAAATTAATACTCGATAATTTATTAACATCTATAAATTAATAAAAAAATTTGATCTTAAGTTAGACCAGTGTAATAATTAACATAATTCGATAAAATAATAAAATAATAATTTTTAAAAATCCTATGTAAATATAAGGTCTCATCAATATTATAAATTAATAATCATATAAATTTATAAAATATAATCAATATAATTTGACTCTAAAGTTGTTTGTTTATCTATAAATTTAGATTTTTTTTTATTGAAACTCATCTAATATTTTCTTAACGCATACAAAATTGCTTATATAATCTTTTTAAATTACAAAAAAAATTATGAAATATTTTAAATGTGATGATTGTTTCTTAACATGTAATGATGTCTAAATGTATTACAATATTGTCTTCTATTTCTTACTTTAAATAGATTTTTTTAAAAAATAGGAAAATCTTTCTATAAATTAATAAATAGATAAATTTATACCCTTTACAAATTAATAAAATACTTCGGTTCTAATATTATTAATTTATAGATGTTTTACTGTACATTTTATTTGTTTTCAATGTTAGCTGCTAAAACACTGTAAATTCCATAGTTTATTAAAATAGATAAAATTAATAGTTGTTTCGTCATTAATTAACAATGTATTCTTTTTTTAAGTTTTGAATTTAGCTACAAATAAACAATGAATTTTACATAGATATATATATATATATAAATTTAAAATAATTCTCGGATAAGGAAAAAAGATAAAACTTAAGATATTGATCTTTCATATTTTTTTATAGTATATTGTCTTTTCATTGATGATTTTGTGCTATATTAAGTTTTCAAATAATTATGTGATTTTTGGAAACAAACATTCGATTTTTCAAAAGACAAAATTTTAAAACATTAAAGATGACTAATTGATTACAATTTACAATAAAAAAAAAACTCTTCAAAATTAACGCTAAGCAGTAAGCACTAGTGGTGTTTGAGAAAGGCGTGGCGAGGCCGGAGAGGGATTGCAATTTGGTGGTTGCAGTCACCAAAGTTTAAAACATAATTTAAAAAGAAACCATAATTTTGCAGGTTTTAAACCCTAAACCTAAAAAGCCACGACTCGGAAATTTCAGATGATGGATGACACGGAACTACTCACTATCGGCGAACAGAAGATGGACGACGCTTCTATCGAAAATATAGCAGCTGCCGGAGCTGATTCCCCCTCGTCGGATGATTCCGGCGAGTCTGATTCCGACTCGGAGGATGAGGCCGAGTCGAATCGTCAGATTGAAACCCTGGAGTCGGAGCTCTCCGCCAATCCTTACAACTACGATGCTTATGTCCAAGTAACGATCATCCTCTACCTTCCCTTCTGCTAGAAATGTCTTTTTAGCTCACTCAGAACATCGTAGTTGAGCAGATTTTACTCATATCCATTTACGATTTCTGAGGGATCAAATGAAATGAAACTTGTTTATGCAGAAATTTCATGTTTCACTGTCAACTTCGTATTGTTCAATCTTGCTATTGCTTGTGTGATTTCAGAAACTTTGAAGCTGTGCATTGTCTTCTCTCGTGTTGGAGATGGATGGTTTTCTTGGTTATATTTTCTCTGACTTTTTTGGCTTTCTTATTTCAGTATATAAAGCTTCTCAGGAAAACAGCTAACCTTGAAAAGCTAAGACAAGCAAGGGAAGCTATGAGTGCCATATTTCCATTGAGTCCTTCTTTGTGGCTAGACTGGGCAAGGGATGAAGCTTCTCTAGCCTCTAGGTAAAATAATTTTTTACTGTTCTTTGGCTCTTAAATGATCTATTGCTCATACGTCCTGTTTATCCTGGGCTTCAGATAGTTTCCTTTGATCATTATTTTTTACGCAATTCATAACACACCCTCTGAAAGTTTTGTTATATTATCTCTCTTCTGCAGTGAAAAGGTACCTGAAATTGCGATGCTCTATGAACGGGGACTTTCTGATTATCAGGTATGGTCTTCTGTACTGGAAACAACAGCTGAAATAAAACCTTTGGTAGTCGTATATATTATTACCATATTGGTGGAAGGGTTTGTTTGATAGATTGACCGAAAAAATACTCTTATAACTTATGGCTTTTCTTTTCTGCAGTCTGTATCTCTTTGGTGTGACTACCTGAACTTTTTTCGAGAATTTGATCCATCAGTCCATGGATACACATCTGATGGTATTTCAAAAATGAGGAGTCTTTTTGAACGTGCTATTCCGGCTGCAGGCTTCCATGTTACTGAAGGCAATAGAATATGGGAAGGATATAGAGAATTTGAGCAAGGCGTCTTAGACACTATTGATGAGGCTGACGTTGAGGTTAAATCTATTTTCTTGATTTTGTTCATCTACGTTTCATTCACTGTAGTCTAGCAGCATGTTTGCAAGGTTTGTGTTCTAGGATAATTCCTAGACTAAGTGAATAGAAGTACGTTGTGGGCTGTTGCGCACAGTTTTCAGTGGAAAGAACTAACACCTTGTTATAAACAAGAGCTAGTGGTCTCTATGTTCTTAAGTAGAAAATAAGTCTGTCTGTTTACATATGTTTATAGTTCTTTTTGGAATCATGAAAATAGTTTTATTTTACAGGAGAGGAATAAGCAGATACAAAGGATTAGAAGTATATTCCACCGTCACCTGTCTGTTCCGTTGGCAAACTTGAGCTCCACCCTTAATGCTTACAAAGCTTGGGAGTTGGATCAAGGCATTGACCTTGATATTGGATCTGATGATTTGAGTAAGGTTTCTCATCAGGTTGCTGCTGCAAACAAGAAGGCACAGCAGATGTATAGTGAACGTGCCCATCTTGAAGAACACATATCTAAGAAAGATGTATCTGACATAGAAAAGTTTCAGGAATTCATGGTAACTATGGTTTATTGTGCAGTTGATATTTGTCATAAATGTTGTGTGAAAGTTGGATTGTAATGTGTCTACTATCTGTGATCATATTTTGTAAGGATTCTGAATCTGCAGACTTGGGCATGTTGTTTTACTTGGGCATATTTTGTAATTGGCTTTGATCAAGAAAAAGAAATTATCAATATGGAAACGTGATGGTTGTAATTATTTTTATAGAATTATACAAAGTTTGAGAAGGCTTCTGGAGATCCTACCCGAGTTCAAGCTATATATGAACGTGCTGTTGCTGAATACCCAGTTTCAAGTGACTTGTGGGTAGATTACACCGTCTATCTTGATAAAACTTTGAAGGTTTGTCAAGAACTAGTTATATAGCTTCTTTCTGGCCTTTTTTTATCTGTCATCTTTTCTAAATGTTCTATTTATGGAGGTTTTTCTTTTCACAATTTTTACTTGATGTGCACTCTGGACTTTCTGCTTCAGGTTGGAAAAGCTATAACGCATGCCTATTCTAGGGCGACTAGAAGTTGCCCATGGACTGGAGATCTCTGGGCACGTTATTTGCTTGCTTTAGAGCGTGGTTCTGCATCTGAGAAAGAAATCTATGCTGTAAGTCTCAATAGTTTAAATTGAAAACAAAAGAAATATAATGAAGAAAGGATACTTGCCTAACATTGATTTATGTCTGTTATCTTCCTCTTACCATCTCCTTTATGTTATGCTATGAGGTTTTAGAAAGTTGTAATGAGATTATCCTATTATTCAAATTGTTGTGCACAGGTCTTTGAGAAGTCATTGCAGTGCACATTTTCCTCCTTTGAGGAGGTACAATTTTTTCTTTCAGAAATTTTTAATCCATTTTCTAGCATGTATCCATTTCTATCCATCTTTTACTTATGAGATGTTTCTCATCAGTACCTGGATTTATACCTCACTCGAGTTGATGGCCTGAGAAGGAGGATGTTATCAACTAGGATGGTAGAGACTTTGGATTATTCCCTGATAAGAGAAACTTTTCAGGTTTGTCTGCTGCTTTTACCATCAATAGTATCTTCAAATTCCTGTTCCCAGCTTTCAAAATCTTTGTATGGTTGCAGTTATTTTTAGTTAATTGCATTCTTTTCGTAGCTTTCCATTTGAGAGGCTATATTGGTTACCGTTTTCTGTAAACATAGTGTTACTTTATTTAGCTTTTCTCCTGATTTGAACCTATTCTGAATCTCTTTGAGTTGTTAACTCAATGTTTCTTTCCTGTCAGCAAGCATCAGATTACCTAACGCCTCACATGCAAAATACAGACAGTTTACTGCATTTGCACGCTTACTGGGCTAACTTGGAACTTAATATTGGAAAAGATCTAGCTGGAGCACGAGGTGTATGGGATAGCTTTCTGAAGAAGAGGTTTGCAAGCTATATCCTCTACATTTGATTAATTACAGATTTAAACTTGAAATAATCCAGGAAGATTACAGCATTTGTCAGAACAAATCAATCTGATTCACTATGATTCATCTTACTTGGTTCTCTCTAGTGGTGGGATGCTAGCAGGCTGGCATGCATACATTGATATGGAAGTGCGTTTGGGGCATATAAAGGAAGCTAGGTCTATTTATCGAAGGTGCTATACAAGAAAGTTTGACGGGACTGGCTCAGAAGTATGCACTCGATTCCCTCTCGTTTTATGTGTTAACAGTAAATTTTTATTTTGCTATCTAAGTAGGATTTATTTAAAACTGAGAACACATTCTTTAGCTTCACATGCAACTGAAATGGCACAGTCTATTAAATGGAAAGTAGAGAAACCATATATAGATTTGGCAACTGAAATGCAAGCATTCAGATTCAGTCAGTCAATGTTTCTCTTCTATTTCCCAATGTTGATTTTTGAAGAATATCCATCTTGATTGCATAATGGTTTCTTATGGAAAACATAGCTGGATACTGGTTTGATCTATGGAATGAATCTATAGACATAGAACACCAAGGGTCACTAGAAGATATACTATTACTTCATAACTTGAGTTCATTCACTTGTGTGGAATGTGTGATTGGATAGTTAGATCTTCGAATGAGATATGCCATGATTGATCAAATGCATTTTTCATGTAAAATTGTCACTCTATCATGCTCTTTTAAATCATTTAGTTTATAAATTTTTGGAGGATAAAGTTTGTATCATAATTAAGCTATGCTCAATATAGTTCAATTGGTTCAAATCTCTTATTTTCTCTTGTTGAGTTTTTTCTGTTTTTGATGGATGAAGAAGATTTGCATTGCATGACAATTCTTTGAAACATGAGAGCGCTGTATAATTGGCATCTCTAATTTCTAAATGCCTATATTCATTTCCTAAGAAGGACAATTTTCCAGGACATATGCCAAGGATGGTTGCGGTTTGAAAGGGAGCATGGGGATTTGGAAGATTATGACCATGCAGTTCAAAAGGTATTATTGTTTACTATTTGACATTTCTAGAAAATGGTGAAGATTGATAAATTTTGTTGGTTTTGAATTATTTTGTTAACTCTGATGTGATAAATACATTAGATCGATCTGTTAAATTAAGATTTGATACATGTCTACGGCGCTGCTCATGGCTTCCTAAATTCAGTTCCCCCTATATTTGACTCTGATGTTCAGTTTTAAGAGCAATGCATTTCGTGCTAAAAACACATGCAGAAAGTTGTAGAGGCTGTAAATTATACGAGTTACTTGATTGTTGTTCGGTAGGTAATGCCACGCTTGGAAGAGCTACGGTTGATTAGGTTACAACAGGAGTCTACACCAGTCAAACCGCCAGCTGGCCTGAAAGAGCATAACTCTCAAAAGAGTACACGTGAAAAGAGAAAAGCAGGACCGAATGTAGAAGAAGAGTCTTTGGCTAAGCGGCAAAAGAGGAAGGGTCAAAAAGTGAATGAAGTGGAGGTAGAAGGTCAGAGTGAAACTGTACCAAACACAAAAAGCGTTAAAGCAGAGAATAGAAAGGCAGCTAATTCGAATAAAGAAGGGACAGAAGATGTCAAACCAGTGAAGCCGAAAGTTTATACAGATGAGTGTACAGCTTTTCTTTCAAATCTTAGTGTCAAGGTTAGTATATGAGCTTCATGTCAAATTTACCAAGATAGCCTACTGAAATTATCATTTGTGGGATTGTCTAATACAGGCTAATATTGTTGTTGGCAGGTACAAGAGGAAGATATACATAAGTTTTTTAGCGATGTTGGTGGGGTGGATTCCATTCGCATTCTCCATCACAAAGACACTGGAAAACCAAGGGTCTCTCTCTGACACACACCTTATGCATGTTTTAATGAATTATGCCAGTATGGTGGCTTAATATACTCGATGCTCTTGTGTCTTGTAGGGACTGGCATATGTCGATTTTGTGGATGATGAACACCTTGCAGCAGCTATAGCAAAGAACAGAAAGATGTTTCTTGGTAAGAAGATCAGTATAGCTCGGTCAAATCCAAAGAAGGGTAAAAAGGAATTCACTAGGCGTGGAAATGGTGAGAATCTATCTCTCTTTCTGGTTTTCCTCATTATGTCCCTGTGTGTGAATAGTTGTAACCTGGTATGATTTTGCTTCTATAGAAGGTTCTGGGAGCTCAAAGGATGCGTCCCAGATTTCTGAGAAGGCGAAAGCACCTCTTGGTGGAGAAACTGAGGGTGAAAGGCAAGGAAATGAAGTCGAGGTGAGGGGTAAGAACACGTTCGCTGTCCCAAGAAATGTTAAACCACTCGGCTACACGACACCCAAACCCAGCACAGATGAGACGCCAAAATCCAATGACGAGTTCAGGAATCTGTTCCTTAAAAAGTGAGTTTTTTGCTTGGTCCTAGTCTTCCCCTGGATACTAGTCTTATATACTTTTCGGAAGTAATCTTATGTTGTAGACCAGCAATATTGCATCTGCTACTCTCTTTTTTCAAGATAACATAGTTACATGTTTTTTTTTTCAAGACCAGCAACATTCCTCTTTACCAAATGAATTTTACATGTTTTCTTTGAAGAGGAGCTAAAACCCTTGTCATGAAACAATCTTTACATGCAAGAATTTTTACTTGTACACTTGGAATCTGTTGTGATTGCCAAACCAGAAAAGCGTATGTGTACACTTAGAAATGGATGTCACATGTCATTATTAGTGGTAGAGCCTGTGGAGCCTCTGCAAGATCGTGATAATTTAACGGTCACAAAGTTTGAAAATCCCAAAAAAGCTAAAAGAAGATTAATAGCAAATAAATAATGCTTGTTTTGTTTACTTTTTGTTCTTCAACGGTTACAATGTTACTCTCTTTTTGATACAAAACCCAAAGATCATTTCTAAGCCTTGAGCATTACCCAATGAAGGTTATGAAAGCAATAAAGAAGCTCAAGTTCTGGTCAAGAAAGAAGAGGAAACGTAAGCAAGCTAGCCCTTCTCAGCCTCACCATTGCTCTTGTGAGTATTCCTCCGTGGTGGCAGTTGAGCCCACAGCACCTCCTCTGCCGTTTTGGTTCGATGAGACTCGGAGTCTTTGTCCGCCAGAGACATCAGCATTTCCTTGGAAAATTCAGTTGCCTCACCAACAAGAAGAAACCATCGTTGAGACAAACCCGTTGTTGTCTCAAGTGTCTGATGTTTGCATCTACCAGTCTTATCAGCAGTACCTGGTGCCGAATCAAACTTGTGGCGTCCCCATTGTAGAACCAGATGTAGCTACAGCCAAGAGATCAGTGGGAATATTCGGTTGTGTTATCGAGTTAAGTTCCAATCTAGTTCGTTGTTTCTTCCCGCCGTGATTTAGCAATAATGAAACCGATCTATGAGCATAATTCAACATCTTTGACATGTTACATTTATCTTTGAATCTTCCCATTACATCATCATCACTACCAAGTTAAAATCATGCTTTTTAGAGATGTAAAAAAGAAATTTGTATTTGCGTTTGCATTTAGATGTTATATTCTAGTCAATATTTGTAAATTTCAAATTGCAAATGGAAAAAGCAACCTTAATAACAATATTTGGTGCTGCAGTGAGAAAGTTTATTTTAGCCAATTAAGGGCTTTTTTATATATATAAAAAATTTTGTTTAATGAATTATGGATTTCTATATTGGCAAATACCAACTAATGCGAGAAATCTAATTCTAAGTCTTAAAAGCTGATTTGCTATGTTTATCGCTAAGATTTGCTATCAATTATGGAAAACATTGAGCTGTACCGAAAAAAAAAGTGGTAGGTAGTAGGGACACTTACACAATTTGTTGCTTGATGACAAATCTGATTGGAAGAAGATCACTGTCTGAAAATAAGATTTGACAGTGATATTCCAAAGAATCTCATCCGTGCGTCACAATAAGATACATACTCACAAAGTATACGCTACATACGCATATGGTAAAGTTTAATCAGCAACACAAACGCAAAATTCTTCAATCAAAATCATTAATAGTTTAAACAAAGCCAAAATTATATTCATACGATGAAAAAACAACTATACACGCGTACTTTAATCAAGTTTTTAAGATATGCTCTGTATAATATACAATTTCATATAGTCATGTTTCAAATCAAACAAGAAAAAAGAATTTCATATAGTATAAGCAAATAGATTCATACGATGACCGAATCGCACATGGCAAAACATAAAATCTGGACGTTACAAAAAAAAAAAGAAGCAGCATAGAATCCAATTGCACCATGACCGGATTCCACGTGGCAAACTATTGACTAACTTACGCTCTCAGCTCACATTCTTATTCACTTACCAGTTTGCACTTTCCACAACACACTCCGACTCTTCCTCTTCCTCTTCCTCTTCCTCTTCCTCTTCTCTCAAACAATTCACCACAGATCTGATCTGATTCAGACTGATCAACACTATGTACGGCCGTGATCCGTGGGGCGGTCCTTTGGAGATCAATGCGGCCGACGACTACCGTTGTCGAAACCTACACGAGCTGGACCGTGCAGCTCTTCCACGGCCTCTGGACGAGACGCAACAGAGCTGGCTACTCGGACCACCCGTTAAAAAGAAGAAGAAGTACGTCGATCTCGGCTGTATCTTATTCAACCGCAAGATCTTTCTCTGGACTCTTGGAACCATTCTACTTACCGCATTTCTCGCTGGATTCATAACTATAATCGTCAAAACTCTTCCACACCACAAACACAAGCCACCACAACCAGACAATTACACCATCGCTCTCCAGAAAGCTCTCATGTTCTTCAATGCTCAACGATGTAATAAATCAGTCTACCAAATATTGTAGTAATCTAAGTTGTAATGCAGGGTTTATTATGTATCAATCTGATTTCTTATGTGATGTTGTTGCAGCTGGGAAACTTCCAGAGGGCAATAACGTAACATGGAGACGTGATTCTTGTCTACAAGATGGGAAGGGTGATCCAGGAAAATGCTACAAAGATTTGGTAGGAGGCTATTATGATGCTGGAGATGCTATCAAATTCAACTTCCCAATGTCTTATGCCATGACCATGTTGAGCTGGAGTGTGATTGAATACAGTGCAAAGTATGAAGCTGCTGGAGAGCTTGGCCATGTTAAAGGACTCATTAAATGGGGAACTGACTACTTTCTCAAGACCTTTAATAGTAGTGCTGATATAATCAATATAATGGTGGAACAGGTATTAAACACACATATTCTAGGCCACTTAGAGAATCAATCATACTTGTGGGTTTAATTAAACGTTTGCTTTTTCTCACAGGTCGGAATTGGGATTACCGGAGGAGGAAGTGTATTGCATAATGAGCATTACTGCTGGATGCGTCCTGAGGACATTGATTATAGAAGGCATGTATTTCAATGCTACAGTTCCTGCGCGGATCTTGCTGGAGAGATGGCAGCTGCTCTGGCTTCTGCATCCATTGTATTCAAGGACAACAAAGATTATTCGAAAACGCTTGTTCGCGGTGCTACCACGCTCCATAAGTTTGCAATGGCTAACAAAGACAGTTACTCTAAAAAATCTGAAGAGGGTAGCAAGTTTTATAACTCTAGTTTGGTTTGGGATGAGCTTTTATGGAGTGGTGCTTGGTTGTATTATGCTACGGGAAATGTAACCTATCTTAAACAAGTTACCACTTACAATATGGCCTTGAAAGCTGGTGCCTTTTATAATAGCTCTTATTATGGCGTATTTAGCTGGGACAACAAGCTTCCAGGGGCTCAGGTTAGTTATATAGTCTATGAGATATCTTTAGTTCTGTTTTCTGGAATTCGGTAATTAGCTGATGAGCTTACTTTATGAGGTTTTTATAGTTGCTGTTGACTCGGATGAGGCTGTTTCTGAGCCCTGGATATCCATATGAAGAAATTTTGAGTGCATTTCATAACCAAACAGGCGTAGTTATGTGCTCCTACTTGCCTTATTTCAACAAATTCAATAGAACCAAGGGTGAGTTGTCTGCGATTTTACCTTAATTTATGTTTTGGAAATGTGATTATGAAAATAATATTGATATCATCTCTATAGGAGGTTTGATCCAGTTAAACCATGGAGGTCCACAGCCTCTACAATATGCTGCAAATGCGGCTTTCTTAGCCGCACTATTCAGTGATTATCTAGATGCTGCTGATATTCCTGGATGGTACTGTGGCCCTCATTTCTATACTACTGATGAGCTACGCAAATTTTCAAGATCGCAGGTATGCATTCTTTAAAGCACAAATGAAAAGAAAAAAAAGAAGTTTAAAGACCTTATATCATCGAATATCGTGTGTTTTGGCAGATTGATTACATACTCGGTAAAAACCCTCGGAAAATGAGCTATGTTGTGGATTATGGGAAACGTTACCCGAAACATTTACATCATAGAGGAGCTTCAATTCCAAAGAACATAAAGAAAGAAAGCTGCAAAGGAGGATGGAAATGGAGAGAGACCAAAAAAGAAAACCCAAACGTAATTGTTGGAGCAATGGTTGCTGGACCGGACAAGAATGATGAGTTCCACGACGTTCGTTCAAACTACAACTACACAGAGCCAACTCTAGCGGGCAATGCGGGTCTGGTCGCTGCTCTGGTGGCTTTATCAGGAGAGAAAGCGTCTGGTGGTATTGACAAAAACACTATATTCTCCGCCGTACCTCCATTGTACCCTGCCACGCCGCTTCCTCCAGCACCTTGGACACCTTAAAGAAACTAAAACAATTTAGAATGTAATAAGTCATCTTTTTTTGCCTAAATAAAAAGTAGTTTCATGTGCTGAAAAGTGAAGTAGTTTCCCTAGCTATTACATAAAATGTGGCCTGAGAAACCAAACAGTACTCTCTTTTTTTGTAAGGTGCACAGTGTATATTCTTTGTTTTCAAATTTGTAAGTAGTTGCGTGAGACAGAAGAAAGGTTCTTTGCTTTTACTAGTAGAGATAACCCAAAGATTGTTCTTTCTCTCTATTCTTTTCCCTCGATTTCTTCCCTTTTTATATTCTCTGCTTTAAATAATACTAATAATTAAGAGTCGTCTCCTTCTTGAGGTGCAGAAATGGCAGAATCGATGTCTGGCTCTCTTGAATATACACCCACATGGGTCGTTGCGTTTATCTGTTTCATCATTGTTCTCTTATCTCTTCTCGCTGAACGTGGTCTTCATCATCTTGGAAAGGTATAATATCAGTGTCTCTGTCTTAAAAAATCTTGAGTTTTTATGTCAATTCTTCTTCAAACTCTCCATTCTTCTCTGTTCCAGTGTCTGAAGCGTAGACGACAAGATGCCTTGTTCGAAGCCTTGCAGAAACTTAAAGAAGGTTTCTTCGTTTTCCTCTAAAATTTCAATCTTGGACCGGTTGATTTGATTGTACCTGACCCCTGATCATATTGATGTCTTGACACAGAACTGATGCTCCTTGGATTTGTCTCCCTTATGTTGACGGTATCTCAGGCAGCAATTAGGCATATCTGTGTCCCACCAGCTCTTGTAAACAACATGTTCCCTTGTAAGAAGCCAGTGGAGAAGCATCATGCTCCAGAATCATCTCATACGCTCATCATCAATGCACGACATCTCCTTTCAACAGGAGAAAGTCCGGACCATTGTGCTGCCAAGGCAAATCATCTTTATCTTTTTTTTCTCATTACCTCTCCCTTACTGGATCCCTTTCTATTAAGCACTGATCTCTTGCTTTGGTTGCAGGGTCAGGTTCCGTTAGTATCCGTGGAAGCGTTGCATCAACTCCATATTTTCATCTTCGTGCTAGCGGTTTTCCACGTTATCTTCTGTGCCTCAACCATGGTTCTTGGAGGAGCCAGGGTAATGTAACTTGCTTTTATAGCTTTTTGTACAACCTTGAATTTATATTGACCTGAAATTATATGTTAGATACAACAATGGAAGCATTGGGAGGACTGGTTCAAGAAACGTCCCTCTCAAAAGGGTAAGAGTCGACATTAGTATTAACAATTTTCCGCCGGAAAAACACCGCAAAGTAAATAAGAAAATGTCGCAGGCACACCAAAGCGTGGTCACGCTCATGCTCACGCTCATGCCATTCACGAGTTATTTAACGCAAATCACGAATTCTTCGAGAAGCATGCTGGAGGATTCTGGAGGAGATCTGTAGTCATCAGCTGGCTGGTGAGTTATGGATATATACTACTGTCAAAAGTGTTAAACATACATGAATAAGATTATCTACTAATTAAGATGTTATTTGATTTCTGATGAGATTATCCAATGTGTACTTTTCTTGCAGAGATCATTCTTCAAGCAGTTTTATGGTTCTGTCACCAAATCAGAATATATAGCTCTGCGACAAGGGTTTATCTTGGTCTTACTTTATAGTCTTTTTTCCCGTCATATTATTTCTTTTACCAAATCTCTGATGTAACAACAAGTGTATTCCCTTCACCTTGCCAGTCCCATTGCCCCACAAACCCATCATTTGATTTTCACAAGTACATGCTAAGAACATTGGAAATAGATTTCAAGAAAGTTGTGAGCGTAAGGTAAATTAATTAATCAGCAGCACTTTATTTAAATACGCCAATGGTTTGATCAGTTTTGTCTGACATATTTTTGTTGATGTGATCATATAAATATAAAGCTGGTATCTCTGGCTCTTTGTCGTCGTCTTTTTGCTGCTGAATGTTGGAGGCTGGAACACCTACTTCTGGTTGTCTTTCTTGCCTTTGATCGTAAGTTCTTTAATTGGACTTTTTCAACAAATTTCAACCCTTTTTTATCTTTTTGAATAGTTAAAACTTAGTGTTTCAAAAAAATGCAGCTGTTACTAATGGTGGGTGCCAAATTGGAAAATATAATAAGTAGCTTAGCTCTGGATGTTTCCGAGAAGCGAGAACGCGCAGAAGAAGCTGTTATCACACCTTCTGATGAACTCTTTTGGTTCCATAGGCCAGGCATTGTTCTCCAACTCATCCACTTCATCCTCTTTCAGAATTCATTTGAGATAGCTTTCTTCTTCTGGATTTTGGTACTTCCCTCTCAACCTTCAGCTTCACTTTATTTTTTCTTCAGAAATTGGTGTTTGAACAATCACATTCTTATTAACGATTTCTCCATCTTATCATCAGTTCACATACGGAATACGTTCATGTATTATGGAGAAAATAGGCTTCCTTATCCCACGACTCGTTATGGGGTAATAACATGTACTCTTTAAGCTCTAATTAACAGACGTATGAAGTTCAAAGGTTTAACTAATATTTTGGTTTGATTTGATTAACTCTTTGTTCATAAAGAGTCTTAGTCCAAGTGCTTTGCAGTTACAGCACATTGCCACTATATGCCCTTGTTACACAAGTAAGTGCCTAGTCATATGCATACACCAATTAACAAAATTTGAATCTATTTTTTTTTCTTTTCTTTAGATGGGTAGTAAATTCAAGAAAGGGATATTCGACAATAATGTAGTAGTCTCCACATTGGAAGTATTGTTGGACGATACGAGGAACAAAGGCGAATCCACGAGCGAAAGTCGTAGAATGGAGAAACAACATATGACTCCTGATTCTTTTCATGTCCAAGTCATGGAATCTGAAGATCCTTAAGTTGCAATTTATGTAGTAATCCAATAATTAAAGCTCTCATCAGAGGTTTGTCTGGATCTGTTAAGTCGATCCGCCAATGTTTCCTTTCTACTTTTGAGGCTACTAGATTTTTTAGTTGACATGCTAGTGTGTGTTATTTATTAGAAAGTTTAGATTATACGTACATGAATAAAAATAAAAGAGTTATTGCTTCCGAGTTTAAAAGTAATTTGGCAACATTTAAATTTTCAATGATGTTAATGGATGGGCTTATCAAATCGCTTTACATTTTTTGGGACAGACAGTACACGAATTTTTGGTATTTCTAGAAAAAAAATATAAACAAAGCATTTGGATCACAACACTTTTTTCTTCCTGCATCCAACAGCTAATGCACAGGAAGAATTTTGTCGCAAAGCTTTTCAATTTTGACTAAATTTTGAACTATGTTAGCTGTCTTTTTGCAAACAATTTTAGATATTTATTTTCTTTAGTTAAAAGATACGATTACATTTCCCACTTTAAATAATTTTGTTGTTGATGGAAGTTAATTCTACTAACTTCAGTTAATTTGAATCATTTGATGATGTTAATAATTCTTGAATTCATTTGATAATGTTAATAATTCTTGAATTTTAATTGCTAATAATATAATTGTAGTTTCTGCAGATAAAAGAATCAGACTCAAGATATATATGTAGTTGCTAATAATATTATCCAAAAAAAAAAAAAAACGGAAAAGGACTTTCACATGATTCAACTTCCATCAAGATCCACAACGTTTCTCTGGTCTTCATCTTCCCTTAGTGTGCCCCTATCCTCTCAAATTAAAAGGAAAATTAAAGCAAAAGCTTTTTCTTTTTTTTTCCTTTTTTCAAAAGAAAATAATATAAAAGTGCAGTCGAGGCCCACTCTGTCGTTGACTAATCTGGATTGTACAGTGACTTGCTATAAAGACCAAGATCGAACGGCCCAGATTACACGCTGGCAACGACCGAATTAAACAGTTTTGTCATGATGCGTCTCGAGCACCAAAGCGTGGTTGTGGTCTCCTTCGTACGTCACGATAAGCATCATGGCGTCGTCGAGTGCACGCTCCACGTGCTTACGCGCCGGGCACCCTCTTACACTGCTGCACTTGTAATATCCCCTGTGACAAACACCGAGTTCAGATCGAGTTTAATTAATATACATGAGTCAACTCGGCTTCTTATTTAATTTTTTTGGAAACAACAAGTCAAAAAGAGCGTGAACCCACTACTACTAGACGACACGTTTGGTACAACCGATATAGAAAAATATACATTTTTTTTGTTTTGTTACCTCGTAATAATATTGACAATACACAAGTTGCTAAATTTTTCTAATGCTATGGATGATAGTGATGTATCAAGTATCATCATGTATGGAGTAGATCGATCATAAAAATGAAAATAAAATTTGGGACTAACCGAGGATGAGGAGAGCCTTTGATAGGTTTCTGACCATATTTTCTCCATGAAAATTCGTCTGATGGTATATCAGCCATCTTGCTGCTAACCGCAGGAACTCTTATCACTCTTTTAACTCTAGATTTCCTGTTTTTTTTTTTAAACCATTATAATAAGGTATTTAATTAATCTCAGATTTAGATCTAATAATAAGATTAATTTATGAGATCAAACCAAACCTTTTCTTGGAACAATGACAACGGCTTGAAGAAGACGAGTTACATCTTCTCTTCAACGAAACTGATGATAAAGGAGGTTTACCCCTCGAACCTGAGACCTGAGATGGGTTAGTGAACTCGAAGCCTGATGACATTTGATTACTGTCGGTGTCACATCTATGAGAAGACATGAAGGAGTTAGCCGCTGAGACTGGTGGTGACGGTGCGAAGTTTATCGTTGACGGTGGCTCTTGAGGTATCTGAGGTGAAGAAGACGAACCGTTCTTTGTCTGATTGTTGTTGTGCGATAAAGGAGGACGACGATGAATCGGAGTTGGACAATATACCCTAAACGCAGATCCGCTGTGATATTGCTCTGTTTTCTGATTGGTAAACACGGCGGTGATTCCTGGCTTCGTCTCCTCCGCCTCCTCCACCGCCGCCGTCGCATGCTTAAACGGCGTTTGCGTTGTTGCAGGAGCTTTTCTGAATCTAGCGTGTCCAGTTCTAGATCTACCGAGTAAAGAAATGACCTTCTTGAAGCTGTTAACGGCGACGTCAGTCACAGCCGTTATCTCCGTCTTTTGATTCTCCGTCGGTTGACTTTGGCCGATCAGTTTAAGAAACTCCTCCACGCCGTGAATTCCCGCAGACGCCGCCTCTCTCAAGGCGGTGTCTTCCATTTTAGCCGCCGCTGTGATTGCAGGAAAGCCGCCGTCTCCTGTTTTGACTCTTCCGCTGCCGCCGTAGCTGCTCATCATCAGCTCCACCGCCATATCTCTCACCAGAAGGAACCACTCTGATCTTCCACAAAAGTCAAAGGAGATGTAAATACAAAGACACGGTTTCGTCAATTTGGTTGTGTAGTTTAAGAAGATGATGATGATGAAGAAGAAGAAGAAGAAAGCAACGAGTGAAAAAAGGAAATGAAATTAAAGGGCGAGTCAACCCAATGCGTTTTTCTCTTTCTCTCTTTAGGGATTTGTAGATAGTGCATCAGTCAAATAGACTACCACTCTTAGACCTCCACGTGTTACTGTTTTGACACTCTCAAACGTCAATGATTTTAAATTGGAACCAGTGGTGCTCGAATAAAATGATAAATATTCGTTTCAAATTATATAGGGGATATATCATAGATTGGAAAAATCTAGATATTCGCTATATTTTAAAGAAAATTTTAATAAGAGCGTGTGTATGGATTGCTTGACTTTTTTGTTTGGAGAAAAAAACTACAAACAACAGAAATTAGTTTGAAAATGTTTTTTTCTAACCATATGAGATATGAAACAAGACCTTAAGTTTTCAACGGGTTTGAAAAGTTGTAAGAACAATTGAGAAATACTTTTTTGGGATGATTGATCAAGTGTTCACTATCACGGTGGACAAATGCAGATTCAGATAAGTCAGAACTCAGAAGCACCCTATACGAGAACAAAAGGTTAAATTAAGAAAAAATTGTATTGTTAGATAGAGGTTTTCCATATGCGGTCTTTTATCCAAATATTAAGTTTGATTTAAGGCATAGTAAATGAAGCATAAGATTTTGTTTTTCAAATTTGTATTATACTTCTTCTGTTTTCAAAATATTTGATGTTTTAGTTTAAAAGATCTTTTTAGTTTCTAATAGAAAGAACCTCGTCTAATATTAATTGAATATACTTCAACTGATTGAAAGAGACTACAAAATATTAAGAGTCATAAATTATCTATCAAATAAATTTGTATAAAACTTGAAAAAGCATCTTATAATTAAAAGAAGAAGAAATATCTAAACTATTTTACATTATGAAATAGAGAGAGTATAAGATTTTCTGTCACTAGGTAGCATAATAATTTAAGGAGTGTTTGAAACATTTGAAGCTTCCAACCAATGGTGGTATATGATATCAATTTGTGATGAAACGACCAGAGTTGACATTCTCAGAAGAATTTTTTGTTTCTTATTACTATAGCCGAGATAGTAATTAATACTCCTAACACCAAAAAAAACTTATCCATTGCTTTGGCGATGGAGGTGAATGGGTAGGAGGACATGTCCGTGACTCTTGGAAGTTCTCTCCATCATCCGAGCCAATGTGTCTCCTTCTCGTAGTTATTCGTGAATTTTAGTTAATTGCATTTGTGTATACCTTTACAATCAACAAAAATATAGCTTAATTGCAATTTTGTTTAGGTAAACTCATTTATAAATGTAGACGCTACAGTACTAAATTGCTTAAAATTTTTGAATTCAAAATTTAAAATGTGACTTTAAAAGTTATATACGGTTGGTTTTAGAAAAAGAATAACCATTGCATGAACAGAAAAAAATTTCTGACGTAAGAATATTTAAGAGCATAATTAAGACGTAAAAGTGTTAAAGCTTAATTTGGTAAAAAATAACTTTAAAGACAAAAAATAGTAAAAATATCTATAAAATTTTAAAGTCTTTAAATCAATAAACCCCTAGATATATTAACAAATTGTATTTCACAAAATGTGCCTTTGATTCTTGTTTTCTATCTATTTGTGTACCATTAAATTAAATAGAAATCTAAGCATCATTAAAAAAGTGATTTTATAGCGTATCTAATAGAGTCGAAAGAATAAAGACCCAGTGGGCGGAAAAGAAAAACAAAAACGGGCCGCTGCATAATGAGGCGTTGAGGTGGGAGAGGATAAGCGTAAACCGTAAGAGCCAAGTCAGCAGTCAGAGCGGTTAGGGGTTAAGGAAGACGGACCCATGCCGTATAAAGCCGGAGGAATATGCTTTCTTCTTCTCTCTTATTTATTCCTTCTTCCTCTCTTCTTCTTTCCCTTTTTCCTTTATTTTTTTAAACCTTATTATTCCTAAGTATCTTACTTTCCTTTCATCAACAATCATGGAGTTTTTCCTTGAGATGCTTCTCACGGCGGTTGTTGCGTTGTTGTTTTCTTTCCTTGTCGCCAAGCTCGTTTCTGTGGCCAGCGGTGCCGGAGGAGACGATCCCACTTCCGATCAGGTGGAGCAGTCTGAGATCGGTGTCGATGGTGATGGTTTTGAGACGGAGGAGCTTCGTTCTGGTATGAAGGTGGATGTTGGAGTGATCGAGAGCGAGAGGGATTTCCGAGTTGTTGATGAGAATGTGGAACTTGTGGATCGGTTTGAAAGTGGAGGTGATGAAGTGGAGGAAGCAGCTACGGGAAACGCTAAAATCCCTGCTGATCGCCAAGGATTGGTGGTTTTAACTGCTGAAGCTGAGTCCACGGCTGCTGTTTCGCCGGATATTGTGATCGCCGAGGAGATGATAGTCAGTAGAGAGTACGAACGGAGGGACTCGGCGGAAGAAACCACGGAAGCTGAGTCCACTGCTTCTATCTCGCCAGAAAACGTGGTAGCGGAAGAGACTTTGAGTCAAGGAACAGAGGAAAGAAGTGCTTGCGTAGAAAACGAAGATGTCGTAGTAGCTGAATCTAAGGAGGTTAAGGTTGAAGAGAGTAATACGGTGGAGGAGAGTGATAGTGAAGAAGAGAATGAAGAGAAAGAGGAGTTGAGTATTGAAGAAGATGATGATGATTGGGAAGGAATTGAGAGGAGTGAACTGGAGAAAGCTTTTGTGGCTGCTTCAAATCTTTTGGAAGAATCCGAGAAAGTGGAAGAAATTAGTGCTGATGCTAAAATGGAACTGTACGGCCTGCACAAGATCGCGACTGAAGGGCCATGCCGAGAAGCTCAACCTATGGCCATCATGGCCTATGCTCGTGCAAAATGGTATCATACTTTCCCATGTTTCTGAATTCTTTACTCTGCAACTCAGGTTTGAATCTCTTATTTGGCTTGGTAATTGATACTTCTGGTGTGAACTTAGTGAGTTTTACAATGGTTAGGGATATATTTCTACATTGGTGTATGGCTTGGTTTCTTGATAGCATTTTTTCAACAACAAATATGTGCTTACCTTGTGCTAGGAATGCCTGGCAAAAACTTGGAAACATGAATCAAGAAGAGGCAATGGAGCAGTATCTTGCACTTGTTTCAAAGGAGATCCCTGCTTTGATTAATACTGTGAGTTGTTAGATATTGAGGCTTTGATGAAGTCTGAGAAACTTTGACTTAATCTCTCACTTTCTCTCTTAACAGGTAGGGAAGATGCCAGAACTTGAAACCTCTGTTGTCTTACCTCCTAATTCAGGGACCACCTTAGACACAACTGGTGTTGATTCCAGAAAAATGGTAGAGCTAATTCCCTAAGAGTTAATGGCTCAAACACATAATTATCTATTCTTTTTTCTAACTGCAAATTAACTCGTCTAGAAATAGTTTCAGGGGAAAGGTGAATCCAGTGTTTGAGCAGGCAAGGCTTGAAGAAAAGGTATTTGGGAAAACAAAGGCAAATCTATTCTTTTGCATATAAATATTTTTATCAAAAAATTGACCATTAGGTGCAACTTGGGCTGTCGAGTGTCTAAATAATTCATTATCCTCACCCAATGGTTTAAGCATTTCATTGCGTTTCCTTTCGGTTCAAGGAGTTGCAATGAACAAAAGCACTCAAATATTTACGTGTATTATATGTGTGTATGGATTGGTTGATTTCTAGTGCATATATAATGCTTAAGACCTATGAATCAAGCAAAGGATGTTTTATCCTCCTAGTAGTTTGCTTTTGGTTTGATTCCAAGTACCAGACGAGCTTAAGGCTAAAGATGATTATAGATTTGTCACCGATACTCTTTCGAAATAAGCAAAAAGCTTTCTTACTTGTAAGAGAGATTTGAGATAAGTCCATGTGAAGCCTCCTCACAGCTAGCCTCTCTATACAACCAAAAAGGACACCACTTGTGGAACCATTGTGAGCAATACATTCCAATTCCAATACACAGAATCTGGTTTTTCCATTAGCCTTAAGCTCTTCCCCCTTTATGACCACCATAGTCCAAAACAATATTTGAAAACTATCCCAAAAGAGTAGAATTTTGCAAAGGTAACAAAAGGTTTACAAGAGTAGAGATAGAATGTTCAAAAACAGAGAAAAAAAAAGAGAGGTGATTTTGCTCTTTAATTTATTGTTTTGGCAGACAAAACGAACTGAGATTTTGGGAGAAACATATGGCGAAACCAGAGAAACACCAAAGTACGTTGGGAATCAAGGCACGATCTTGAAAGCCTTGTACTTGTCAATCCAAGAGATAAAAGAGCTGTTGGAGTTCCTGAAACCAAGAAAACCATGTTCCTTGCTCTTGTTCATACTATCAATCATACCTTCAACTCCAAGTATAACATCAGCAAACCACCACACACCAACTTCCTCAAGCTTCCTCTCCTGTAATTGATTCTCTTTCACCATCTCCTCCCACACTCTCTCTTTCCCTTTCATCATCTCCACTAACCCCAAATTCTTCCCTTCCTCAAATCCATACTCCTCAATCCCAAACTGCTCAGCCAAAACCTTCCACAGATGTTTCCACTTGAAGATATCAGCGTTGTTGCAGTTAAACGCCTCGTTCTTGGCGTACTGATCAACCGCAGCCCAAATCTGCTGCTCAGCGATCAAGTCCGCGTCTGAGGCTGCAGTGAACCCTTCCCACGCCTTCTTGCTCCCGGGAAAAACCAACGGAGACCCTTCGTGCTTACAGATCGCTGCGTAGACACAGAGAGTCCCAACTATGTTCATCAGACTATACGGAGAGAATCCAAAGATCGTGTTCGGTCTGTGTATAGACCACGTCACGTTTTCATTCTTCTTGATCTCTTCAAACAGAACATCCTCAAGAGTGTAATAGAAGTTCTGGGTCTGCAATCTCGGCATATCCTCCGTGAACGGCGCATCGTGGCGAGATCTGCCGAGGTTGTCGAAGGGGCCGACGTAGTGCTTTGTTCCCGTCTGGAGACAAACGTGACGGAGATTCGGCGCGTGTGGGATAATCGCTCGGAGGACATTACGGAGCATTGAGCCGTTAGCCTCGCAGTTGTCGTGTTCCGATTCGCGGCTAGTCCAGGTCACGTAGAACACGTGTGTGACGTCGGTTAAAGGGGAAAGCTTGGATCTTGCATCGTCTTCGTTGGAGACATCACACTGAATGTAATCGATCGGATGATCGGCGTTCCAGCTGGGGCGAGGACGACGAGCGACGCCGTAGACTTTCCAGGGACCGCCTGGGGTGTCGGAAAGAGGGAGAATTTCGGCCAGGCTGTTTCCGACGATTCCGGTAATGCCGACGATGAGAGCGACGCTCTCGTAGCTTTGCGTCGGTTCATCATCATCGAGTTTCTTCTGCGGAAGCCCAAAGAGAAAAAAAAAAGAAGAAGAAGAGATTTTAAATCAGTGACAATCAAGAAGAAATGAAGATCAGAGTAACGGTGGATGCATGATTCAGGGATTGAGTAAAATTCACCTTGGCAGCTCCGATGGCGCCAGCCCACCACCAACTCATTTCTCGATCAAAAGAAGGTTTTCTCTTGTCTGATTTAGATGCTAAGATCTGTTTGTGGTTGTGTTTGTGTTCTAGTCGTGGCTAAAGTATCTGGCTAGAGAGCCGTGTGGGGTTGTCTTTTGAGTGTTTTAATGTCATCTTCTTACTAAACCGTCATCTTACAAAAAAAGATGAATAAAATCTTCTTATTTTTAGTATACATACCACAATGTTTTATAGTTCTATATAATCACTCGAGTTTCGTATAAATTTCATTTTAAACCATGAATAAATTATGAGATTCATATAAATTCACAAGCTTTTTATATTTGTAAAAGTAAATAGAAGTGGTGAACGATGACCACACAAATTTGGTATAAATTTCATATTAAACCATGATGACCACACAGATTTGGTATAAATTTCATATTAAACCATGAACAAAATTTTTTATAAATTCACAAGCTTTTTATATTATTTTGTAAAGGTAAATAGAAGTGGTGAACGATGACCACATAAATTTGGCAAATCTGGCGGAATTAGACTTATACATCGCTGATGACATCGAAACTAAACCAAAGTTGGTTATGGTTCCACGAGATGGGTAAAAAAAGATGTTACCAATGGATATGGCAGACTTATATATGTCGGCAAAATGCGACGGGAGAAAAAGACAAGAATAAGATAACAAAGATTAGTTTGAGTAAATAATTAACAAGTTAATCCACAATTCAATATATGTTATAAAGAAAGTAATTTGATTTCATCAAGACCCAAGTTCTTACTTGATCTCATATCTGATCTCTCGGCTGCATTACTGTCGAATGTTCGGGTTATTATGAAATTGGTTAGGCATATTTACGCATGTTCATCGTCTTTCATTGAACAATAAAAACAAAATCGTTTCTAAACCGTTCTTAATCTTTTGATCAAACTGGATCACGGATAGAGTCTGTTTGTTACAACGATTGTCCAACTACGAACCAACTTATCTTCACGACAGGACCATCTAAAACAATCAGATCCAATTAAAGTAATATTCTCATCAGCCTCTATTATTGCATAACATAACTATTGCTGACACTCTGGCTATGGATACAACAATTTTATTGCCAGCTTTGAGCATCATCGTACTTGATTACTTACCAATCAATCTAACAAAATTCCAAATATCCAAAAGATGAAACCAAACCTAAACGAAGATGCTGGAAAAATACAGAAATAATATTTGAAGTAATTAATCGGAGTCTGTGAGAGCTGATCCACCTCTCTTAGTGAAACTCATCTTCTCAAAGTATCGAATCGAGAGAAGAGAAAGGGAGAGTTTGAGCTCGTCCTTACCAAATCTAGCACGCGGATTAGGATTTGAAAGAGGCCAGAGGTACAGAGAATGGAGTCGTCGGAAGCCACCAAGCGCCAAGACCACAGATCTGAGCTGGTTCTTGCCGCAGCCGATGTTAACCCAGTGACGTGTACAGATGAGCTCCCAAAGCCGCTCGTCTTGTGCCGTCTTGTGCCAGATCATGCTCACGCAAGAAGACATCGCTAAGGTCCTTGCGTCTACGTGCTTCAACAGCTCGTACACTAGATTCTCGTCTAAATTCGAGAATCCGATTTCTGAATCTTCTTCTTCCTCTGCGCTCTTCATCTTCTTGTTTTTCTCGTTCTGAGCATCACCGTCCGGAAGAGAGTTGGTTGCACTGCGCTTCATGTGGAATTGATTATGAAGATCAAAACTTGTTTGATTGAGAGGAAGAAAAGTATTGAATTGAAGGAAGATTATAGATTGGGATTCTCAGAGGCCAACTCTTTGAGTATTATCGAAGACGACAAAAGGGATAAAATGCTTCTTCTTTTTTTAATCAAAGTGACGAGTTTACCCCTCACAGCTGTTTTGGAGTCTTTTGATATTTATTCTGTGGGGTCAAATTCTACTCCTAAAGTCCTAATACACATTTTCAACTAGTGCTTCATCTAAAGTTTCATTTATCTGATACATATGCTAGAAGAGAGACCCGTAGAGACTGTGTAAATTAACGGATCATCAATTTCTTATTTTATTTTCAGCTAGCTATTAGCAATTTAGCAACACATATTTCCAGACCAAAGAATCAGTCGTTTAGGAGTAAACAAAGTGAATCATTTGGGGACTTTTTCAATTCTCACTTGATTTCTTCTTTAGAAAATTATTAAAATCAGAATTTGGAAATTATCTTCTTTGTCAGCAACTTGCTTGTATTCCCTCTTTTTCTGATCAAATTAAGAAATATGGATTGCACGACGGGTCCTTTGACAAAATTATAACAATGCCTTGGAATCAATCAACAATTCACTTGTTTAATGCTTTCTAACAAACAAGAATAGTTCCAATATAGCTTCAGATGAGAACAAAATCATATCTATCATCACTGAATCATTCTTAATTATCGCTCGAAGATGTTTGATGCGACGATCTCAAAATATCAGCACCTTATAGATATGTTCTCCGGTAAACCAAATTCCATCACGACACCACCCTATGACGTGAATACTCCTCTCCTCTACATAATTTTCTATCACAATTTACGAAACAATCAATTAGTTTATACAAGTGATTGGTATTTTGCAGGATGAGTTTGTTCGATGGTACTTTGGGCTATCTTTCACAGCTAGATTGGTGATTTATATGACAGTTTTGGGTACAATATATATTTATATCATATAGTTATACAACATATACTATTATATTCAATGTAAAAGCTAATTTGCTTTTTTCTTTTTTTTCTTTTTTGTTATTGCTTCTCAGGGACTATAATGATGATTATATTTTTGATATTGAAATACCTGAGCGAATGTGACATAGAGTATGAAACGGAGAGGCTAGCATTGGAGGCAGAAGAAGAAGAAGTCATCACTGTTCGGACGCCGTTGATGAATGAGTCATCAGAGGCAATGTGGAAGGGAGATCTAGAAACGGCGTCGTTTAGCTCGTCCGATGATGTGGACTACTCGACATTGTGTGTCATATGTTTTGAGGAACGGAGAAATTGTTTCTTCGTACCGTGTGGTCACTCCGCCACTTGTCGCGGCTGTGCTCAGAAGATCATGTCGGAAGATAGTAAGGTGTGTCCGATTTGCCGGAGGGTAATACGCAAATCTAAGAGACTTTGAACGTTTTTTTTTTCCCTAGTCACCATTTTGTTATCTCATGCTCCCAGGAAATTTTTTCAATCATATGTGTGCTGATCTTCCGCTATAATTATTTATAGACAATTTAACTCTGTTTGAAATAAAATACAGAAGATCATTTAACCCGTTTTAGATCATGAGAACATTAAATTTCCACCACACATTGTAGACCACTTCATGAATAAAAATTGCTAGCGTTTATGGTCATCAAATATTGTCTACAAACTCTATTCATTACATGTCTTCTTCCATCGCATTGAAAATTATTGGTATAGAATTAGGAGGTACGGTGGGCATTAGATGGTTGATCCTTGTTTGATGAACAACAAAATATTATCCATCAATCTTGCACAATATTATTCAAGAAAACCCTCTGTGATAATCAAATCACACACCAAATATTGTCCAAAAATGTCATGCACTATCCATCTTCTTCAATCTTATAAACAATATTTGGTCTATCAAGTGTACGATAGATGGTGCTTGTTGATAATTTATTTATGTTTGAGATTAAAATGCATAGAACTAATTTTAAATTTTCATTGCTTTTCTCACTCAGAGGGTGGTCACTCTAATCTTTCCTTTTGCCAATTGAAACACTAGCATTTGGATTGTATGTTTTTCCACTGGTAAAAGGATTTGTATTTGTTATCCAATTGTTTCTGTTTCTTGTAGATGTGAGATTGTAACTGGGAAAATGTAAAAATTGTGATGGTATAAAATGTAAAATAATAATATACAAAACTAAATAATACTAAGTTTCAAATCTTTATTATTTTGGGACATATTTTTTTTTATAAATTAGATATCTACGTGGCTCCTATCCAGAATCGAAGAAAAATGGCGTTTATAACTTTTCATTTCGATTTTCTTGTATTTATCTTCTTAAGGTTTTTGAGTTATGTTTCATATTACTCCGGTTATGTAATTCATTCAAAAACGACAAGAAAAGATATCTATGTAAAAAAAAAAAATGATACATTAAAAATATACTAAAATTTTTAACAACCAAATGAAAAAATCTTCTATTATCATATTCTTAAATTTTAATTAGGATATTCATACAATTTGTCTGACTTTTGTATCCCATAGATTTCCGGGAAATGACGACTAGTTGTGGTTGAACCGAATTGGGTCATTGTTGACTGGACAAGTTTGTCACATAATGAGCCGGGCCGTGCAGTCCCTACCAGTTCACACGCTTCGCACGTGCAGATTCATCCAAGGCGAAAATTGAAAAAAGCGGTATCTATCAGTAATATTCACCAATCGCTTCATTAAGTTTATTAATTTTACCAAAAGAATAAACGAAGAAGGCCTTTTCTTCTCTCTCGTTTTCGCCACAACCTTTTTCCTCCAAGAAGAAGAAGACGAGGTTTTCTCTCTGAGCTGCCAATCGTCGTTGCCGGAGATTAGAGCTGTGAAGATTGTGACAGAGTAAGAGATATACACACACACATATATATAGAGGGACAAGGAAAAGGATTGGGAGATGCGAGTGAGCATCGGTTTTGTCGGAACCGCTAACTTGCTTGACCTAGGGTTTCGTCTTCCTTGTGCTCTGTGGTGAGTATTCTTTATTTCTTATCTCTTTTTAGAATGATGAATAGCTGTGAAATTCGCCTAGGGTTTATTAGCGGTATTCATTTGGTCATCTGTCTTCGTTTTGATTTGTCTTAATTGGTCATTCGAATCTTGTTCAATGAATTGGCTTAATCTCATATATATTGCTATTTAGTTTTTCCATATTTGTTGAATTTTGCTGGGTTTTTTTTTTCTTCCGAATTTAGGGTTTTGATCCTGGACCCGGGATTAGGTTGGCAGTATATTGAAATACATTTACTCATTCGTTTCTGAGATTGGGCGATTTATTGTCCTTTTTCTGTACCATCAATTTGAAAATTGAATGTATCGCTGTTTAAATCACAAGGATGTATCTTGTAGCTGTCCTGCAAATTGTAGTTATTTGTTTTAGTACTATACCTGATTTATATGCGAAATGCAAGATTTTTATTTTATTTCTCGACAATGGAGTAATCTTAGTTTTGTTGGATTTCTTGCATATGAATTGGAGCTTTCTAGTGGCTCTCTTTGTCAGCTAAATACAAACACGAAAGTATTTGCGACACCCTTGATGAACTTAATTTCATATTCAAAATTTACTGAACAGTGTGATATTGTCTTCAGTACTTGTCCCAGTAAGCTAAGGCCATAAAGTTTTTTTGTTTGTTATGTTTTTTTCCTTCAGGACCTTGTCGAATGGGAGAAAGAACCTTTTTGCCTCTTAAAGGTGTTCTACATTTTTGGAGTTGTCATATGTAAAGCAATATGACGATTGAAGATTTCTTTACCCTTACAGAAATAAAAGATGGACTCACGGTCACTTCTCGTGTTGAAGAGCTCGTGTCTGTCATACAGAGTAATAAAGGTTCAGTTTTGAAGAATAATGGCGATGCTTGTAGACAATGGACAGCTGTTGCAAGCACAATTGCGGCCACAAAGAACAGAGACTGTCTTGATGTTTTTGTAAATTTAGATGGACTCCTTTACATAAGCAGCTGGCTAGCTGAAGCTCAGATGTTGGCTAACGATTCAGTTGACAAATCTATAGAGGCATCAATTCTTGCTTTGTTAGAAGCTATTGAAAATCTAGGTGTAGACAGTTCGAAGTTTGTTTCTTCTGGGATATGGGTTGCTGTCAAGAAACTTGTTGACCATGGTAGTTCTCGGGTTCAAGATCAGGCGAGAAAGCTATTTGGTAGTTGGAAGGATAAGGATGTTTATGACCATTCTGAACGTGACACTGAAAGCTGTAGCAAAGTTCATGAAGATGAGATGAGAGTCGTAGCAGCAAGCAGGGGCAGCAGTGGGCAAAAGTCTGCTCTTACTCTTTGTTCAATGCAAAGTAATAATGAACAACATCTTCCTGAAACAGCAGATGAAGCCTTGGTATCAGCAAGCTCTGAAGAAAACAACCCAGATCAAGAGAAGGGTTTGGAACTGCAGAAAGACAAGCCTGGGTTTGACTCGAACGTGAATTCCCACTGCTCTAATACGATGACTGAAACTTTCAATGGTTCTTCTACTGAGGATATCATGAAAGAAGTTCAAGAAAAACTTTCTGTGAAGGAGTCAAGTGGTCCCGCAATGTTTACTACTATGCCTACTGGTTCTAGTTGCCTTCTTTCTTCAGAGCGTGATACTGCTGAAGGCCCATCAAATGCTCCAGTGGGTGCTGAGGTATCCAAGGAAAAGCAGATGGCAAATTATGTACATTTTTTTGAAAAAATGGGCGAAGCAGTAGCAGGGACATCTAGTTTAGCAGGACATGTAGCTGTGTCTTCTGATTCTATTATTGCCAGCATGGAGTTGGAGAAAAATAATCTTTTGCAGAGTAGTCTTGATTCAAATGAGGTGAGCCGGAATGCATCTGAGACGATATGTGGGTCGCACGATGTGAGCGTAACCCATAATAGCAAACAGGTGCCTTCATTGACTCATATAACAGACAATCAGGATTCTGACAATTCATCAAGATTATCAGGTGGCCATGGTAGAAATAGAAAAGTTGAGAGTGACAATATAACTGCTCACGCTGACAATGAAGGAAAAAAGGATGATAAGGGCTATTCTGACATAAAGAGAAGAGTAAAACGGAGAAAAAAACGCAGCTCTTCTAGATCAATGACCATATCCCAACGACTTGGAGCAATTGACAAAACAACTACTGACATTGATCTTGGTATTTTGGATGCCTTGGAGGTCGCTACCAAAGTCGCACAGGAAGTCGCAAGAGAAGTGGACTCTGGAGAACCTTCTCACAGTTCTTCAGAAGAACTGTCCGATGAAAGCGGGCAGTCTGGTTCGCAAGACTCCCGCGATGATGATCGACATACAGGTTCTCCATCTAAGGGATTATCAGTGGGTGAAAACCATTCCTTTGAAGAACCTCATGTTGGAGATGACAACGTAATGGAACCTGAAAATGGAATGATGAACAGTGATGATGTTGAAGAAAACCACCTAGCAGCAGCTGCTAAATCTGAAGTAGGCAGAGAGAAAAGCCCATGTGGCTTCGATCTTAATCAAGATATTTGTCCTGATGAAACAGATGTTATTATGTCCTCAATATCTACCACCACTACTCCTATGTCTGTTTCCCATTCTGTCTCATCTACTGGAATGCCGGCAGCAGTACCGTTGCAGTTGGAGAGATCTCTTAGCGGGAAAGGATCAGCTGCTACTAGTGTATTTTCCCCAGCATTACCTCATAAAGTTCCTAGTGAGAAGCTAAGAGAAAAGCAGGTGATTTGCCGTGGTATTGATCTGAATGTGGCTGAGGTAGGAGATGATCAAGTTGACGATCAAAGTCCCTGGAAACAGTTTCCTTTCTCCTCATCAAACACTAGGGATGGAGAGTCTTCACATGAAGCTAATCTCAGGGGATCAAACAGGTTCAACCTGGATTTGAATTGTACGAACGAGGACGTTGACATGCCTCCACCTTCTGAGTCGAAGATGGAAACAAGATTGTTTCTAAGTCACAATGGTCAGCAAAGTGCATCACCTGTCTCCTCTTCGTCAATTGCTCAGCAATCAGGCAAGGAAGTAAACTTTGATTTGAATGACAGGCCACAGTTTTTCATCGACTCACGAGATCAGGGTCCCTACTATGGGCGGCACTCATGGAGTACAGCTCCTTATGGAGGGCAGAAAGTGGAAGAACCGGTTCTTTCGTTCTTGGGTACAAAAGTGGACGTTGAAAGAAAAGACTCTGTATCCCAGATGGCTTCGTTCTTGTCCAATGGTAAGTCCCTCGAGCCCGCAGGAGGATCATACATGGGAAGAACGGGAAACTCTTTAGGTTTAGCCTCTGGTGTCTCCTTTTCTCCAGCCCCTATTTATGGCTACAACGGATTGCCTGGTCCTCCTGGTTTGTCAATGTCATCGCCCATGTATGTTCCTGGAACTGCTATTCCATACATGGTGGACTCAAGAGGTACTCCAGTGATGATGCCTCAGATAATCGGATCGACCCCATATGTGCAGTCACCATTCCCTCAACAACATTTGTTCATGAGCATGGCAGGTGGATCGCCTAGTTTGAATGGAGCAGTACGGCCAAACTTTGATCAGAGCTCTGGGTTTGGACATGAGATGGGAAACAGAGAGTCGCTAAGTCTGAGGCAGTTTCTATCACCGTCACAAAGCGGGGGTATGGGAGAGCATTCAGGAGCAAATGTAGAGCCTTCTTCGAGTTCATCTATTAGCATTGGTGGAAAGCGAAAAGAACCGGAGACACGTTGGGAGTTTCCTCCATGGAGGTGAGTGATTTACAAATGGTGGAGATGGGTTCTTGAATAGGTGGATGGATTGATTGGTCAAAGGATGACAAGTGTTGAGATAACTTATAATTTGTCTTGCTGAACCTTTTTTTTTCCCTCAGTTTTCCCTTTTTCTCGGTTTTTAATTTTATTTCATAACATATATAGGAGAATTAGTTCAAACATTGGTATATGCCAAGCTTCTTTTTAACCTTGTTGGGGTTTTCTCCATAAATAAATATATAGTTATAAGATACAGCAAAGATCCTAGTGGTTTGATTAAATGGTTTTATCTTTTGCGTTTCTAAACGCAAGCCAAATATGTTCTATTTGTTGTTCATTTTCGCGATGTTATTCTCTTAAACTAGTGAACGAAGAATTCAACACATTTCAAGCATTTTCCAAATTAAAAGACATTTCTCTAGTTTTCAAGTTAAATTTTAAAATATTAGATTCTTTCATGTAAAAGCTCTTCATGTATTATTATTTTCACCTTTTTAGTTTTCTACAGTAATTCTAAAAGAATTAAACCAAAATGTTTTTTTTTGTTGTAAATTTTAATGTTTTACGATTGGATAATTGTTATCGACAAGATTCTTTTATACATAGTATTATTTAAATTCCACGCTACAACCCGAAAGCCACGTCGCTCCACGTCAAATAAAAACCTTGCTCCAATATAAAACTACCACGTGGCACTCTCAGCACCCCGAACCGTTAGATCTGCCACGTTGGCAAATCATGACGAAGCTAAACAATCACGAGAAACCGAAGTGTACGCAATTACACAGTTCACAAATCACAGAATCATTTCCTATTAATATTATATACGGATCTGTCGAGCGGAATCATCAGTGAGTAGTATAACCTGAGAGCAAGTCTGTGATATCGGAGGAGGCTACGATCTAACTATGAGGAAGAGGACGATCTTGTCCGTTTTGTTCCTTTTCTCGCTTCTGTTTCTTCTTCCAGATCAAGGTATGATCTAACACATTGTTTCTTTATAAGGCTTCGATGTATATTGCTTGATTTGAGTAGATAAGTGATGCTTGGGATCTATGCTAATGATGGTGAGGTCTCTGCTGTGTTTATCATAGGAAGAAAGTTACACGCGAATGCTGAAGATAGTTCGGATGAGGTTGCAGATCCACCAAAAGTGGAGGAAAAGATTGGTGGTCACGGCGGTTTGTCGACGGATTCCGATGTAGTTCATAGGTTAGTGTCGTTAGTTTTACTATTGAACTTTCGTTTGAATTGCATAAATCTCGCCTAATTCGAATTCGTTTTATTGGCAGAGAATCTGAGTCGATGTCAAAGAAGACACTTCGCAGTAACGCGGAGAAGTTTGAGTTCCAGGCTGAGGTGTCTCGGCTTATGGACATTATTATCAACTCTCTCTACAGTAACAAGGACATTTTCCTTAGAGAGTTGATTTCCAATGCTTCTGATGTAAGCTACGTGTACTTTGGTTGGTGCTTTTTGGATGGCTAGTTAAATAAGGGAACTAATAAGTGTGTGTGTTCTTAACTTTTTAGGCCCTTGACAAAATTAGGTTCCTTGCACTCACTGACAAAGAAGTTTTGGGTGAAGGTGACAATACTAAGCTTGAGATCCAGGTTAGCTACATCTTTCTCAATAATCGTTTTCTTATAGTTTAAAGCATGTGATTTGAAAGTTGAGTGTGTTGAAAAGAATAAGAATTTCATAGATTTGTTTGTCATCCCAGTACAGTTTACGATTGGTTGGAAGTTGTTCTAAAGCTATTTTTGATGTAGTTCAATTTCTAGTCCAAGCTTTTTACTCATTTGAGTTCAATAATAATGCGATGATATGCAGATTAAGCTAGACAAAGCCAAGAAAATTCTCTCTATTCGGGACCGGGGAATTGGTATGACTAAGGAAGATTTAATCAAGAACCTTGGTACCATAGCCAAATCCGGAACATCAGGTACATTTCTGATGTGGTGATACGTTGCCCTGCATTATAGTCCTGATCAATAAAATTCCACGTATTCAAGATTTTTCCTTTCGCAGCTTTTGTTGAGAAAATGCAATCAAGTGGAGATTTGAACCTTATTGGACAGTTTGGAGTTGGATTCTATTCTGCCTATCTTGTTGCTGACTATATTGAAGTCATTAGCAAGCACAATGATGACAGCCAGTAAGTAGATTTTAGAGAGGGTTTCATTTGGAAATATACTTGTACTATACAAAATCATTTGTAAAGCTTTTCTGATAACTTCTTTTCCATATCCAGGCACGTATGGGAATCAAAGGCTGATGGTAAATTTGCGGTTTCCGAGGATACATGGAATGAGCCTCTTGGACGTGGAACCGAGATTAGATTACATCTTAGAGATGAAGCTGGCGAGTACCTAGAAGAAAGCAAACTTAAGGTATGTATTAGTTTGATAAGAAAGTAAATCTCTCTTTTATTACAAGCGGTTCAAGATAATTATGAATATAGTGCACTGCTTATTTCTGTTTATCATCTCATTGTGGTTACTTATGATCATCGTTGTCTACTACAGGATTTGGTGAAGAGATATTCTGAATTCATTAACTTCCCTATCTCCCTCTGGGCAAGCAAAGAGGTTGAAACCGAGGTCCCAGCTGAGGAAGATGAATCAACTGAGGAGGAGACTGGTGAGTAATAATGAAACACCGCATTATAATTTTCTGCTGCAATGTGTCTTTATTCCTACAAGTCAGGCGGTGTTGAGTTTTATTAATGATATTTCACTCCAGAAATCAGTTCTACCGAGGAAGAAAAGGAAGAAGATGCTGAGGATGAAGACAGTGAGAAGAAGCAGAAAACCAAGAAGGTGAAAGAAACAGTTTATGAATGGGAGCTTCTGAATGATGTTAAAGCCATATGGCTGAGAAGTCCAAAGGAGGTGACGGAAGAAGAGTACACTAAATTCTACCACTCTCTCTCAAAGGTGAAAATCATGCATGAAAAAAAGAATACTCGTTACTCACTGGTGTAAATTTCTCTTGCGTATTTTCCTGACCCTAGTTGCTGTACAGGATTTTACTGACGAGAAGCCAATGGCTTGGAGTCACTTTAATGCTGAAGGTGATGTTGAGTTTAAGGCTGTGTTGTATGTTCCTCCGAAAGCTCCCCATGATCTGTATGAGAGCTACTACAACAGCAACAAGGCGAACTTGAAGCTCTATGTCCGGAGGGTGTTCATCTCAGATGAATTTGATGACCTTCTGCCTAAGTATTTGAGTTTCTTGAAGGTAACTAATTGGAAGACAAGTTAAGGGGTACCTTCAATACGAATTCAAGGTTAAATACCTGATGTAACTTACTTCTGCAGGGTCTTGTTGACTCCGATACATTGCCTCTCAATGTATCACGAGAAATGCTTCAACAGCACAGTAGCTTGAAGACAATTAAGAAGAAGCTTATCCGAAAGGCGCTTGATATGATCCGCAAGCTTGCTGAAGAAGACCCTGATGAGGTCCATGATGATGACAAAAAAGGTAATCTATAATACAAGCTCCTTGGTATCAATTCACATTTACTGTTCATCTTTCTGAAAAATGGTCTAAACTTATTGAATTGTTGGCATGTAGATGTGGAGAAGTCTGGTGAGAATGATGAGAAGAAGGGTCAATACACAAAATTCTGGAATGAGTTTGGCAAGTCGATTAAACTTGGCATCATTGAGGATGCTGCTAACAGGAACCGCTTGGCAAAGCTTCTTCGGTTTGAGACGTATGTTCCTGCTACTTTTTTATAAAAATCTGTTTACTTATTAGCACCAGCAGGCTAACGATTTATAGTTTGCTTTTTCAGAACAAAGTCGGATGGAAAATTGACTTCCCTGGATCAGTACATTAAGAGAATGAAAAAGGCGCAAAAGGACATATTCTACATTACAGGGAGCAGCAAGGAACAACTGGAGAAATCTCCATTCCTGGAGAGGCTCATCAAGAAGGGCTATGAGGTTTGCATCGAACACAGATAATTAATTCGTCTTTATTGATTGCCAACTCGCATCACATGTTCCAATACTTGTGTTCTCAGGTCATCTTCTTCACAGACCCAGTTGATGAATACTTGATGCAATACCTGATGGATTACGAAGACAAAAAGTTCCAGAACGTATCTAAAGAAGGACTGAAGGTTGGGAAAGATGCAAAAGACAAGGAGCTGAAGGAATCATTCAAGGAGCTAACCAAGTGGTGGAAAGGGAATCTCGCTAGCGAGAACGTGGATGATGTCAAAATCAGCAACCGTTTGGCTGACACTCCATGTATAGTAGTAACATCCAAGTTTGGATGGAGTGCAAACATGGAAAGGATCATGCAGTCCCAAACTCTCTCTGATGCTAATAAGCAAGCTTATATGCGCGGAAAGCGAGTCCTGGAGATCAACCCACGGCATCCTATCATCAAAGAACTCAAGGAAAGGATTGCAAGCGACCCAGAGGTAAGCAAACATAAGACCCATCAATTCCTTTTTTACTTTGTGTGCACTTTTTAATCAGATGAGTGATTGAGAATACAATCCACCGCACAAAATTGTCTCAGGATGAGAGTGTGAAAGAAACAGCACAGCTTATGTACCAGACAGCTTTGATCGAGAGTGGATTCATGCTCAACGACCCAAAAGACTTTGCAGCCCGTATTTACAACTCAGTCAAGAGCGGCCTGAACATCAGCCCTGATGCAGTAGCCGACGAGGAAGTTGAGGCAGCAGAGGAAACAGAGAGCAGCGAGGCTACTGAGACGAAATCAGATGACTTGGCTGGTGGTCTAAACATTGAAGCTGAACCTGTTGAGCAACCAGAAGAGAACACCAAGGACGAACTGTAGATTTCACTTCTTATGTTTCTTCCTTGTGTTTCTCTGCTCTCTTAGTTAAAAGCAGAACAGCATCGTTCTTACTCGAATCTTAAGATTAGTTTTTATATTATGTGGTTTTTGATGGATTTTGTAAAAGCAGTACTTGGATTCTAGAGATCAAAGAACCCAAACGTCACATTTTCTTTTACAATTTCTTCTCGTTCGTTCCATTATCCTGCTATCCAAGTTCATCTATATTTTGGTGCGCTCTTACGATTGTTCTCGGAGTTATTTTCCACAAACTTAATTTAAAAAACTTCTGACTTTTGAAAATGAAGTCAAAATTTCAAACATATATTCTGTAAAGGTATAGATATTATTTACAAAAAGACTTTAATCAATTCGTGATAAAATAACTTTTCAACATAATTTTTTTCATACTGTTTATCTTGTATAACTTTAAAAACATAAAAGAAAATGGTCATGATACTTTTGTGAGATAACGATCTTGAGCTTGACCCTTAGGAGAACATATATATAGAGGTGCTGATGACATCGTAAATGCTCTTTAAACTCTATCTCTTAATTTCTTTTTTTCTCTCTTCGTCTTTGGTCTTGTTATCCTCCAATTTTGAATATCCCAAACTTGATTTCTCCACCCAAAATACTTTTTTCTTTTGAAAAGAGAAGAAAAAAAAGAAAAAAACAGTGATGGTCATAACAGTCCTTCATTCTCCTGTCTCATTCTATTTCATCAACATCCTTAGCTTTCTCTTCTTCAATGGTAATATTCACTTCTATCATAATTCATATTACAATCTATATTATGAATGTTTATATAGAAATATATAAATTTTTAACATATCTTATAATTATAGCATTGCATTTGGTAGGAAGTAATGGTGCTACAATCACTATCGTAAACCGATGCAGCTTCACTGTCTGGCCGGGAATTTTATCCAACGCCGGAAGCGGCGACATAGGCACCACCGGTTTCGAGCTCATCTCGGGTGGTTCACGTTCATTCCAAGCTCCACCTAGCTGGTCAGGTCGGTTTTGGGCACGAACCGGTTGCAACTTCGACTCTAACACAGGCCAAGGCACGTGCTTAACCGGAGACTGCGGCTCTAACCAAGTCGAGTGTAACGGTGCCGGAGCAAAACCTCCCGCTACACTCGCTGAATTCACAATCGGATCAGGTCCCGCTGACCCGGCCCGTAAACAAGACTTCTACGACGTGAGCCTCGTGGACGGTTACAACGTTCCCATGTTGGTGGAAGCAAGTGGTTGGTCAGAAGGTAGTTGCTTGACCACAGGATGCGTAACGGATCTAAACCAAAGATGTCCAACGGAGCTCCGGTTCGGATCCGGGTCAGCGTGTAAGAGCGCATGTGAGGCTTTTGGTAGTCCAGAGTATTGTTGTAGTGGCGCGTACGCTTCACCCACCGAGTGTAAACCGTCGATGTACTCTGAGATATTCAAAGCCGCGTGTCCAAGATCGTATAGCTATGCGTTTGATGATGCTACAAGTACTTTTACATGTACTGATGCTGATTACACCATTACTCTATGTCCTTCCTTGCCTAGGTAGGTTAACATTTATTTTTTATTTTTTTTGTTTTCATATCTAACTATACTTGCTTTTGAGTCTGCACACGACGAGCTTAGCTAGCAGGGAAATGTGATTGGCTTGAGCCATTTTAAAAAAGGAGGTTGATTCTTTTTTTTTTTACACGTAATAAAGGAATATATAATAGTCATTCCATCAAAGAAAAGGAAAACCAAAAAGTTCTTAGAACATATAATAGGCCTACCATTATGTAACGCGGAAGCACAAATATATTATTTATTCAACTTACTGATTAAAGTTGGAATATTTTGTGTACAGCCAAAAATCAGCAGCGAATGGGTGGAGAGAGGGCGGTGGATTGGCAGAAAGCTCATCGTCGCCATTGTCGACGTGGCTGTCGAATGTTTTCACTTCTGACTCTTCATATATTCATGAGTCTTCCCAAATTTTAATTATCTTTACTATGTTGTTTCTTCTTCTTCTTCTTCTTCTTTGGGAATTGTGATTTTTTCTCATTTCCCTATTACATTGATATGTTTCAAGATGTTGCACATTAACGAACATTTAACCATTTATTTGGATTGATTTAACAAAAATTATGACCATGCAATAATAGCCTAAATTAGTTCCATCGGAAATTAGATGTTATGGTGGAAAAAAAGTTATTGCGAATTGCTCGTTGTACTTTTAGCTAATTCGTAAAACTGTAACCAAATGCAATGAATATGAGATGAAAAGCAAATTAGCAAGTGGCATTTTGTGACTGTTGTGGATAGAGTTTGTTGTCGCGGTACTGCAACCAAATTTCAGTTGGAAAGTAGTCTCGTCGTAACAAAATAATAAAATACTACTAAGTGAAAAAAAACTCCCGTATTTATTATACTTATAGATAAATATACAGTAAAACTCTATAAATTAATAATGTTGAGACCGGAAAATTTTATTAATTTATAAAGATTATTAATTAATCGATAAATTAATAATTATTATTTTATAGAGAGTTTTTCCAAATTAAAAAATATTATATAAAAAGTAGAAAAGTGAAGATAATACTTCGATGTGTTTTAATGCATTTACACATTAGAAAATAATTATTGCATATATAATTTTTTTTAATAATTTTTGATGCAATTTGAGAAGATAATATCATATATTTTTATTTTAAGAAAAATAGAGATAAACTCCAACAAAATTCAAATTTTTACGAATAAATAAATAACATTAGAATCATATTTCACTTAAATATCTTATATATATAATAAATTTATACGATTATTAATTTATGTTATTAATGGGACTATATATTTACATAGAGATTTAAAAAAAATTATTATCTTATTATCTTATCGAAATGTGTCAGTTATTACACCGGTCCAACTTGGATCCGGGATAATTTATTAATTTAGAGAGATTATTAATTTATCGAGTATTAATTTATAGAGGTTCTACTGTAGTTATAGTTTTTGGTTTTGCTTTGATGATGGATGATGTGTCCGATAAGATTTACATTGATGGAGAGATGACGAGAAATGCAAAAACTTGGAGTGTAAAAAAGGAAACAAAAGGTGGACAAAAAGATAACAGAAAGAAACAAAGGAGGAAATACAATACAATTAGGAGAGAAAAAACATATACGGAGACTTTCATAAAGTATGAAATAAGTAAGACTAAGTAAAGTAGACAGAATTGAGATATGAGATCAGCTAAGATCTATTTGATTGATCTGCTTGATGATTATGTATGTGTCTTTATACTGATATTTCACTTAAGCTTTTGGTGATAAGCTTATATTTCTCTCCGCCCTCCAATATCTAGACAATTTGTTTTTTGATGGGATCCACTCTTATGAGAAACATAAGATGAAAGAGACTCTGATATTAAGTAAAGTAGGTTAGATCCTTGTGTTACACACATGTATTGAAGAGATACCACCTGAATGACTGAATCTTCTTAGGTAGTCGAAAGAATGATTACCATCAGTGAATTATCGACTTAGTATTAGTTGTAGAGGTCCAAATGATTTTCTGTTTTAATTGGCATGTGGCCTTCCTCATATTTAAAACATCTCCTTTTTGGGTTTTAGGAGACGACCAAAGTCAAGTCAGGAGAAATTGATGTTATTCTAACTGTTTTTTAAAACGTATTTATCGAATATGTTTGTATGTGAAATAGTTAGTTTTTAGACATTTAGATCATATTGGGCAACCATTCAAAAAGCCCCTTCTTCTCTCTGTTCTTCATCTATTCATCTCCATTTTATTCTTCCATCTTCAGATTCAAAGCTTGATAGTATCGATATCTTAACAGTTCACCAAACCTAATCCCAAACCGATATTCCTATCAATACAAAGCTTACAGAATAATGTTTCGTTTTGCCAAGCTTATGCCTTACGATATCATTCAATTAACAAGAGTAAATATGGTCCCTGGATGAGTCTTGGGAAAGAATGGATTTGATTTTTGATAAAAATATGTAGAGTCAAGAACACTTATTAATCATACTTACAAATCACTCTGCTCACTCTGCATTTGTTTTGCCATGGAACGGAGAAATTGACTCAGAGACTTTTCAGCAGTCAATAATGCAGCATCGGCTTCTTTCTGCTTCTCCTCGGCAATGCCTTTTCTCTGCTCATGAACCAACTGTACTTTCCGAACAAGTTTACGCAACTCCTATCAACAAACAATGGGATAAAAATACAAGTTAAATATTACATCATTAAACCATATGCTGCTTTTTGGATCACACCTCTAGGTTCAAAGACCCCATACACCTGATAAACAAGTCATACACATCTCCTGACATTATTCAACTCATATTTGACTAACCTGTCGATCGAAATCAACACTCTGAAGAGAATAAACTTCATTTGTGACCTCCACATTCTGACTGATCAGGCCATCAAACCATCTACGCAGCTATAGCCATATATTCTTCGGCATTCTGAAAGTTATTATTTCAAAAATTAGATAAGTTTTGAACAAAAATCAACTTAGAAAATATTCTATAAAAACACCAAAAACAATATTCTTCATCCATTTAGAAATCTAATCAGTCCTCATCTATTGCCCTCAATGGAAGCTCCTTCCTCCCTCCTAAGAACCCAAAATGTCCTCTACAATGAATCTTGCCCTCATTATAGAATCCTGCTCCCGTTCACTTATTGTAATAATCCTATAGATGGAATTTAACTATACAATCCAGGAGACAAATTCTCTTGTTTAATCATTCATTTTATACTTTAAGTGAGATACTGGTTTACAGTTTACCTCCTCTTCATCTTCTGACTCTGTTTCTGTATCATCAACACTGCTGTTTACAACATCATCTGCGTCATCCTTGGCTGAACTAATCAATGCCTGCAGCGTTGTATGATCACTCTGCTTTGTGGCATGAATCAGAGTGTCCATCAAATCAGGTTCAACTTCACGCAACAATTTCCCTGAATGCATATATAACCATATTAGCTAAAATCGAACTGGATGCAAATTTCCCCTAATAGTTCATCTAGATAAAAATGATATATTTCTCACCGATGTAGTTGAAATGTCTACGCTTTCCTTCTCTAACATCCGTGCCTAGTCTGTGCGGCAAAACAACAAACACCTTATGTGCATTGTCCCAGACTTACTATTGAAGTAACTATAGCGTCCAAATGTAGTCCAAGTGATTACCTTAGCAAGCATCAATGCATCATAAACCTCTTCACCAAGCGACGCAGCTCTACGATGACAAATCCAATTCATTTTAAACCAGAAACTCCAAACACAATACAAAGTTTGAGATTTTGAGGAGATGATGTTTCCAATTTGTGGCATTTACCTCATAATCCGCTTAACCTGATCACCGGAGAAGGAAGCGAGTTCCATACCCCATCGAACGGCACGGCGAGCATCACGCTTCCGTTGGTTTCTGCTCTTCAGTGAGTCAGACTCAGAACCATCGCTATCACCATCTTCTTCAGCAATAACAGTTGGAGCAAGAGCTTCAGGTGGCGCGGGAAGACCTCGCCGACGAGGTAGAGACCTTGCGGTGGAGAAAGACGAGAAGCGACGACGAGTGGGTATAGAAGAAGGTGGCTGAGGAAGCTTTTTTCGAAAATAAATGGCGGAGATTACGAAAATGGTGATTACACTGCGGCGAAAATTTCCTTATCGGTCGTATTAGTTGCGCCATGGCAGCTCCGACAAATCGTTCCAATGTCGGAGCTTTATCTATCTACTGTACTCTGCTTAAAGCTTAAAGTCCGTTTTTTTTCCTTTATATACATGAGTTTTTTTTTTTTGTTCTGGGAATATTGGTCAACACAAATCTCAATTCAAATACCAATTGAAGTAGAGTCAATTTCTAATCCATACATACATGCACAATTACACATCTTTCACAACTTTACTTAAACTGTTGTACACACAAAGACTGAATATATTTTTACAGAAGATCTGATTTTTATTATCACCCGGTGAAGCTAATACGAGAGAAAGAGTTTGAAAATCTCCAGCCAGAGGAGGGTTTAATGTTGAATGTTGTAGGTGAGAAGCTAAGTCCAAACATTTCTTTTGGTGTCAGAGTTGTCTCAACAAATCCAACCAAAGTAGCCACAAGAGAAGCACTCTCTTTGCAATGCTCTATGTCTTTAGTGTTGTTCCATAGTTTGTGAGTTACTTGTAGGCTTCTCCGCTTTGAGCTCAATTTAACACTCCATTTCTTGTATACTTCTTCTCTTTGCTTTTTTCCGAACTTGTTTGGTATTTGTTTAGCTAACCGTTCTCTCTCTCGTGTTAGTGCTTTGGCAGTTTGTTTCCTCATTGCCTCGGGCGAGTCCTTGAGAAAAGATAGTCTTCTGAGTTCAACTTCCATGTAAACAAAGTCGGATGGATCGCCTTTGAAGAGCAAGAAGAAGTATGTTCTGTGAACCAAAGATACATTACATACTTTCCACAGCTCAATTATTTGGCTTTGCTGTCTCTCAAATTCTGTTTTCTCCCCGCCATCATTTGTGTTTTCTGGTCTCATCGTCTTTGTTTCGGTATCTCTATGATCCGGGTCATGCATGGAATGGTGCTGCATTGCCCTTTCTTTAAGGCCTGCCATAAATTCATGGAAGCTACTACTACTAGTCTCTGTATCGAAATCTTTCATGCACTGTGCGTCCATGGAGACAGTGTAATCTGAAGAATCAAAGGATGTGTTAGAAGTCTCAAATATGAAGCCTCTACTAGCAGAAGCAGCAGCAGAAGTCTTTGTAAACAAGAGATTTTCTCTGCAACTTCGGCTTCTTCTCATCTTCAAGTAATCTCTCGGGCTCATAATGTCATCTACCGTATTAAACGAGGGTGATTGTTTCTCTTCTGCTGATTGCATACTCATAAAGTATTCAATTGTCTTCTGCATTTCCTTCACCTTCTTCTTCAGAGCCTCATATGTATTATCATCTTTACCAGAGCCTCCATGCACTTGTACACATTTCTCTTCCTCAGGGGTTGATTTACTTAATTGCTCTGACTGATCCATTGATAAATTCAGTTCTATGTCTTCTTTATATGTAGACCAACTTGTTTTTTTGTCTTCCTTCTCCACAGATTGCTCAATCTCTTGGGATTCTTCAAACTTGTTTATAGTTATCTCATCTTGTGCTTCAACTTTATCAGAGCCTTCATAGACTTGTACACATTGCTCTTCCTCAATGGGTGATTTCATTACTTCCTCTGAATGATCCATGTCTTCTTTCTCTGAAGATTTCCTTTGTTTCTCCACAGATTGCTCAGTCTCTTGCACGTCTTCTACTAACTCCTTTATAGTTAGCTCATCTTCAGCTTCAAGTTTATCAGAGTCTCCATATACTAGTACACATTTCTCTTTAACAGGAGGCGATTCCGTTACTTGCTCTGACTGATCGCTAGGCGAAGACCGTTCCATGTCTTCTTTCTCTGAAGATTGCCTTTGTTTCTCTATAGTTTCCTCAGTCTCTTGCACTTCTTTTACCAACTTGTTTATAACTTTCTCATCTTCACCTTCAAGTTTATCATATAAATTCAACTCCATATCTATGCTTTTTGAAGATGAATCAGCATTTTTCTTCTCGGTCTCATCGGGCGTAAAAGATTTGTAGTTTCGTTCATACTCTTTCTTTTCAATAATGTCGTCTAGTGAGTCTTGGATTTGAACTATTTCTGCTTCTCCGCTGTTCACTTCAACGCATCTAACTTCTTTGCAAGCATTATGTGGTTCTTGAGTGTTGATTTGAGCTATCTCTTCCCACTTACCGTTTACGTCATGCCCCGGAAATTGAGGGTAGTATCATCAAAGAAGAAACCATCCTCATCAGGAGAGTACAAGTTACTCTTTTCCAAGTTATTTAGCAAACGACGCTCATCAAAATCTGTTGAATCGTAGCTTCTTCTTCTTTTGTTGTTGTCGATTGAGCTTGAAGATGATCGCTCTTAAGCTGTGGATTTAAGCAAATTCTCTACCCTAGATTGAGCTGCATCTCGTTGCCATTTAAGCTCTTGGCTTTGTTCCTCCATCTGCAGGTTGTTGCACAAGAAATGAGTTAATACTTTACTTTGTAAAAAAATGGGAAAGAAGAATGATTCAAGAAACCTTTGCAATCAACTCCTCTTTCTGTTTGAGCATTAGTGCGTAGAACTCAGAGGTTGAAGAAGAAGAAGCAGGTCCAAGATTCTTCAACTCATTCTCCATTCTTGCCAATTCCCGCTGCAGTTGCTTCACCAAAGCTTTCTCAGACACAACCAAATTGACTTGAGCATTTGTGGTCACCTCTTTAGCACAAGTTGCAAAGAGAAGCGTGTTTCTAGATTGTTCGAGATGACTACGAGCAGGGCTCATTGTACAGATGATAGCCGTTCTTGCGTTTCCTCCCAATGAGTTCTGAAGTATTCGAGTTAGCTTTGAGTCTCGATATGGTATGTGTCCATTTTTCCCTTTGCTGTAGTATTTTCAGAAAAATACTCTCATGTCAGCTCAAGAGATCCCCACATCGGAAGTGAAATGACCATAAGAGTTGGAAAACTTATGAAACTTAAAAGACTTAATGGAAAACTATAAGTTGTGGCAAAAATGACCTGAGTTTTCGGATGACGGTTCCGAGGTAAGTAAACTCCGATTAATGTGACAACCGTCTTTGAGTCTTGAACCAGCAGATAATGTCTGAGAAGCCCTTTCACTTCCTGCTAGATCAACAAAGCACCCTGATGCCGCAAGAGTCGCTGAGCTCTCTGGAGAAAATTCTTGCATCGAGCTTTAAATTGTCTCCAAGAAAAAAAAAACATTCATGTTTTTCATCAAGAATGTAAAAACAAATAAAAAAGAGAGTACCAGTCGGAGAATCTGATGAGATCTGGAGCTAATCTCATTTAAAGACGTCTCTCCAATCTTTCTTTTGAGCTGCAAAAACCACAGATTCAATATTTCATCTATTCGTTGATCAAATTATGAAGAATTGAGTAGGCTTAATTACTCTCGCATATAGAAATGAGTTCTTGTAGATGGTTTCTGTCTATTAGAGTCTCCTCTCTAAGTTTCTCAACAACCGTTCCTCTCTATATCAAAGTTGACAATAATAATATCAGTAAATTAGTAGCTAATGATGATTTTAGAGTGTTAATTAATGGCGTGGGAAAGAAGATGATGTGACTGACCTCTGGATCATCAAGAAGCCTAAGTGGAGTATTACTATCTTCACAAAGGAGATCCCTCACAGCTTCATTGTAGATCTCCATCGCTGAGAATTTTAGAATGAATTTTCTTTCTTGTTGACGCTAATTAAAGGAAACAACAGAGGATCTCAGAGACTGAAATATAGATAGGGAAACAACAAAAAAAGATAAGGAGAGTTTTAATGTATGTAATAAACCTTGTCAATGTAAGCAAAGATATCATTCATTGCAAATTGAGTGATTCCACTCATCGTATACGTTTTCCCACTACTTGTCTGTCCATACGCGAAAATGCTCGCTGCAACGTAACACAAGAATTGGCTTAGTATATATGAAAATGATTGATCATAAGAAGAGATGCAAATAAAAACTCATTTTCTTACAGTTAATTCCGGAGAGAACACAAAGTGCAACCTCTTTGGCTCCATTATCATAAACTTGCTTCGTGGGGGATTCGAACCCAAACACCTTATCTGTGTAATACATTAAATTGATGATGGGGTTTATACTTTATAGTAACACCTCAAAATCAAATGGTGTTTAGAAATTGAGAAACACATTCATCAAATCTTTACCAAATGTATAAGAAGACTTATCAGGCAGATTATGGTAATTGCAGATGATTGTGGTGTCGTTGATACATTCCCAATCACATCTATCATTCCTCGTCTTCTCTTTCTCGTTTAGAGGCCTTACCCTTACCGACACCAATATCTTCTCTTCTCCTCCCGCCACCATCTTTTCTTCCTCTCTATAGATCTTTCTTTTCTTCAAATTCATTTGATCAAATCAAAATGATCAGAAACGCAATGCAGACTTTAGATACCGTAATAAAAAGTTGGTGAAATATTCAAACTTTTTCATTGCTAGTCATTTGACCAAACCCGATCGACATGTTTAAGAGACTCGGCTCAACTTTTGATCCTCACCGGATTGCTGCAAATTGAGAGAGAGACATGTTTTGGATTGTGACAGATAAAAAAAAAAAAAAAAAAAACTAAAGACAAGTTTTGATTTACCGTATAGACAAATCAACGAAAATTAGTTGGGAGATGGTGAGGAGAAGAATGAGTCAGCCAAAATAATAAGATCTTTCTCTCGGGTCAAAAACCCCTCTGTAATTTCTTCATTTTTACTTATTGAGCTGTCTGAGAGAGAACATGTCGGCATGGCCGTTGATCATGTTTTCGACCACCCAGTCTCACTACTAAAATAAGCATGTTGCCAATTATTACCATCTTTTACCTTCCCCCTTACGGTAATTACACTATTGACTTGCTGTACAAGGAAAGCTAATCTTACGTTAATTGGCCGTTCACTGACCAGACCAAGTGGTCCCATTTCAAGCACTTAGATTGTATTTGTTTTGTTTCATAAGTGATTGTAAGAAATTAAATGAAACAAATTATATTTTGCGATTATTTTGGATTAATAAAGATTACAATTAGGATATCTTAATAACCAGATCTTATTTGAGAGGTTTTAGAGAGGAATCAAGAACGTTACAAACATAATCATAAACATGGAAAAAGGTATTGGAATTCCAAACACAACCATAAAGGAAAACAAAGAAAAAAAATCTTCTTTTTGATATTCTCTTTTATGTATTCTTTTGTACACATAAATAATGAAGTTTGAAGGTAAAGGAGCAACATTCTACAACTAAACCAATCGTAAACCATCTGGGAGTTGTTGATCCTGAGAGTAGTCTTGAGATATAAACTTACGGCAAGCATATATCACTGCAGAATGAAAACCACTTGGATTGTCTATGAACACAAAATGCCCACCCTGCAACAGTTAAACCAAACAAAATCTCACATAAGTATCATCTTCTTCTCTATATTTTTCTCTTAAATGTGAAAACCAATGTACGAATTTAGAGATTGACCTGTGGAACTCGAATGATTTCGCAAGGGACCTTCATGTATTTCCGCGCTTCCACTGCACCTTGATAGTTCATCCAATCATTCATTCCGTAGATAAAAGTTGTTGGCACTTTCCACTCTGATGCGCTGCAACAAAAAAAAAAACAGTTATTGAATTTGAGTTATGTAAAAACTCCATCTGCAATGTGCTTGCATCAGATTTGGTGGATAAACCTTTGTAAGAGGGGCTTCCGAGCAAATGCTCCAAAGGAGAAGATGTATTTCAAGCACAACTCTCCACTAGCCTTTGCAGCCAAAGTATGGTACACATAATCTATAATGCAAAACGAAACATCAGTATCAGCCATTCATCATCATCTTCCATAACTTCTTTGGAACTTACAGAAAGAATTACTCACCGGTTAGCAATTTGGCTTCCTCATCTGTTAGCACAGTTCCCTCCGAATGTGCACCAAATCTTGCAGATGTATACCGATTTACAAGACCTGGACCCCAAGGACCTAATCCTCTGCACCCAAAAGCACATTTAGATATATATAGTTAATCTAGTAGTCCGGCCAACTAACTTCATCGCCAAACAAGTGTGTTCCAATGCTTCAAACACACTCATCAAATGATTTCAACTGAGTGCAATAATTTTGTATCAACAAAATGAGTAGCTAATCAATCTATTGGTGAATAGTTAACTATTATAAGAGTATACCTAACCAGCTTTTGAGGAGTGAAATTTGACTCCCATAAATGATTTAGCACTGCGCCTTTCCATGTTGCTCTAAATTTAGTGAGCCATTCCGATTTGGCATCTGTTTCTGCTGAGAACCCAGCAGATCCCACCAGAATTAAGTGTTGAACATGCTCAGGATGCTGAAAGATCCAGAGATATACCCAATGAAAAGTCAGAAATCATAAACATCCAAACTGTCACCTTTTACTCATTGAATTATACTAAAGATGAAAATTCACCTTAAGAGCGTATTTAGCAGCAACATAACCTCCAAAAGAATGTCCTAATAGAATAAAGTTACTGAGATTCTGGGCTTTACGCCATTCCTCAAAGGAGTCAATAAACCATGCCTCAGTTTCTGCACAATTAAAGAAGGACCAATGCAGTTCCATTACTGATCTAGCAACTCCATATATACAAAGCCATAAAGAAAGGGTTCCAATAAAATATTAGCACAGCCATTAACAGTAGAGGAATAAATACCTTCAGTGCTTTTACATGTAAAATCAGGCCTACTTGATCCACCCCACCTAAGAAGAAATAGAGAGAACTACCTTATTTTACAGTCACAATATATACGAGAAATTAAAAAAAGGGCTGCAACATCCTGGCTTCGATTTTTTAGATAAGATAGCAAAGTTGCTTACCCAAGCTGATCAATGGCGATCACCCTAAATCGACTGGCAAGAGCATCGAAATTACGAAAGAAGAAACCTTGAGAAGCACCATAACCATGAACCATCACAAGTGTGGGAGCACCCTCCTGTGCATCAAAGGTAACAGTGTTGATGTGGCGTGACTCATTGCTCGAAGACCTAAACCACCTGACTTTGGACCCTGGTGGTCCTGAACCAATATTCACTTGTTCTTGTACATAAGGCGTCCTGAGATTAATCGTTCCTACCAAAAGACTTAGAAACCATATTTTCATCTAAAAACTAGAATGATTCTCCTTTCACATTTCGTGCTCTAAGATCCAAATAAATTCTATTATATAAGTCGTCATCATGTAATTACGAAGCAATGTCGCAAAAAAAAACAGAGTTAAAACCATTTTAACAGAGTTATGCCAAATCAATTCAAGGAAATACAATCCCTAAAAGCTGTGTAATTGAATTTCCTGTAATAAAAATCTGTGCTTTAGACAGAGAGAGAGAAAGATAAAGAGACGTACTTGAGGATGGAGAGAAGACGTTTCTCGGCGGCGATGATGTAATCGGTGGAGGTAGGAATCCAACGGAGAGAATTGGGCCACAAAATTTTCCATCTAGATTTAGCGGCATTGGTAGCAGCAGACGTAGCAGCAGATGAATCAGCGACGGAAGCAGTAGACGAAGATCCCAACTTTTTCTTAGAGATTTCTTCAGCCATTCTTATTCTTGACGAAAGACGGCTCAAGTTCATACAATCACATAAACAATAAAAAAATCTAAAGCGCAGAAATGAAATTTCCCAGGAATCAATGAATCCAGATATTTCTTTATATGTAAATTAACTAAATTTGTAGAAAGACGAGACGAGAGGTTTTGCTGCGAAGTCGTAAGGGATTATACGCGTCATTGCTGACGTCACGTATCTTGCAGCGCAATAAAAGCCACCAGAAAGTGCTCCCGTTGGCAAAGTTGGACCTATCGTCGGTCCGGTCAACTCTTTTGATAATTGTTATAAATCAAAAGGGAATATACTTTAAATAATTGTTATAAATCAAAAAGTGAATATATACTTTGATTAAGATTTGTATGGAAAATAACCTTCCTTAGATTAGGATTCACGTAAGGTGAAAACTTTTTCTTGTTATACTATTTAGTATTTACGAATATAGAAGAAAGATTACAGTAAAGTAATATTTATTTATTTTGGTCAAACTATAGTAAAGTAATATAATTTTCTCTATAGTAAACTATTTGTGCTGAGTTTTATCTCATTTGATTGCTTGCTAACTGCAATTACATGCTAAGTATTAGCGAGTTTCTTATAAGAGATTACATCAAACTTGCAACTGCATTAGAATAGGAAATGTTCTCATATGTTGAATTTGATCATTTAAACCATTATTTTAGTTGTTTTCAACTTGAAATGAATTTTAGGAGAATCCTGTCTTCATCACAGCCTTAGTTTGTTCGAATCATAATTTGAAAAATGAAAAAAAAAAAAAAAAAAAAAAAAAAAAAAATTTGTTTGAACAACCATGATTTTGATGGGATACCAATATTTATTCAAGTAAATTAGAATTTCAGATAAAGGTAAACCGGTTTGTGTCTCTCGGTTCCAAATTAGCACAAGAATTTGTGTATGACAATAATTTCAATTTTTCACAAGTAAATCTTATTTGAAGGCTTTCATCTTCACATTTTAGTTTTCTGCAAAATCCAACCGCAAAACACCAACACAAGCTAAAAAGGTCTCAGTTTTTCAAACAAATCGCTAAAAAAAACGATGATTTCTAATCACTAAACCGGTTTTGACTCGTAAACTCGGGTCATTTGTTTAGCTTGAGCTTCTGCTGCAGTTACTAGTAGTAGTACTAGAACTTTGGTTGTTGGAGACACCAAGACACAGTGCTTCAGCCAATGGTCCACCTGGTGTTCTTGAATACAGCCATGATGGACCTTCATGGCTAACCCACTGATGCTGGTTTGTTCCCTCTGCTTCCTCCATTGCTCCTCCAGCCATTGATAGTGTCAGAGAGCTTCCCATTGCTTCATCTTGCTCCCCTTCTACAACAAACCGTCTTGTCTCTTGGTTATCTGGTGTCTGGTTTAGACTCAGTAGACCCTGCAATGTTCCAAAGCTCTGGTCTACTAATGGCTCCTTCTGCCTGAAACTCAGATCATGATCGTATCTGCGTTTGAGCTCTCTGCTTGATCCAACTTTCTCCAGGGACAGCTTCATGAATCTCCGGGCTTAAAAGATGCAATGCCATCATTTTCTTTCATAAACCACCTCAACCCTCTTCACATACCAAACAAAAGTTCCAATCTTTCAAATGATTTCAAGGGATGGATCTTAATGCTTTGACAAGAATGTAGGTAATCACACACCTGTGGTGATCATATGAAGAGGAAGCAGACGGAAGAGTAGAAAGCACAGGGAATTGGCTTTCGTGTTGTCCGTAAAACTGAGGATAAGTTTTAGAAAACTGGTTTGCATCGTGCTTAGCGGTACGAATTTCATTGTTGTGAGATGATGATTCCACATGCTTTCTTGAACGAGGACGGCTCTTGTGTGTGTGTCTCTCACAGTATTTCTGATCAGGAATCACATTTCTAGAGCATCTCCATTTCTTCCCATCTGTTCTCTTGCACCTCCATGGCTCCATATCAGCTGCGTTTTTGCTTGCATTTGAAGCAATCCCCAGCTGCAGTGAACCTCCTTTAGCCATCGCCACTGTTACTGTCACCCACATAGAAGACAACAGATTCTTGTATTCAGCGTAAGTACTAAAATATTCCACTCTTATGCATCCACTAAGAGGTAAAAATTTGAAAAAACTTGAACATTCTAATACCATCATAATGGATCTTAGTAGCATCAAACATGATAACAAGAGATCAAGAACACATGTAACCAAGAGAAACTGACAAAAATGGGAAACTACAGAAGTTGTTTAAGTGAAAGCTAGGGAGATTTTACCATCGGGGTTAATGTTTGATGGGTTCCTGGGGAAAGGGTGTGAGAAGCTCAGAAGGGACAGGAACAGAAGCCATCATGTACTTATATATGTTCCTCTGCCTCTCAAGCTCCTGCCATTGAGCTTCACTGAAAGCTGCACCTGCCTTTTCACTCATACTCCTTCCCATCTCCCCTGAATTTATTTCCACCAATTTCACATTAAAATCAACATACAAACATTTCATTTTTTCACAGCTCAGAAATCACAAAAAGTGAGAACTTGATACCTGAAGAGCTCAAGGTGAAAAAAGGATCTGCTACAGTCACAGCTGAAGAACCAGAACCGGAGAGGGAGAACATATCACCAAGAGAAGAAGTGTATGGCAGATTGTTTGAAGCAGAGAACATAGGATCACCAACACCAGCAGAACAGTAACACAAAGAAGAAGAAGAAGAAGGCAACGGATATGCTGGATGATGATGATGATGAGGTAATACCATAACGTCTTTATGCGAATGTTCTACAACTCCAAATCCAAACTCACTAACAAAATCTTCCTTACGTTCTGCTCTTGTTCCCATTAAACTAAAAGCACACAATTTCTCTCTCTTTTTTTCTGACTCTGTAATATCTACTCAAAAAGTCTCAACTTTTACAGAATACAAAACTCGAAGACCCTTTGTCTCTGTAACGGAAACCTTGGAGCTACTCAAAGGTTTATCCTTTATCCTTCAAACAAGTCCAAGAGAGAAAAACAAAACAGAGAAAAACAGAGAAACAGAGAAAACTAAAACCTTAAAAACACCCACAAGAACACAAAGGATCCCTCTTTTTTGATATTTTGTCTTTCTCTCTATCCCACTCAGTGACACTTAAACAATATGAGAGGATGGGGAAAGAAATTGGGGATTTAGGTTAAAAACGGGGATTTAGGTTAAAACGGGGATTTAGGTTAAAACGAAGTTAGAAGAGGAGCGGTGCCGCTATTAGAAAGCAAGCCAGGCTCATGAGCCATCATAAAAGCTTCAATGTTCTTTTGTGCTTCCTTCGTCTCCAACATTCGACCTTGTTTCAGAATACAGACAAAAATCTTCATTAACTGTCAGCTACTACACTCTGTCTCTCCACCCTGTCACAGACATCATCCCCACGTTGTCGTTTCCTACAAACCAACGCCGTTAACTCTCTCTTTCTCTTCACACCGCCTTTTCAAATTCTTTTACTTCGACCTTAGGTAACTTCCTTTCTTTGTCTTCTTCTCATCAAAAACTACATCATACCGTTTTACAGAGTATTGAGGACTTTTAGATGAGGATCAAGTTCCGTTAAGTAACGGAGGGTGCTTGGAGATGTGTGTTCGGTAATGGGACCCAATATGAGGTTTCCGTGAGAGCTTCTCTCATAGGGGACCGTAGAGATGTGATGCTCTAACTAATTTATTTACCCCTCTCTTCTCTATTTTTTCCCATCTTCGCTCATTTGCTTAGATTTTTTTATTTTTTTTACCCCTTTTCTTTGCCTCTTTCTCTTTTCTTCCCTCTCTATTTTCATGTCTCTAATTTTTTTCTGATTTAGTTAAATTCCCTCTTTCTTAGATCACATGATAATTATTGCGGGAAGAAGGAAAAAAAGTAGATGATTTGAAGAATAAAACTACTTATCCTTTTTTAACAGGCTAATTCTAGTTTTTTTTTTTTTTTGTCATATAGGCTAATTCTAGTTGTTGGAATTATAGGACCACTCCCTTATGTTCAAACGTCATAAATTGTGGGTTATTTAAGGTCATTTGTTCGTAAGTGATTCAATCGGTGGTTATAGTTTTATTTTAAATGTTTTTTTTTCCAAAAGAGGACCATATTTTTTTAAGACTCCAGAGTGAACCCCCAACCTTTTGAAATTTGGAGTCCCTCCAACCAGAGAGACAGTAATAATCATATATATATATATTCATAAAACTTCATGTTATGATTTGGCTACATATCACAAACATGTTCCAAACTGTATTTTCCGAGACTATCAGTTTTATACAGATTCGGTCATTTGGAAGAAAATATAAGATATGACTTTCTGGTTCCCTACAAATGTCAAACGACCATAGAACCTTACCGAAAGTAAGGGCTAAACATATAAAATTCCTCTGGTATTCCGCGTCGGCCAGAGCCTTTTTTGCCCGGTTTGCGCAGATTAGGAGGCAATGTTCTACATGTGTCCAACACGTAAATGTTGAGACCACTACCAATCTGAAACAAGAATATTCGTTAATCATGAAAAAAGACATAGCAATTTGGAACTCAAACCAATAGGAAAGGATGAGGGTAGCCTAAAAGAAACAAGAATATTACACAGCCTCACATGGGCCATTAGTATCTGACCTCGAAAATGGCCCATTACTGGAAAGTCTATATATATGTTTGTTCGCCATAAAACATTGTGCAAGTTATATATAACTTGCACAATGTTTTAACGGCAATTTAAATTTTCCCGCGAAAGTATGAATGATTACGAGAGAAATATTGTTTTGCATAGCAAACTTTCACGTCCAGAAGCGGCAATCTTAAAAAAAGGAAGGTGATATTGTTTATTGCAACCAGCCTTTACGTTTGGTCTGAAAATAGATATACTTGCGTGTCATGAGACAAGGAAAAAAAAGTTGTAATGAGTTAGATAAGAAAATTTGGATTAGCAAGTATTAGAAGAACAAGAAATGATTACTCAGATGGAAAATAAAGAAAAAATAATATATATAAATGAAATGAGTATTTGTGCATGATCATATGATAAAAGCCAAGTCATGGACTGGTTCTCTTGTTTCACAGGATAGTTCAACCACCACGCACCTCTTTTTCTTTGGGCGTTTAATGACACAACCCAAAGTTTTCTTTTTATATCCTTTTCCGTTTAAAAATTTATTTGGTTATATATCAATTTTATTATTTTCTCTTTTTATATTCCAATTTTTCTCAATTTCCATGTCTTTTTCGTAAATGAAATGAGTATTCTCATCTGAAGAATTTGGCACTTCACATTCAACGAAATTCTTATTTTTTTCATTGCATACAGACATTACTTTGCTGAGCATATACATATCTGATAAAAACATTTAATTATTTATAGAGAATAATATTTATGTTTTACAATTATGTACCGCGTCGTGCATAGATAGAAAAGAGTCCCCCCAATCTGTCACTCACTTCATTCCCAGGTCACAAGTCCCAACTCGCAAGTTAACAAAATACAAATCTTTTCTCGTACACACTTTGGCTATGAAACATTTCCGAATTTGTTTCCAGCAATTTTCTTAAACTTTTTTCTATGTTCACATAAAAAAAAAAAAAAAACCATTCATTCTAATTATTTCTTAAAAAAAATTCAATTATTTGAGGTCCCTAAAAAATACTCAGATTATATATTAATGCTTTTTAATTCACAAACATTCAAAATTCGCTAGTTTGACATTTCGAATTTGACTTCGTTTATTCGTTTAACGGAATTACTTGAACGGCGTTTATAACATAACAGGGTTAAAAAAACTCTAAATTTTTTCCCAAATCGCAATTCCCCCAAATCATACCTCTGTACAAATCCAAACGGACATTACATTAAGCTCACGAGCCTTGACTTCTGCTTCCTCTATTGACACTTGCCTGAGAAACATACAATTTATTACAAAGGGCCATTGGCAGTAGCAAGTGGTAGGCAATATTAAGTGTCAAACGTGTTGACTATAAAGAAATCCTTTGATTATATACAGTTGAGCACCAAATGATTTTCCATTTATTAGCTTGTTGGGTGGTATGAGAACATATTCGATACCACCAGAAAAGTTAGGGCACGGTTTAACAATGGTTAGTTCTTGAGTTTTGGATTTGTACAGAGGGATCGGGAATCCTCCGAATTGGGAGAAAATCTAGAGTTTTTTTAATTCGATGTTATAACGTTGTTTAAATCGTTCGATTAAGCAACAGGTTAACAAATGCAAATATTTTTCAATTAAAACTTTGATATGAAACCTAAATAGTTAAATAGTTTCTAGCATTTTAAAGAAAGTATTTTAAGGTTTTCCATAAAAAATAAGGTTAATTGCAATAAAGTCGCCATCTTCCTATCAATATATGCAGATATTTCGACAAATCCATAAGGGTGTCTAAAATTAACTCACAGCCACATGTTATTTAGGTACTGTTTTTAATACCAGACCGGTCAAACCGGCGGATCCGTGACCTTATATAGTAATTTTCGAGTATCCTTTTTGTTTTGTTAAAGATTTTCCAGTATCGTTAATTAACAATATCTCACCGTCTGAGTTATGACATCATGTTATATATTAATCACGTATTATCGATGGACTATAAACAGTCATACAACCCTCAGATTCTTGTTTCTCTCCGTATTCTTCTATTCTCAACTCTCAAAAGAGAAAGAGAGAGAGAGAGGTTAGATTTATACAATATAAAATACATTACATTCTTCTCATCACGGATCTCTTCTTATATCTCAAATATATAAAGAAGATTTGTGTATTAAACATCTCTAAGCTTTGTTGAGCCATGGCCGTGATGAAGTTAAAAGAGCAGCGACCGTAGCAGGGACTGGCTAAACGAAGCCGTTAGCTTCGTCGTGTTTTGTGTCTTAGACATCGTAGATTCATTGCTTTGTCTCCTCTACAAAGCAGCAGACTATCTCTTCGAAGCCGAGTGGAAGCCTTGCTATTGCTTGTCAGCCAAGGAACCCATCACGACGACTCGAGGAAGATCCTCTTGTCTCGGCAATAATGGCGAATCCAAGATCCTCACTCTTTCTCCGCTTCAAGAACTCGGGTATTCTTTTTTTTTTTTAGTGTTGTTTTGCTAATTAATATTGCAGAGTCAGTGTATCATTATCAGAATTGTCCAAGATGTGCTAATTTACAAAAATAATCCTTTTGAGATTTAAAATAATCCTTTTCGAGATTACAAAAATAATCCTTTATTAACAGTAATAATATCTCAAGAGATAAAGAATGAATCTTTTCGAACAATATATATATATATATATAATTTAATTTTCAATATTAATTTATAACTATTAGTTAACAACATGTGCTGTTCCATTTTTTCCCCCTCAAAGAAAGAGAAAACCCTTAGGCATCTCCATTGCACAATTATTAGGACGGTTTTAAATGAAGTATCTCGCGTGCCGCGACATGATTTCTTTCACTGAAAATACCAGCTCTTCATGTGTTTTCCCAAGACACGATCTTCCATTTTTCGCGATGTGATGATTAGTCAAAAATAAAATATTAATAATATAATATTATAAAAAAAAATAATCGGAAGACATGTATGTAAGTGTTTGGACTCTTACCACCTTTCATATTTAATATAAAATTTTAAGTAATTTTTGAAACTATAAATGCTCACTATCTATCACTGCTTAATATGTCTTTTGTTTCTCTATTAATTTTAAATTAGTATCTTGAGTCAAATTTATCCCTAGGAGTTGAATATTTGACATTTACTTCGGCCGACATGAACTCCGTCTGATTTTCTTTAGCGGACGTTCCAAGATTGAGCTGGAGGATGTCTCTGAGACCCTTTACACACGTCCTTCTCTTCTATCTGACTTCTCTAATCTCTCGGTAAACGAGCTCAATAAACGGTTCGTTAAGGTGACTCGGTCGGAGACCAAGTGTAGCGACCATCATGAGAAGACTAGTAACAAAAGGAGGAGATCAATAACGAAGTCAAGCTTGACGGTAAACTTCACGGTCGTTGAGATGCTTCGGGGGAAAATCAGACCGCAGAATTTGAGCCACGATGTTTCTCGATGGTCCGATTGTGATTGCGGGTTTTGTACATCGTGGGCCTCTACTTCCATCAAAGATCATTCCCTCTTTGTCAAAACTCAAATCCCAAATGGTAAAGAGTTCAGATTTTTATTTGAAGTATATATGATTTTGAGATGTAATAGCACGATCAAAAAAATTTTTATGCCTTTACTTTATACATTTACATATAGTTTTTAGGAAAAGGTTACGAGTTTGATTTTTATGTTCATTTATATATTTAAAAAAATAACTTATCAGACATCCTTAACGTTTATAATTTCCAGTGTTTGATATACAAAAATTTAAACTAAAATTTTTAGCTAGTGAACGCCTACTCATATTTTTGCGTTTTCAAACAATCGGATTCATTACAACAGGGATAACAGCAAAAGAGGATGTGTTGTTCATCCATGGTTTCATATCTTCGTCAGCATTTTGGACAGAGACGGTGTCTCCAAGCTTGTTAGCCTCCTCTTCGGCCTATAGACTCTTCGCGGTGGATCTTTTAGGATTTGGGAAGAGTCCTAAGCCGGCTGGATTCACTCTACGTTGAGAGAACACGTAGAGATGATCGAGAAATCGGTCTTACACAAACACAATGTGAAGTCTTTACATCGTGGCTCACTCTTTGGGATGCATTTTGGCGCTTAGCCTCGCCGCTAGACATGGCAGCTTAAATCAAGTCGCTTACCCTCCTTGCTCCGGTGAGTTAATTACTTTTAGCATATTTGGACCGTCACTATATAATTGTAGCATGCAGAACATAGAATCTTTTTTTTTTAGCAGAACATAGAATTTACATGATAGATCATTGCTTTACAACAATAACTGTATGTTCCTAATCCTTTTAGTTACTCTAGAAAGTAATATTATTTGAATCTAATTGGGCAAATAAAATTTGTGAGGATCACTCATTTTAGCTACTTCTTTTATATATATATGTATAAAACGTTTTGGAACCATGTGAATATTTCCTTGGCACGATTTCTTTTAGAGTTTGTCTTTATGGTTATAATTTAAATTGCTGCATTTATTTTTAAAAGAAAAACGATGATTTTCGTGTTTTTTGAAAAAATGCAAATATATTGGTTTGACACATCATATACACGGGTTTAAAACAAGACTAATACAACACTTGTGCATGTCTACGGGTGGGCAGCCGTACTATCCGGTACCGGCGGGCGAGGCTGAGCCAAGGCAGTACGTGAGGAAGAAGGTGGCGCCGAGGAAGGGTTGGCCGCCTATAGTTTTGGGAGCGTCGATGGCTTGTTGGTACGAACATATTAGCCGTACCATTTGCCTCCTCATCTGCAAACACCACCGTCTTTGGCAATTCCTTGCCAATCTCGTCACCCGTAATAACAGGTGTTTATTTTATTAATCCGTCCAACCAAACTCGAATTATATTATATCGGGAGAGGGAATTCTCATTTGCTAATAATCCGAAAAGATATTATAGTCTTAAAATTCACGGACACACACACATATATATATATATATATAAGTAGGAGAATTTATTTAGCAAAAAAAAATTAGGAGGAATTTAATAGAGATATCTCTATTAAAAATTCTCCTACTTAATGTACACAAAATTGTGATCAAACGTCATACCAAAAAAAAAATTGTGATCAAACGACAGCCGCAAACGCTAATAATACACAAAATATTGGTGGTTAATTTGTATCAGTTTTTGCGATTGTTGTGAAAATTGTGACCTAAGAAGTTAGGTTTTAGCCTAAACTTAGATTATTTTCTTTTGTTTCTTTTTTAAGTTTTATCATAAGTTTATAATCATAATCAATTGTTAGGAGACAATTGAGGGTTGATGTAACTAGTTAGTTGCTGTCATCAGTTACCAAACCGCCTCTAATGGACTAAATCTACAAACAAATTTATTACGCAGCCGCATCTGGTTGCTGGCTAGTAGTGTCTACTCACTTTACGATTATTACTTCAACTTACTCACCAAATTAATTTACATATATACAAATCTAGTACAACTCTACGTGGTGTTAGCTTGACCCACAAGTTAATTTAAATAACCAAATATAGAAAGCCACGTGTATTGACATGCCATTGGTATATATTCGTTCATTGGAGAAGTAAGACAAATGGAGACTTAGGCAACCTACCTGACTTTAGTGCTATGCTAAAATTTAAAATTCCAACCTAAGTACTAATGACTAGTGACTATGTTAACTTGGAGCAATTTAAATTGATTTTACTTTTTACATGTCTAGGTTGGTTGATCGGCCTATTTCAGTGACAAGTCTATATAGATGTGACGAATCTATTCTATAGTTTCTACCTTATAGGTATCTAAAAAGTAAAATACATGCATGGTTAGAAATAATGCTCTCGTCCTACCAAAACCACCAACTCTTCGAAACTAAATTAGATAAGAAAAACGGAATCAAACTCTATGAATCTTTATTTTTGTAATACATATGCTGATTAATAAAAAGTAAGAACTACTTGTTAACTACAATTTTGTTTTATCACTAATAATTACTTTTCTCCATCAGGACCGTAAACTTTTTTAATAGAAGGTTTCATGTGTCACACGCACAACGCAGCGTGGCATACCCTACACAACATTTTATGTGGGACTGGAAGCAAACTAGATATGTATCTAGACATTGTACGAGATAAACTAAAGTGCAACGTGACCATCTTCCACGGAGGAGACGACGAACTCATCCCCGTCGACTGTAGCTACAACGTAAAACAGCGGATTCCTCAGGCAAAAGTTAAGGTTATTGAGCACAAAGATCATATAACCATGGTTGTTGGGAGACAAGATGAGTTCGCCAGAGAGCTCCAAGAGATTTGGAAGACTTCTTCTTGCTAAATTATGTTTGATAAAAACTTGTGATAGATTTTCAATTGTCTATGTAATGGTTGGTACATTATTCTTATAAGTTTTATCATTATAAATTAAGGAAATCCTAATATTGTGTCATGAGAGAGAATGGAATTTTAAATAATAATTTTCCCATATGTTTTAATTAGTATGCTAATTAATACATCATCATATATCATATCTATTCCATGTATAAATAGAAGGTGGTGTGACTTTGTAAGATTGTATGTTTTCTTTTCTTGGACCCGTTTAACACAAATATAGAACACAGTTACAGACACACATTATATATAAGAGATTCTATAGGAGAGCATTGTTTTATCATCACTCTTCTCACTCTAGAAAGCTGATGATCAAAAATAATATTGAACTTCTTTTATCATTAGATGTCGATTGCTAAAAAGGTATATAGAATTTAACATCAAAACCTAAAGAAGCTGATGTTTGAAAATATGACTTAACCAATTCGAAGCCGGTAGTTCACTTGGCTGAAAAAAAAAAATTTTAACCACTTGGTTGAATCATTTATATGGAGGCGGAAAGTTTCATATTCGAGTATAAGCGGTGAAAAAAAACTAATTTATTTGCTATAGTCCTCGGTTCCAAAGAATAAGGCCGTAGGCCATAATATTCTAAATACCCCAAAAATATGGATAACCAAAATTATGCAAAAACAATTATGATTACTCAGTCAACTACTCAACTGTAAATCAGTTGGTTTCCTGTCATTTATTCATTCCTTTTGTAAAAAAATTTACAGTATATTGAGAAATATGTACATGTTATTTGAAACGTAGTTCCTCATTGTAATAGTAACCAATCATATGTAAACATTTGTTAATAAATTTCTTCAACATTTTTGACAATTTTTTTTATTGAGAAGCGTTTCTATTCTCACTTATTTTTTATTTTTTTTTTTTTGTTGATGGGATTATTAATGAAGATGCTCTTAGGCGATGATGATATGCAATTGCATGGTTGAGCAAATTCACCAATATTAATGAATCTTGGAGACTTGGACCCACCCAACCATAATATTCCGTTACTTTTAAACTCCACCTACATCCAACAGCATATCTATCAGTAACAGACACCGAGACGTTCTTCACTTTTCGACAGAGGTAAAAAGGAATAATAGTTGTTTTCTATTCCAGTTTTGAAGCCATTTGTTAATTATCGCACAATTTGAAATAATAATTCAAAAATCAACAATTCCAGGAAATAGACTATTGAAGACTTATGAAAACGAGTCATTAGTGTTTTGGTAGGATTTATTTTTCGGATAAGGTGAAATTTTCGTTAAATAATATATATTCTTTATGTTGAAAAAAATCGACTCTTATGTGAATATGTGCATCTCCTTTTTGTATATAGTTTGCGAATTACTAGCATTGCCTTCAACATCCACTATTGGCGAGGTCTTTCCAAATGGTTGCAGTGTTTTATTATATTTTCCTTTAATCCTAAGTGACATATCCTATTTACTTCATCGCATAAAAATGCAATTATTATCATCAAATTTGAAATTATTTAATTTCTCGATCTAATTGATAATTTCGGTTCGTTGCATCACAAAACAAATTTTACTTCACTTTATAATCAACGCTCGAGAGAAAAAGAAAAGAAAAAACAACGACAAAAGCCACCCAAAAGGTAATAATCATAAAAGAAGCAAATAATTATTACATGGGTTGAATTTTTGGATTCTCCAAGTAAAGGTTGCGTTTCTCTTCCTCGTCCATGAATGCGGTGACGAGGAAGAACACCCTATTCCCATAGGAGTCTTGAAGTAATCTTCTTGCTTTTTGGCTCCTCCATGCTCATCTCCACGATCGAGGTACCCCAAAAACATCTCGCTAACCCTCTTCACTCCTATGTATATACATACAAACACAAAGTTACAAACACATATACATAAATAAATCAGCCATATATCCACAATTATATACTTGAAGTTAATTAATTAGTACCTGTCATACTTCTTCATGCCACACTTGTCGACATAGGCGGTTACGTCGAGACCGTAGGAGACACGAGTGTTCGGTAGCTTCGAAAGAAATGCTCGTAAAGAGTGGTTTGCTTCATCCACAAAACCCGTGGCTCTAACTCTTCCACATTCCACAAAGATTCTTCAAAGGCATCACTCCTTTCGGAAACCCTAGTTCCTCTAGAAGCTCTATCGATTGTATGTAACACTCCTCCACTCCATACACGATCTCAGCTCCTTCTCTCTCCCCTCCAACGACCACGACTCCCTCGCTCGCCATTTAGTTACGAGATATAAATTCTACAAGAAAAAAAAAATGTTTTCTCCAAATATGAAGAGAGATTAATATAATATGGTGAGGATTTTTTGGAAGATGTATAAATTTAATGAACTAAAAAGAAGAAGGGGAGATAATATAAGATGAGGGTTGGTAGTTGAGCGGTGGGTTTATTTTCTCATTTATTTGTTTGCCTAATTTTCTCTCTTGTTACTTTCATGTGGTTTTTGTTTGGTCACCCTAATTGCCTATAAATAGATTTTTTTGGTCAAAGCCAGTAAATATTATTTTTAGAAAAGTCAAATAATTTTCATTTTGTAATTAAGTTTATGGAAGTTTATATTTTTCCTATATATATTTATTTATTTATTTTATTTTGGTCAAATACAGTAGATATTTATTTTAGAAAATTCAAATAGTTTGATTTTTGTAAGTTTATAAAAATTTGAGATTTTGTTTCCGAATATGGAACTTTCTGATAATTTCAACAATTTTAATATTTTATCACCATGAAGTTGCACTATTCAACTTTGACACGCGATAAGCAATTCTGTATTTGGTGGCATTTTGTCATCAAGAAAATGGTAGGTTATACTGAAAGAATTGAAAAGTGTTTACATTACAAGAAAATTATATTATATCAAAAATTTCCCATTAAAAAATATATATA